>SZWC01000936.1:196625-217184 GCA_023375785.1 Penium margaritaceum
ACTGTCACTGTCACTGTCACTGTCACTGTCACTGTCACTGTCACTGTCACTGTCACTGTCACTGTCACTGTCTCTGTCACTGTGTCTGTAACTGACAATGTGACTGAGAATGTGACTGTGCCTGTGACTGTGACTGTGACTGTGACTGTGACTGTGACTGTGACTGTGACTGTAACTGTGACTGTGTTTGTGACTATGACTGTGACTGTGAATGTGACTGTGACTGTGACTATCACCATCACTGTTTCTTTCACTGTCACTGTCATTCACTGTCACTGTCACCGTCACTGTCACTGTCACCGTCACCGTCACTGTCACTGTCACTGTCACTGTCACTGTCACTGTCACTGTCACTGTCACTGTCACTGTCACTGTCACTGTCAGTGTCACTATCACTGTCATTGTCACTGTCACTGTCACTGTCACTGTCGCATCACGCCACAATCACAACACGTGACATCAAAATCGCATCACATCGCATCACATCACATCACATACATCACATCACATTACATCACATCACATCACATCACATCACATCACAACAAATCAAATCACAGTGCATCACAGCCCATCGTATCGCATCATGTCGCATCACATAACATCAAAACACAACTCATTACATGAAAGCACACAGTCTTCAGTCTTCAAGCTGAATTTCAAGCGTAATTGCAAAGCAGTGAACGACAAGGTCATCACCTAATTAAAAACATTGAGCTACAAGTAAATAAGGTGATACGGTGAGTGAGTGTGTGAGTGAATGAGTGAGTGAGTGAGTGAATGAGTGAGTGAGTGAGTGAGTGAGTGAGTGAGTGAGTGAGTGAGTGAGTGAGTGAGTGAGTGAGTGAGTGAGTGAGTGAGTGAGTGAATGAGTGAGTGAGTGAGTGAGTGAGTGAGTGAATGAGTGAGTGAGTGAGTGAGTGAGTGAGTGAGTGAGTGAGTGAGTGAGTGAGTGAGTGAGTGAGTGAGTGAGTGAGTGAGTGAGTGAATGAGTGAGTGAGTGAGTGAGTGAGTGAGTGAGTGCGTGAGTGAGTGAGTGAGTGAGTGAGTGAGTGAGTGAGTGAGTGAGTGAGTGAGTGAGTGAGTGAGTGAGTGAGTGAGTGAGTAAGTGAGTGAGTGAGTGATTGAGTGAGTGAGTGCGTGAGTGAGTGAATGAGTGGAGTTATGGGTAATCACCCCAATTTCACACACCTGATGATCAGTGTTTTAAAAAGCGTATACCTGCAGGCAAACATTTTTCACAAAACATCCACATGCATGCATGCCAGCAAAGCCCAGATGTACATTCCTTGTATAGAATGAAAACTACAATGGGCTCTATATGATACTTTGTAGTTTCTCCTAACAGTCCATGTTCACTGTTTTGTTCACTTCCAAATACACTTATTGATACACAGTTCTACGGGTGAAACAATTGGTCATATATGTGTCACTGTCACTGTCACTGATGCATCACATCACATCGCATTGCATCACATCACATAACATCACACCAGATCACAACACGTTACATCACATTGCACCAATTGCATTGCATCATGTCACATGGCATTGATTGCATCACATTGCATCATATGGCATCATGAGGAGCTTTGCATCATATGACATCACATCATGTCATATCATGTTTTCTGCTCTATCATCCATTTCGATGTTGATGTTGATGCTGATATCGATGTTGATGTCAATGTTGATATTGATGTCAATGTCGATGTCGATCTCAATGTCGACGTCGACGTTCATGTTGATGTGAATGTCGATGTCATATTGTATGTCACATTCTATCTCCAGCCCATCAGTCTGTCAATTTCAATTTTAATGCTGTTTTTAACGTTGATGCCGCTGTTGATGTCAATTTCCATGTCAATGTTGATGTCTACATCCACATCGATGTCGATGTCAATGTTGATGGTGATGTTAATGGTGATTTTAATGGCTATGTCGATGTCAATGTAGACTTGGATAACAATGTCAATGTCGATGGTGATGTTGATGTTGATGTCGATGTTGACGTCGACGTCAATGTCAATGTTGATGTTGATGTCAATTTTGATGTCAATATCAATTTCAGTGTTGATGTCAATGTCTATAACACTGTTGATGTGACTGTGGGTGTCACTGTGGATGTCACTGTCGATTTCACTACCATTGTCACTGCCATTGTCACTGTCACTGTCACCGTCACTGTCACTGTCACTGTCACTGTCACTGTCACTTTCACTGTCACTGTCACTGTCATTTCCACTGCCACTGCCACTGCCACTGCCACTGCCACTGTCACTGCCACTGCCACTGCCACTGCCATGCCATTGCCATGCTACTGCCATGCCACTTCCACTGTCACCGTCACTTTCACTGTCACTGTCACTTTCACTATCACTGTCACTGCCACTGTCACTGTCACTGTCACTGTCACTGTCACTGTCACTGTCACTGTCACTGTCACTATCACTGTCACTGTCACTGTCACTGTCACTGTCACTGTCACTGTCACTGTCACTATCACTGTCACTGTCACTGTCACTGTCACTGTCACTGTCACTGTCACTATCACTGTCAATATCACTGTCACTGCCACTGCCACTGCCACTGCCGCTGCCGCTGTCCCTGTCGTTTTTCTTATCTTTGTCACTGTCGCTGTCACTGCCTCTGTCCCTGATGCTGTTTCTTTCACTGTTGCTGTCACTTTTGCTTTTGCTGTTGCTGTTGCTGTTGCTGGGGCTGTCACTGTCGCCGTCACCGTCGTAGTCGCTGTTGCTGTTGCTGTTGCTGTCACGGTCACTGTTGCTGTCACTGTCACTGTCACTGTCACTGTCACTGTCACTGTCACTGTCACTGTCACTGTCACTGTCACTGTCACTTTGACTGTCACTGTCACTGTCACTGTCACTGTCACTGTCACTGTCACTGTCACTGTCACTGTCTCTGTCACTGTCACTGGCGCATCACATCACATCACATCACATCGCATCGCATTGCAGCACATCACATCACATCACATAACATCACATCACATCACATCACATCACATCACATCACATCACAGTGCATTGCATTTTATCACATCCAATTGCATTACATTACATTGCATTGCATCACATTGCATTGCGTCACATCACATCACATCACATCACATCACATCACATCACATCACATAACATTAAATCACATCACATCATATCACATCACATCACATCACATCAAATCACATCACATTACAGCACATCAAACCAAGTACCATCACATCACATCACAACACATTCACATTCACATTCACATTCACATTCACATCCACATTCACATTCACATTCACATTCACATTCACATTCTCGTTCACATTCACACTCACACTCTCAGTCATAGTCACATCCACATTCACAAGGAATTGACACACCCGAGTGGAGATAGATGCTCGGCCAATGGTGGTGGGGCAGCAACGATGGAGACAATGCAGGAAGCGAAAAATGTGGTCTCTGTCGCCAATGACGATGACGAGGAGGAAGGGATGTTGCCCCTCCGGCCTCCAGATCATTGTTGCCGCGAGAGCTGCCGCTGCTTCTGCCGCTGCTGCAGCCACTGCTTCTACCGCTTCTGCCACTGCTTCTACTGTTGCTTCTTCACATGCTGCTGCCACTGCTGCTCCGGCTTCTGCTGCTGCTACTTCTCCCCGTAATTCTGCTGCAAGGCAGCAGCCACCAGTTTTGTTTGCTGCTGCTGCTTGCACGACTGTTGCTGTTGATGCTGCTACTGTTGCGCTAGTGATCATGCCATTGGCACAGGTTTTCTGAGTCAATGTTGGTGGAGCTTCATGACACATTGACCCTGTAAGAAACCGGGGTGTGGTTCCAACGTGGCCTGACTGGTCTTCTGTGCTCACGGCTATGTTTTGTGTGCATGTTCTGAGTCGAAGCGTGAGCTTTCTGGTCGCCTCACACTATGTTTCTAGCACTTGAATACAGCTGCGAGACAGTCACTTTTGCGAAGGGAAGAACACAATTTTGCAACTTTTTTTTGGTTTTCAAACATGGACATGATCTGAAAATTTGTAGGGCTTGTCATGAGCTCTCCAACGCACCAAACCGTGCGCAATTCGGATCACCGTAGCTCCCGCTACGTTAGCCAAAGCGCAGATCCCCAAATCAGCCACTCAGTCGGCAGCACGCACCACGTTGCCTGCCAAGGTGCCCTCACCCATGAAAACGCCATTCTGGAGGCGCAGATGTCCCTACGTGTAGCAGCAGTGCCCCTTGCGCCTTTGGGGTCTGTTTCAATGAGTTAATCGTCGTGTTTGGTGATGGGGATTGATGTGGTCACACCCCAACTTTGGAAGCCCATATCTCCCTCGTTACTAGTCCGATTCCGGTGAAACAACTTCCACCCGATTCAGCAACTTGTTCACTTTTGGGAGAAATCCTCCATTTTAGGATCCGAGCAATCCTTGAGTCACCAATTCCAACGACGACGAATTTCCTCTCTCTGACGGCTCGGCGGTGCCTCCCATCGCCGCACTTGGGCATGCAGAGAGACAATCTTCAACATTCTCCCCCTTGCACCTGCCATGCCCGCTGCTGCTGCTTGCCCTCACTCATCTTCCGCTGTGCCCTCCAGCCCATGATAGCTGGTCATCCCACGTCTGGCCACGCTCAATGCATGCCGATTGACGGGTTGTGCTTTGGTCAAGCAATCCGCAAGCATGTTGTGCGTGCTGTAGTGTTGCAGCACCACTTGCCCGTTTTCGACCATGTCCGGTGCGTAGTGATAACGCACGTTGATTTGCTTCATCCTCCTCTGCTGCGTTGGGTTGTTGGTCAGCAAGATTCTGCTGGTGTTGTCTTCTTGCACCACCGAAAGCTCCTGCTGCGGCATGCCCAGTCCCCCAGCAACCTGCGGAGCAACACCACCTCCTTGACTGCCTCGGCCAGCGCGATGTACTCAGCTTCCACTGTGGAGGTAGCGAGGCAGTCCGGCTTCCTGCTACACCACGATACCACTACACGAGCGAGGAAGAATACGTAGCCAGATGTGGACTTCCGCTTGTCCACATCGCTAGTGGAGTCTGTGTCCGTGAAGCAGACCAGATGCAAAGGGTCCGTCCGCCCCTTGCCGTCAAACCTCAGGCGCGCGTGCCGCGTCGCCTACAGGTGGCAGAGGATGCGCTTGACCGCCTGCCAGTGTAGTGGCCCTGGATCAGCCACGTACCTGCTCACTTGGCCCACCGCGTAGGCCTGGTCCGGTCGAGTTGCCACCATGGCGTACATGAGGCTGCACACCGAATCCGGTTCACGAATCTGAACTTGGATTCGGATTCGCGGATCGAATCCATCTCCTGGATTCGGATTCGCGGATCCGAATCCGAGATTTGCGAATCCTCTTGGATTCTCGAATCCTAACAAATCCACATACTTATAAGGTTAGAGCTTTACCACTGAAGCATGCACCTCCTTTAGACTTTTGGAGTAAGCCAAGATAGTCATATGTTTACATGTTTTAACACCTCCATTGGAAACTGTCCTCCCTTTCACAACAATGAAGTTGAAACAAGATCATGTCACACATCAACTGCATGTCATTGTCCAAAAGCATGAAGGCATGCCTGCCTTACACGACTTCGTACTAGACACTACCATCAACAATACTGACTTTTCACTGGCAAGATCGTATGACGGCATGCCCGCCTCCCTAACATTCCTATTCATCACTGTCATGATCCCCACCATCTCCATCACCATCATCACCACCGTCACCCTCAGTGTCACCACCGGCATTGTCTTAATCCAGTGCATCGTCATCATCACCAAGGCAGTCATCACCCTCGTCCTCCTTCTCCTGCTGTGCAACATGTGCCATTCGGCGCAGTAGGATGACACGCCTTTCCTCCTCCTCCAACTCCGGAGCAACATCCCCATTGGGTGTGACGGGAAAGTTGACAAGGGGAGGATCATTCACCCAAGACTTCAGCAACATCAGGTTCTCGATTGTGAGATCAACCAGTGACTGGCGGAAATCAGTGATGACGTGCCGCCCGAGTGAAAAAAGACACTCGGACGGCGTGCTGGTTGCCGGCACGACAAACAGGTCCAATGCTGCAAGGTGGAATGAGGGATACAGCTGCTCATGCTTGTGCATGTACTTGAGGATGTTGCACGCCCGCCCCTTCTTCACGTCCTTCGCCCAACACTCCACTTCCATGTCTAGAGATGAAGGCTGGAGTGGAACTTGAGGCTCCGTCGGTTCAGCAAACATGTCGGCACTCGCATCCTCCAGGGCTGCAGCAAGCACACTTTTCTCCTGTCAAAGTCGCACGCTTCGGCGGGGAGGGAGCTGTCCAGCTACAGCAATGGCAACGCCTTCAGATGCTTGAGTGTTGTTCCCTGCATAGAACCATTCCCTAAGCCCTTTAAAAGCAGGAAAACAGAACGTACGGCTACAAAGTATACAGGATGTACCACACCCGATGGTGTCGTCGTGGAGGAGGAGGTTGCAGCGACGTCGCTGCATGCCTGAGAAGAGACTCCAGCAGCCGCGGCTGCAGCTGCGGCTGCTGTCGCACTTGCAGCAGGAACTTCCACAGCTGCTGCTGCAGCTGCTTCAGCATCCCGGCGTTCCACCACCTTGGCGTTGTATAGTCGGAGGAGGTCCACGACCTTCAGCTGCAACTGTGCGGCATTGCTGATGCCGAGCTTTGGGTGCACGTGCTCGTAGAACCGCAGGCAAAACCTGGGATCAATGGCAGTTGCTAGCACGTGGCGCTCACTGCAAAGTTTCACGTACTTCTCCAGCTTTGTTGTTGTGGCGACAATGCCCTCCTTGCAGTCCAATCTCCCAGCATTCCCACGCCGCTTACTCCTCTTCTCGGCCGCCAGCACCTTCACGTGCCAAACCTGCATCTTCTCAAGCAGCGATGTATAAAACGGTATGACGAGCGACAGTGTGGGATATGACAAGCCCAATATGTCATCTGTGAAGCTTTTGAAAGGCTTCAAGATGACAGTGACCTTGCCGATGAGTTCCCAATCCTCTGTGAAGCTTTTGAAAGGCTCGCTCCTTCGCGGCCGAACTTGGTAAGCCAGCGCTCCACTATGTCCTTGATGGCGATCACACGCTCGCACATGTCCAGCGCGCTGTTCCAACGGGTCTCCGTGTCAAGGTGAAGGGACAAGTACTTCTGGCCGGCCTCCTTCACTGCCTCTTGCAGCGACTCCTCCCTTGTTGGGGTTCTTGTGACAAAGACCGCGATGCTGCGAACTTGCTGCAGGATGGAGGCGATGCGCGGCTGCTTCAGTAAGTCACCAACCGCAAGGTTGATGACATGTCCAAGGCACCGGATGTGACCGGCCTTGGTGAAGGTGTCATTGTTGGGGATGATGTAAGAATCGATCATCGAGTCATTGGTGGACTCATTGTCCACCGTGAGGCAGTACACGCGCTCCCACAGGCCCCACTGCTGTAGTGCTCCCTTCAACAAGTTGTATAGGTTGTCAGCCGTCGCAGCTCGGGCAATGGCGGGGAAGGCGAGTGCAATGGTGCAAACCTTGTAGTTGGTGTCGATCCAGTGCCCGGTGACGCCGAGAAACCTGGTGTTGTTGATCGCCTTCCACCCGTCAGTGGTGAAACTGATGGCGCTGGTTACGGCTCCGAGTAGAGTCTTGATGCAAGCGCGGTATGCCGGTGCAGCTATCTTGATGAGACGCGCAAAGTTCATTCGCCCGGGAACAGCTGCGGTGGGATTTGCATGTGCAAATGCTTTGGCGAGCCAGAACAAGTCCATAGATGAGAAGGACAAGTTCTTGTCAACTAGGTGCTTCCACAAGCACGCAAGGAAAAACTTCTTCCGGAAGATGAGGCCGACTCCATGGGCACCGCGGGCAACCGGTGCGTTCTCTGGGTTGGCGGCTGTGACCTCAACTTCTGCACTGGCGATGGCATTGCGGGCCTGTTCCAGTTTTGCGGCTGCGACCATGGCCTTCAGCTGGGCATGCCAATCCTTGTGCACCTTCCATAGGTGCTTCCACATCGCAGACGTGGTGCCGTCCTTGCAGGAAATCGTGACTGGCTTGCTCGGATGCCGTGTGCAGAGGAGGCACATGGCACGCGTGGGATCCATGCCGAGTTTTTTTAAACATCCCCATACTAGGGAGTCGCGGCGCTTGTGTTTGTCGCCAACCTTGGCATCCTCAACGTCTTCGTCCTCGTCGGAGTCCGTGTGCTCCTCCTTGTGAGCAGGAGAAGTGACGTCTCCCGGTAGAGCATCTGCGGGTCAGACGTCAGCCATGATGGCGGCAGGAGTGCACTGAGTCCCAAGCTTGCAAATGGGCACAAGGGTGAAAGCAAAACAGTCTTCACTGACCTGCTCAACAAACAGGTTGGAGAGGGGTGGCTTGTGGCACACAAATTACGGGGGGGGGGGGGGGGGGGGGGGGCTGCGGCATCGCACCGCACCTGGCAGAGGCATCGCTAACCCGGAAATTTGGGCTACGGATGAATGTATCCGAGGCTGTTAAATGGGCCGCCATGATTCCACGATTCTGAAGCAGCCCTCATGGCAAAGAGGTATCTTTTAGCATGTTTCCGAGTGGTCACATGTACACGTGGATGGTTCACGTTTGAACTTTCAAAATGGGCCTCTTTCGTTACGTGTTTGGACAGATCCCATTGGCTGGAATCGGGCCACACCCTCGCGACGCATTGCATCGTCGCATTCATTGTATCGCGCCTCCGTGTGGTACGCAAGCGCCAAGTGGATGCGGACGAGGATTTGTGCTTCCGGGTCGCCTGACCGAAAGAGAGTCGAACCCGCAGCAATGCCCATTTTCTCCCCCTCCCCCCCCCCCCCCCCCCCCCCACCCCCCCGCCGGGATTCGACGGAGGATTCGGGAATCCCTAAACAACACCCGGGCCTGGATCCGGATTTGTGAATCCGGTTCCGGATGCGGGATTCGTGAACCGGATCCACGAATCCGTGGATTCGTGTGCAGGCTTATCCACTTTTCCACATCACTAGCGGAGTATGCGTCCGTGAAGCAGACCAGACGCAAAGGGTCCGTCCGCCCCTTGCTGTCCAACCTCAGGCGCGCGTGCCGCGTCGCCTACAGGTAGCGGAGGATGCGCTTGACCGCCTGCTAGTGTAGTGGCCCTGGATCAGCCACGTACCTGCTCACTTGGCCCACCGTGTAGGCCTGGTCCGGTCGAGTTGCCACCATGGCGTACATGAGGCTGCCCACCGCCGATTGGTAGGGCACCCCTTCCATATCCTCCCGCTCTTCTTTTGTTTGTGGCACCATTGCCGCACTCAGTTCACAGGTTGTGGAGACCGGACTGCCAACTGGTTTGCAGTCCTCCATGCCGTACCGCTTGAGCACCTCGGCCGCGTATTTGGCCTGCCCCAGCTCAAGCGTCCGCGCCCTCTGGTCCCATAGGATGCTCACCCCGATGTAGTACTCCAGCTCCCCCATGTCCAACATCTGGAATCTGCTGCTCAGCTGCTCCTTCAGCCAGTGTAAGCTTGGCAGATCCGTCGAGCACAAAATCAGGGCGTCCATGTAGAGTGCGACGATATGATGGAGCTGTTTTTCATGCCGCACGTACACGCTATGATCCGCTTCACAGCGCTTGAAGCCGAGTTGTGCCATGAACCTGTCCATCTGTTGGTTCCAACATCTGGGCGATTTTTTTAGCCCGTACAAGGACTTCTGCAGCTTATACACCTTGCCCTCCGGTGCCTCCACCCCCTCTGGCACCTCCATGTAGATCTCTTTATCTATGATGTCATTGAGGAACGCTATTTTTATGTCTATTGGGTGGAGCTCCATGTCCTTCGCGGCTGCCACCGCAAGGATCACCCGGATGCTTGTGAATTTGGCGATAGCAGCAAACATCTCATTATAGTGCCCGCCCTTATGTTGTGCGTATCCCTTTGCCACCAGCCGCACATTGTACATGTCAACCACACCTTCCTTTGTGAACTTGGTCTTAAAGACCCACTTTGAACCGATGACCTTGGCATTTTTGGGCCTGTCAACCAACTCCCACGTATCACTTTCTGTGATAGACGCCAGCTTCGATTTCATGGCTGTGTCTCATTGATCCCTTTTGGACCGCGCAAGCGCCTCTTGCACGGTAGTGGGCTCCATTGATGCACCCAGCATGCACCATGTCCTGCCAATTCATCGACCGGTGCTTGTGTCAAAGTGCTTCCCCGCTTTTTTGCTGCCTCTCGCTGCGGTGCGGTACTTTTGGTGGCGTATTGTCGCTCTGTTGTAATTCCTCCGACTCAGCATGCTCCACTGAATCATCAACCGGACGGCTCCCCAAGGATCTCTCTCGCTCTGGCAAAACATCGCCCGAATGACTGGCACGTCCGGTGGTTTTTCCACCGACGCCCGATGCACACTTTGCCGGGAGTGCGCATCTTGACACCCTCGGTGCCTCATCCACCGGATCCTTCTGGTGGATCTCTTCATCAACTTGATCATCACCAAAGTCCTCCGCGTTGGCTGCCGCCACATCCTCAACTTTGGTGTCCGCCAGCTCCTTCTTGTAGTCAAGGAGTCAGAACCACTCCCCCATATTTGGAGAGTCCATCATGCCCACGTCGTTGCTGCTGATGTAGCTCAGCTGCTTGTTGAACTCGACGTCTCAGCTGCGGATTACCTCCTCCTTGCACATGTCGTAGAGCGTGTACGCCTTATGCACAATCTCATAGCCAAGGAAGAGACACCAGTTTACCCACGGCTCGGGCAAGCTATTGCGCCTTTGCGCAACCTACACCACCGCGTGCGCCTTGCACTTGAACACTTTCAGCTGTGCCACACTTGGCTTGCGCCCCCTCCAAACCTCTTGCGGCGTCTTCCAGCCGCTCTTCCCCTTCACCACCACCGTAGGAGTGAGGTTGATGGTGTAGCTTGTCGTACGCACAACTTATGCCCAGAAACTTTGCGGTAATTCCGCATCCACCAACATGGTCCTTACCATGTTCAGCAGCATCTGGTTTGCCTGCTCCACCACGCCATTTGACTGTGTTGAATACGGTGCATTTTATTCCCATTGTATGCCCTGCTCCTTCATCCACCCACTACAGCCCACGTACTCTCCGCCGTTGTTGCTGTGTAGCACTCTGACCTTCCGATCAGTCTGCCTCTCCACCGCGGCAATATACTCCTTGAGCCAGTCTAGTACCTCGCCCTTCCGCTTCATGAACTACACGTACAGTTTTCTGCTGTAGTCATCAATGAAGGTGACGAAGTAATGCTCGCCACTCTTTGACGCCGTCTTGAATGGTCCGCACACGTTGCTGTGCACGACTTCCAGCAGGTCAGAGGCGTGATTCACATTCTTGTTGAACGGTTTGCGCCGTGCCTTGTCCAAAATGCAAGGCTGACACTTTTTGTGCTTTGTTGCATCTATCGTCTCTTCCACACCGTTGATGACGAGGCCGCATACCAGCTCGCGCTTTGTTATCTCCTTCACGACTATGGCTGCGGAATGTAAGGCTGCACACCAAATCCTAGGATTCGTGAATAAGATTCGTGAACCCGGAAAAAGATTCGGATTCGGGGATCCAAATCCTTCATGAGGATTTGATTCGGGATTCGGAGATCCTTTCCCTATTGTTTCAACATGGAAAACAGGGATTTATGTGGCAGATTAGAGGATTTTACCTGCCATCACCCATAGGATTCGGAAAAGATTCGTGAATCTTACGGATTCGCGAATCCAGATTCGGATTCGTGAATCAAAGCCAAACCTGGATTCGGATTCATGAATCCGAATCCAATCTGGGATCCGGGAATCTTACCCGGTGTGCACCCTTAGCGGAATGCCCTAGTTGTCGGTGCAAAAGCTCCAGATCAGCTCCCCCTCCTTTTGCCAGGTTGATGGTGCTCTCATGCAAGTCTGCTCAATNCCTATTGTTTCAACATGGAAAACAGGGATTTATGTGGCAGATTAGAGGATTTTACCTGCCATCACCCATAGGATTCGGAAAAGATTCGTGAATCTTACGGATTCGCGAATCCAGATTCGGATTCGTGAATCAAAGCCAAACCTGGATTCGGATTCATGAATCCGAATCCAATCTGGGATCCGGGAATCTTACCCGGTGTGCACCCTTAGCGGAATGCCCTAGTTGTCGGTGCAAAAGCTCCAGATCAGCTCCCCCTCCTTTTGCCAGGTTGATGGTGCTCTCATGCAAGTCTGCTCAATCTGTAGCTGCGAGGATCACCTTGGTCTCCACTAGCACGGGCTCGCTGCCACCGTCCTTCCGCATGACTGCCCCTCTCCTCCTGAAAAGCACCTCGTACCCCTTGTCAATCAGGCGGCTCACACTTAGAATGTCAGCCAAGCCAGGTACGTACTGCACGTCCTTGATGACGCGTTGAACCCGCTTCCCACCAACCACCACCTCCACGTCCACATCTCCTTGGCCTGCTGCTGGCTCAACATTGTCGTTCGCGACCACCATGTATTTGCTGGACTTGGTATAGTTGATGAACTCGACCTTCTCAACCTGGGTATGCTCCTCCGCTCCGGAGTCAAGGCATCGCCGGTTGACATTCTTGAGGTAGTGGTTTTGAGTGCCGTCAAGGAGTGCCTTCTTGCCTTCGGCATCCTTGCCACCGGCCTGTGCCTCCTCGGTGCACTCACGGGCCCAGTAGCCCTCCTTGTCGTAATTTCGGCACCCATCCTTCTTGGCGCCCTTCTTGTTGGACTGATGCTCCTCACCATGGCAGGAGTGACTCCAAAAAGGAACACCAAAAAGACAAGCCATAGTGGCTTAGTGGTTAATGGTGTCCACCTATAGAGGGCCCGGATTCAAGTCCCACGAGATGAAATTCTGCCCTGCCTCAAGGGAGGTGGAAAATAGATGCCAAGAAGCTAGCTTAACCTTGAGAGTTCCTCTTTAAGTTTCTAGAAGGCCAGGTGAGGGTCCAGGAAGGTGGCACACTTTGTAGAAGGGGTGAATTGTCCTACAAGGCATCTAGAGGTATCTTGGTCTTTTGGATACATTCCCTCCTACTAGAAGGAAACTGAGGAATCTAGGAAGGGGCAGAAGCTTCTAGAGGAAGGAAGGGATGCCTTCCCAGGTGAGAAAAGGACAGTCTACCAAGGGCCACTCTAGAAGCCATAGAATCTGCTAGGAAGCTCCAAATCTGGCATGCTTTGGTGTTCTGGAAATCTTAGATCAGTGGCTATAAAATTCCACTACTTTTGAGCCTCGATCAAGTGTTCATTCCCAATCAATTGAGGCTAAAACTATTGCCTCAAACTCTGACCAGTTTTGTGCCACCCTTGGAACCAATTGCCTCCACAGTTTCAGTCTCTCCAAAAACAGTTGGTGGTGTGAACCAACCACTGCTAGGGACCCTCCGGGGTGCACAATCACCTTCAGGCCAACAAAAGATTATGGGCCGATGCCTCTAATGGGCTCAAAGTCAGCTTGATCTCACGCTTCCAACAACAAGACATGGCAACCAGCAAGCAAGAGAGCAGCCGCGCTGTCCTTAAGTTTGATGGGACAGGCTTTGCCTTGTGAAGGTGGCAGTTTGAGGTCTTCCTCAACGACAAGGGACTGCTTGAGCTTGTGAAGGGTGATGAGACTGCGCCGCCTGAGATTGCAACGGCTGAGGAAAAGGAGGCATACAAGAAACACAACAAAAAGGCGTTGGCGCTCCTTGTGTCTGCGTTATGCCCGCCACAACTTGGGTACATCCAAGGATGCACCCTGGCCGTAGAAGCATGGTCAAAACTATGCTCCATCTACCAGTCATTCAACCTTGCCAATTAGCTCTTCATCTTCAAATGGCTCGTCACCCTCCGAGCTAACGAAGGCGACAACATCATGGAGATCATGCAGCAGATTGAGTTGCTGGCAGTGGAGTGCGTGGCCACTGGTTGGGAGGTCGACTCTCAGTTGCAAGCTATAATCCTACTTTTGGCCTTGCCGGATAGTTGGAGTCCCATGATCACAGTTCTTGGTGGCTGGCCTTCCGACGAGCTGAAGTACCCGAAGGTTGTTGAGTACGTGCGTAATGAGTGGATGCGACGTGGCGGTCGAGAGAGTGCAGCGGCATCAAATTCAGCTTACATGGTTCATCCTCAAAGTGGAGGCCGAGGCCACAAGTGGAAGGGTGCCAAACAGGGCACCAAGAAGGGTGACGAAGAAGGTAGAGTGCTTCAACTGCGGCAAGGAGGGCCACTACGCACAAAAATATTTCAAAAAGAAAACAGATTGGTTGCAGCGGGGCGGGAAGAAAGATGAGCACGCCCTTATGGCGTACAACTCCACCAACTTGAAGGATCCGGGAGTTGTCGTCATTGACTGCGGATCAGGCCGCTACACGCAATGCAACAGGGTGGCATTTGTCACCTACGGCACCTCGGAGAGACACATGATGATGGCCAACGGAAAAAAAGAGGTGGCCGCCGGTGAGGGTAATGTCCGCATTGAGTCAAATGTAAATGGCAAACCTGTAACCAGCAGAATCCACGATGTGATGCATATGCCCAACTTTGGGGCAAATCTGCTCTGTGTCAGCTGCCTTACCGACAAGGGACTTGAGGTGCTCTTCACCAAGATGGAGGCCATCATTCGCAAAGAGGGCAAAGGTGAGGTGATTGCACGTGCCAAGAGGGAGGACAACTTGTACCTGTTACGCGCAAAGATCCTCAGCAGCCGAGCGGGGTCCAACGCCGCCAATCTTGCAATGAAGGATGGAGGAGACCTGGACCTATGGTACTGCCAACTCTGCCACATTTCTCCATCGGCAGTGAAGGAGATGGCTAAGAGGGAAGTGGTGGGGGGTCTCCAAATCAGCAGCCTTGATGGAACCAAGGAGACCGTGTGTGAGCCATGCATCATTGGCAAATCAACGCGGCAGTTGTTTGTAGCCAAGGAGACGCATGCATCAGCAAAACTGGCCGTGGTACACACAGATGAATGTAGACTGCTTGAGAGCTCCATCGGCGAAGCTCGCTACTTTGTCACCTTCATCGATGACTACAGCCGGAAACTCTACCTGTACCCAATGAAGCGGAAGAGCAAGGTTCTTGCATGCATGCAGGAGTTTGTGGCTAATGTGGAGCAGCAAACACAGTGGAAGGTGAAGGTGTTCTGGAGTGACAACGGCGGTGAATATGCGGGGTGCCTTGGGTGGATGAAGAGCAAGGGGATTAAGTGGCAGAAAACAACTCCACACTCCTCACAACAGAATGGCATCGTAGAGAGAGCAGATCGCACAATCCTTAACATGGTGCCATCCATGTTGAGCGATGCCCGCCTTACACAACGGTATTGGGCGGAGGCGGCAAGGAAAGCAGCGTACATCATGAATCTCATGCCGACGAAGCTGTTGAAGGACAAGGAGAGCAAGGCGTGGAAGACGCCACAAGAGGTGTGGAGCAAGAGGAAGCCCGCGGTGGGTCATCTCCACACGTTTGGTTGTGTTGCACATGCAATAGTGCAGGCACGTGAGGGCCAGAGCAAGCTGGACCCACGTACCCGCTGGTGTATTTTCCTTGTATATGAGAGCGGAAGCAAGGCGTACCGGCTCTTTGACCGAAGGAGGCAACAGATTGTGCAGAGTCGCGATGTCACGTTCAACGAGAAAAACCGTTGGAGAGACAAGGAGGCAGATCTCTCCAAGAGTGGGGAGTGGATGCCACTCCTTGAGGGGGAGACGCCAGAGGACGTTAATGAGGGTGACGTTCTCGCATCACCACCAACTAGAGAGCATCGCCTAAGGCATGGATATGGGGTAGATGTTATTCCGGCCAGTTTGGATGAGGAATCCGAAGCACCGGAGATGGACGTGGAGGCAAGGAGTCGACAGATGTCTCCAAGGTCTCCAAGAGAGGGGGAGCATGCGCTTGGAGAGGATGGCGCCGAAAGGGGACAACAACAACAACAACCGCCTCAAGAGTCCCGCACGAGTAACCGTGTGCGAAGAAGGACAAAAAGGTATGATGCCCACAAGGACATTTGGACTGGGTTTGCACAAGCCTTCTTCACACAAGAGGAGCCTCAATCTGTAAAGGAGGCACTGCAGTGGAAGGATGGGACTGAGTGGGAGGGAGCAATAAAATCTGAGCTTGCCACTCACGAGGAGAACGGATCTTGGGAGCTGGTTGACCGGCCGGAGGGCAAGAAAATCATTGGCTCCAATTAATTCCTCCGGAAGAAGCTCACGAAGGAGGGGAAGGTGGAGCCGTACAAGGCGCGGTTGGTAGCGAAAGGGTATGCCCAGAGAAAAAGGGAGCACTACAACGAGACCTTTGCACAGGTTGCCAAGTTTGCCTCCATCCGTACTATCCTCTCGGTGGCAGTGGCACGCGACTACAAAATCCACCAAATGGACATCAAAACTGCGTTGCTCAATGGCGACTTGGACAAGGAAGTCTACATGGAGGTGCCGGAGGGAGTGGATGCACCGCAAGGGAAGGTGTGCCAGCTTCGCAAGGCGCTCTATGGATTGGAGCAAGCTCCGCTCATGTGGTACCTCAAGATGGATGGTTTCATGGATGAGCTTGGCTTCAAGTGCTGCGAGGCGGATCACAGCGTGTACGTGTGTAATCAGCCGGGACTCCACCAAATTGTCGTTCCTTATGTGGATGACCTCATCCTTGTGTCTTCGGATGAGGGGGATCTCAAGAGCCTGAAGCAATAGCTTTGCGACCGGTTCAAGATGACAGACATGGGCGAGCTTGAGTACTACCTGGGTATTGTCATCAAGAGGGACCGCAAAGCACGCACGCTGGAGATGGGTCAAGAAAAGTACATGTAGGAGGTGCTCCGCCGCTACAACATGGAGGAGTGCAACCCCATCGGCAATCCAAAGACAACGACATGTGAGCTGAGCTCGAGCATGGGCCTGAGCACGGAGGACGAGAAAGAGGAGATGGCTGGAGTACCGTACCAGTCTGTAGTTGGTAGCATAATGTATGCCATGGTGGCGACGCGGCCTGATCTTGCCTTTGCTCAATGACAACAAAGCCGCTATGTTGCTGATCCGGGGCCGCTACATTCGCAAGTGGTGAAGAGAATCCTCTGGTAATTGAAGGCAACGACACATTCGCGACTTGTACTTGGAGGGGGAGCCCGGACTGACTCCCTCGAGTTGGTTGGCTACTCTGATGCTGACTGGGCAGGTGACGTTAATGACCGCAAGTCAACATCAGGCTATGTTTTTGTGCTTGGTAGTGCAGCGGTATCTTGGGCAAGCCGGGAGCACGACAGTGTGGCTCTATCTAGTGAGGCAGAGTATACTACGCTCACTGAAGCCACAAAGGAGGCACTATGGCTGCGGCGATTGCTAAAGGAGATTGGGGTGCCGCAAAAGAAACCAACGGCCCTCAATGTTGACAACATGAGTGCCATCAGCCTGACCAAGAACCCTGTGCTACACCGAAGGACCAAGCGTATAGAGATCCGGCATCACTTTGTCAGAGAACTCGTTGCAAAGGGTGATGTGTTGCTTGTGCACTGCGGCACAGAGCGCATGCTTGCTGATTCCATGACAAAGGTGCAACCCAAGTCCACACATGATGCTACTTGTATGGAGCTCTTACTTTCCGAAGCCTCTTGAGTTGCAGGTTGAGCATGGACAGCTGCCATGGGTGATGCCCAAGGGGGAGATTGTTGGAGTGATGCTCCTCACCATGGCAGGAGTAACTCCAAAAAGGAACACAAAAAGACAAGCCGTAGTGGCTTAGTGGTTCATGGGGTCCACCTATGGAGGCAAGGGCCTGGATTCAAGTCCCACAAGATGAAATTCTGCCCTGCCTCCAGGGAGGTGGAAAATAGATGCCAGGAAGCTAGCTCAACCTCTAGAGTTCCTCTTTAAGTTTTGAGAAGGCCAGGTGAGGGTCCAGGAAGGTGGCACACCTTCTACAAGGGGTGACTTGTCCTACAAGGCATCTAGAGGTGTCTTGGTCTTCTGGACACCTTCCCTCCTACTAGAAGGAAACTGAGGAATCTAGGAAGGGGCAGAAGCTTCTATAGGAAGGAAGGGATTCCTTCCTAGGTGGGAAAAGGACAGCCTACCAAGGGCCACTCTAGAAGCCATAGAATCTGCTAGGAAGCTCCAAATCTGGCATGCTTTGGTGTTCTGGAAAGCTTAGATCAGTGGTTATAAAATGTCACTACTTCTGAGCCTTGATCAAGTGTTCATTCCCAGTCAATTGAGGCTAAAACTATTGCCTCACTCTCTGACCAGTTTTCTGCCATCCTTGGAACCACTTGCCTCCACAGTTTCAGACTGTACAAAAACAGTTGGTGGTGTGAACCGGCCATTGCTAGGGACCCTCCAGGGTGCACACTGACCCTCAAGCCAACACTTCTTACCATCGCCATGTTCGCCACCTCCCTTGGCCCCGCTTCCACCACCACGCGTTTTGGTGACAAGGGCCGATGAGGACTATGAGAGCTCCCCGTAGCTCTGTCACTACGCCTCGTTGCGGATGTACTCTGTGACCGTACCATAGGTGAGCTTGTCCTCTGCCCATCCTCCCAAGACTGTGATGGGAGGGCTCCAACTGTCAAGAAGGGCCATGAGGAAGGCCATTGCCTGCAGCTGTGTGTTGATTTTCCATCCCACGTCATTGCACTATGAGGCGAGCGACTCGATCTACTGCATGGCGGTGATGACATCATCTCTCTCCTCAATTCTCACGGTCAGGAGTCGCTTCATCGTGAATATATTGTTTCCCAGGGACTTGGATTGATGGGTGGCACAGAGCCTTTGCCAAGCTTTGGCTGCTAGCTTACAGCCTTGGAAGTAGCCCCACTGCAACTCGGGCGTCCCGGACACCAGCAGCATAAGCGCTTCCGTGTTCTTCTTTTCGAAGGCCTGCTTCTGCACTTTTGTCGTCGTTGCTTCGTCAAGGACTTCCGTTTCCTTTATGACCTCCAGGAGTCCCTTATGTGCGAGGTGCAGCTGAAAGTGCCACTTCCATAGCCCGTAGCCAAGGCCACCTGCATACTTCTGGATGGGCCGCGTCTCCTTCTGCGCCATTTGTGCAGTCTTGAACTCTGGGACCTTAGAGCTTGACGCTGATGTCGTCCCTCAGGACGATCCCGTCCGTCGTGAAAGCCGTGAACGAAATGAAGACCGATCAGGATTGTGGGCCCATAACCCTTTGTCAAAAACTGGAGTGCAGTTCCAACATGGCCCGATGGGTCTTTTGTGCTCAGGGCTATGTTTTGTGCGTGTGTTCTGAGTCTAAGCGTGAGCTTTCTGGTCACCTCACGCTATGTTTATGGTAGTTGAAGACAGTTACAAGACAGTCACTTTTGCGAAGGGAAGAATGCGATTTTGCTTTTTTTTGTTTGTTTCTGAACATGGGCATGATCTGAACATTTACAGGGCTACTGATTAGCTCTCCAATGCATCAAACCGTACGCGCTTTGGATTAGAGTAGCTCCTGCAACATCAGCCAAAGCGCGGCACCCCAAATCAGCCGCTCAGTTGGCGGCACGTACCACGTCGCCCGTCGAGGTTCCCTCACACATAAAGGACCCATCAAAATGGCAGTCTGGAGGCGCAGATGTCCCTACGTGTAGCACCGGTGCCCCTTGCGCCTTTGAGGTCTGTTTCAATAAGTTAATCATCGTGTTTGGTGATGGGGATTGATGTGGTCACACCCCAACTTTGGAAGCCCATATCTCCCTCGTTACTAGTCCGATTCCGGTGAAACAACTTCCACCGGATTCAGCGACTCGTCCACTTTTAGGGGAAATCCTCTATTTGAGGATCTGATCAATAGAGATGAGCCAGATCCTCAAATAGAGGATTTCCCCTAAAAGTGGACGAGTCGCTGAATCTATTTGAGCCTCTATTTGAGCCACCAAAGAGATGGCTGGGTAGTGCCTCCCGTCGCTGCACTAGGGCATGCAGAGGGGCAATCTTCAACAGACCCTAGCTCTCATCCACTCATTCACATCACTTGTAACAATTGGTGTTAGAGTAGTATGCAGTAGGTGAGGGGAGGAGTTACAGTCCATTTTTGTCCTCTTGTTGACATAGCCAGCATCGTTTTTTGTGGTTTTCTTTTTTTTTGTTTTGTTTTTGTTTTGTGTGTGGCATAGGCTGCCTTAGAGGTGAGGGAAGCCCTGATGCACCCTTGAGGGTTTTCTGAAGAACACGCCTCTCTGATGTCGACTTACAGCCATCAACTACGTCCCATGTGTGGACATGTGGGTTTTTTGTGACATCACCTAAGCCGCACACATGCTGTGTGGATAGGGCAAAGGCGCAACACCATATGGGCCATGAAGGTCTTTTGAATGATACTTCAATGAAATACTTTTATCCATGGGGGAAAAAGGAGACGAAGTTGAACCCGAGCATCAAAAACATGGAATTTGATCTAGACGTATGTACATCTACATACGAAAATGATGTAGCAATTTTTGTGCATATAGAAAAACAACACATGAAAAAAAAACTTTAAAAAGAAAGTGTGTCTAGGTTTATCCCGGAGATCAAAAACACTGTGTGTGTGTGTGTGTGTGTGTGTGTGTGTGTGTGTGTGTGTGTGTGTGTGTGTGTGTGTGTGTGTGTGTGG
>SZWC01000936.1:225370-236495 GCA_023375785.1 Penium margaritaceum
GGGGGGGGGGGGGGGTGAATGTAACAAGGAGCCCCTAATTTTTGTGGAATACTCAGGGTCTCGTAAGTGTTTTGGGGGCATTTGGGCCTTTTCCTTCATTTTGGAGATTAGACTCGGAGTCAAGCTTGACTTCGCTCGACCGCAAGGATACCAAAATGCGAGGATCGATCAAAGGAGTGCGTGCTCCACATGCTAAGGGTGTGCTTTGCTTGCCCCTTCACGTGGACTTCCAAACACGCCATGCAAGGGTAGCATTACTCCTCTCAACGAGTAGCGTACCGGTTACACTACCCGCCGAGGGGCTATCTCGGCGGCGGACCGCCAACACCGGACACGGTCAACCACAAGAGCCGTACTTCCGGTACCATGCACAAGAACATGACCGCACTCACCACCGAGAAGCATACGCAATGACATCCAATGCACACAGCGGCTCGTTGGAGCACTACTTGTCCATTGCATGAAAGTATAGGATACAAGACAAACCATCGATTTGGATGATCAATGGTCATGCACTTCTTGCACGAAGAATTAGGTGCGAGTAAGGAGCAGGGTACAGGTTTAAGTAGCTTGTTAAAGCAAGCAAGGAGAGGAGTAGGCTAGGGTCAGGGCTATCCGGTCAGACAGTAGAAATACCCAATACATGTTGTTATTTGGATACCCCTAGGCCACTAGTCCCCATAATTGGCAAGTAGTGGACGGACCAGGCATGCACTAGATGTGGAACAAGTCCCCTGGGTTCAGTCCCACAGGCCAGGCATGTACTTTCCTTGTTCAAGGATAAGTCCCTTGGGTTTCTAATGATGGCTGGTCAGATCGTCAATCTGACCATACCGATAGAAAGAGCAGGTGGTAAAGCGTCAGCTGTCCTAGTTTCCGGTCGATCCAACGGTCAGGTTGGAAGATGCAAGATGTGCCTTGAGTCAGCGGATGACTTCCCTGATTGAGGGGATGACCTCCTTAAACTAAGGAGTGACATCATCCGAGGCGCGCGCGCTTCGGCTTAGCCGAGACGCAAACTTTGGCTGCCAAAGACACACCTCAGCTATTTATGCCTTGTACTTGACATTGTCTCAACTACTCCTTCACTTGATGTCTATTGTTTGAGCTTTGCGCTTGAGACTGACCTTGATATGAACTGCTAAGGTGATTGCAATCTTGCTCGTGTGAGATTCTTGACTTAATTTGTTGGGCTCTCACACCAAGGAAGAAGAAGGCTTAGAGGGCGGGAGTCCCTAAGACCTTGAGCAAAAGCACCTGGGTGAATAGGTCTCACCGGAGGCATAGCTAGTTCCTTGGGGGTGATCTTCATCCTTGGGTGGAATTCCCTTGGACAGTCAGCAGTTGCCATTGTGTCTACGCTGTTTTCTAGACCGGAGCCTCAGGCCATGTGACTCAGGAATGACAGAAGTGTTATGGGTCCAAGCCTAGTGTGAAACTTAGTTGCGAAAAGCATACAGGTTGCTCAGTAGCTCAGTAAACATGAGGAGCACAGACCCTCTATCTATTGTTGTTTGGATACCCCTTGGTCACTAGTCTCTAGAATTGGCAAATGGTGGACGGACCAGGCATGCACAGCTCGTGTGGAGCAAGTCCCCAAGGTCCAGCCCGACAGGCCAGGCATGCACTGTCCTTGTTCAAGGATAGGTCCCTTGGGTTTCTGATGATGGCTGGTCAGATCGTCAATCTGACCCTTCCGATGGAAAGAGCATGTGTCAAATCGTTAGCTGTCCAAATTCCGGGCCGATCCAACTGTCGGCATGGAAGATGCAAGATGTGCCTTGAGTCAGCGGATGACTTCCCTGATTGGGGTAAGGCTGCACACCGGTACGGAACCGCGGTTATGAGAATGGAACCGGAACCGCAGTTCCGGTTCCAGCTCAGAACCGGAACCGCGGTTCCGGTTCCAGAATCACGGTTCCTCATGGAACCGCGGTTCCAGTCACGGTTCTACAGAAGTTCCTCTCGTACACAAGGAACATGAAGCATAATCGGTTACCACTATCATGTTGCTTGTCCAAAAATACAAGGACAAAGACCTTCAACACTCCTCAATTGTACGTGGGTAATTGATTCGAGTACTCAAATGGCCTGAAAAGGTGCCACATCAGAGAAAAAAGCCTAAAACCTCCCCCCTCCCCACACATTATCTCCTCCATATACTTGGGCTCAGGAACCGCGGTTTCTGGACGATTCCAGAATCTTAGAACTGGAACCGCGGTTCCGGTTCCGGAACCGGAACCGCGGTTCCAGAACCGTGGTTCCAGGAACCTGTGTGCACCTTTAGATTGGGGGGATGACCTCCTTAAATCAAGGAGTGACATCGGCCGCGGCGCGCGCGCTTTGGCTTAGCCGAGGGGCATGCGCCTTGCCTGCCAAAGTCACTCCTCTGCCATTTATGCCTTGTACTTGCCATTGTCTCAACTACTCCTTCACTTGATGTCTCTTGATTGAGCTCTGCGCTTAAGATTGAGCTTGATATGAACTGCTAAGGTGGTTGTAATCTTGCTCGTGTGAGAGTGTTGACTGGATTTGTTGGGCTCTGACACAAAGGAAGAAGAAGGCTTAGAGGGCTGGAGCCCCTAAGACCTTGAGCAAAACCACCTGGGTAACTAGGTCTCACCAGAGGCATAGTTAATTCCTTGGGGGTGATCGTGATCCTTGGGTGAAATTCCATTGGACGGTCGACAGTTGCCATTCTGTCGGCACTGTTTTCTAGACCAGAGCCTCAGGCCACACGACTCACAAATGACAGAAGGATTATGGGCCCACACCTTGTGTAAGTCTTAGTTGCAAAAAGCATACAGGTTGCTTAGTAGCTCAACAAACATTAGGAGCGCAGACGATCTATCACACTTACAGGTGCTCCTCATTAGCCCTCTGCGCAAGACCTCTCATCAGCCTGATGTCGACTCCATGAGCCTCACATCGGCATCAACAGCAGGTGTAGCAGAGCGGCCTCATCCGCTGTAGATCCGCCTCCACTGCGGGTACCATGGCTCCACGTACCGTCGGGGAGAAAGGAATGAGCGTCGTCGAGGAAGGCTCATGGACCAGCACACCTGTGGCTACCACTGGAGCTGTGACGTCCACAAACGAGGCAGAGAGTGGCATTCATGCGCCCATCCCTGAATTTGATGGGAGAGGGTTCTCGCTCTGGAAGTGGCAGCTTGATATCGTAGTGGATGACCATGATCTCCTCCCCTACTTCACAGGGGAGGTTGCCCAACCACTGTCATCCCAACCAGCGGAGGTGGCAGTGTAGAAGCGGGCCAACAAGAAATGCATGGCCATTCTGGTCTTAGCACTACAGCATCATCTACTCTCTCATATCTCCGGCCTCACAAACGCAACTAAGGCATACAAGAAACTCTACAAGATCTACCAGATTGACTCCCTCACGAAACCTTTGTTCATCCTCTGAAAGTTGCTGAGGATGCAGCTGATTGAGGGCGAGGAAGTCCTTAAATTCTTGAAGCAGTTTGAGACTCTCCTTCAGCAAGCCAGCAACATGGGCTGGAGCCTTGAAGCAAACATGCAGGGGATGATTCTCCTCATGGCTCGTCCACCAAGCTGGGGCCCCATTGATCACTCTGATTGGTGGCTGGCCAGAGAACCACATGAAGTACTCCAACATCTTGGAGTACATCTGCAATGAGGCTATGCGGCGTAGCCATAGCGAGGCAACATCGCAGCCTATGCTAAGGGCGTAGCAGGCAGCAATGGCACTAGGAACTCAGGGCAGCAGCAGGGGCAGGCGGCAAGGGGAAGGGCAAGCGACGTCCTCACAACTGCCACAACTATGGCAAGGCAAGGCACTGGGCACGCGAGTGCCGTGCTCCTAAGAAGGAAGGGGTCAAGGGAGAGGGAGAGAAGGGTGACAAGGGAGGCAAGGGTGGGACACAGCCCACCGCACTAATGGAACATGGCATAAGTGGCGTAGGAAATGCACTCCTTAATCCAAGAGCCTTTGTAATTGACTCTGGCACCACCACAATTCCCATTCCACCAAAGACAATCGGGGTTTCATCTCCATGGGCCCCTGCCACCTCAACTTCCGTTGTGCTAATGGGAGGGTGGAACCAGCTGAAGGGGTGGGTGACAAGCTGGTCACAATCCAAGTGAATGGTGAAGAGGAGGAGCTCAAGCTCACCGAGGCAGTCTATCTGCCCAACTTTACTGCCAACCTATTCTCTGTCAGCAAGATTGCTGACCGAGACATGACAGGCATATTCGACAAGAACAGAGCCATCATCCTTCCCACTACAGTAGTGAAAATGTAGTACGCTGCAAAGAGTATGGTGGCCGAGGTTCTACGCGTGGACAACCTCTACATCCTCCAAACCAAGGTGGAGGTTGCTGCCAAAGCAAGGGTAGCCAAGACTACCGGGGGCAGTCAGGTGGTAGAGGAAGAAAGCAGCCGTCCGTCAACAGCAACAGATTTAACAAAAGCAGTGGAAGTTGCAACACCCACCCAACCCAAAGCAGTCGCTGGGGCTGGCACGGCATCAGACTGAACTCCACATTGGAGACAATGGGCTAGCATGAGCTGGTACGGGGCTTGGCCTTGGGGAAGGGAGAGGGTGCGGGGATGGGGAAGAATGTATGTGAGGCCTGCCTCATGGGCAAGGCTAAGAGGAAAGGGCGCAAGGGGAACAAGCACAAAAATCTGGCAAGTGAACCTCTCAAGTCGGTCCACACCGACACGTGCGGGCCGATGCGGACAGTCTCAGTCAAAGGCTGCAGATGTTTCCTCACCTTCACCGATGACAAAACCAGAAAGATCTGGACGTACTTCATGAAGCAAAAGAGTGAGGTAAAGGAGCATCTGCAACACTTTGTTGCAATGGTTGAGCACCAGACCGGCAAAAAGGTCAAGGCCCTTTGTTGTGGTAACAATGAGGAGTAGAAGGCCTGTGAGGGCTGGCTAGCAGAGCAGGGGATACGAAAAGAAAGTACGACACCTGAGTCGCCCGAGAGCATCGGTGTCACTGAATGGCTCAACTAAACCATGCTTGGGATGGTAAGAACAATGCTCTATGAAGCAAAGCTGTTAGGAAGGTTCTGGGCCAAGGCTACTAGGACACCGGCCTACATCATCAACCTCACACCTCTATCAGCCCTTCAAGGAAAGGGGAAAAAGAAGCTGCCGCCGATGACCCCACAAGAGGCATGGTCAGGCAACAAGCCAGATGTCTCACATGTG
Organism: Penium margaritaceum; assembly: GCA_023375785.1. Classification (NCBI taxonomy): domain Eukaryota; kingdom Viridiplantae; phylum Streptophyta; class Zygnematophyceae; order Desmidiales; family Peniaceae; genus Penium; species Penium margaritaceum. Next base: position 230,577 of record SZWC01000936.1, read on the forward strand.
TGAGTGTTTGGCTGCCAGGCTTGTGCCGAGAAGCTAACGAGGGAGGGTGCCAATAAGCCGGATCTGCAGGCCAAAAAATGCTTGCTCTTGGCGTTCGACAATGCCCAACGCTCTTACAGCCTCTGGGACCTGCAAGGAAACAATGTGATTCGTAGTCAGGACGTGGACTTCAACGAGGCTCTAGTAGGAAAAGAGTAGGAGTTCAAGGATGAGCCAGTGCCCAAGCCGGGTGAATGGCTGGTTCTACTAGAGATAGGTGATGAGGTACCACAGGGATGGAGTAGAAGCAAGACAACAGAGGTAAAAGGAGCGGTAGCTTGAGGAAGAGCCGCAACAGAGGACTCTGACGTTGAGTCAGATACCCCCTCCTCTAATGATGGGGACTCTTCCACCGAGGGAGAGTCTGTGGTAAGAGAACCGGAGCAGGAAGAGCAATAGCAACAGGAGGAGCAGCAACAGCCATCGTAGCACCAGGCAGTAAGGCATAGCTTGCGCTTATCTCTCCTGCCACAATAGTATGATGCTACAACCGGTGAATGGACTGGTCTGAGTTATGCCTTCGTGGCTTAGGAAGAGCTGTCCACAGTGGCAAAAGCACTTGTTCTACTAGATGGGTCCAAGTGGATGGCTGCCATCAAAAGCGAGTTGGCCTCGCACAAGGAGAACACGACATGGAAGCTGGTGGACCAGCCTGCTGGCGCCCACGTTGTAGGGTGCAAGTTGGTCATGGTCAAAAAGCTTAAGCAGAATGGGACCATCGACCGCTACAAGGTGCGGATGGTGGCCAAAGGTTTTGCGCAGCGGCCGGGGAGCAAGTACGACGAGATGTACGCACCCGTCATCACCTTTGCAACGATCCGGTCTCTCCTCGCAACAAAAGCGGCCAAGAATCTTGCGGTTCACCAGATGGATTTCAAGCCTACCATTCTCTACGGAAATCTTGACAAAGAGGTCCTGATGGAGGTGCCTAAGGGGGTGGATGTACCACCTGCAGAAGTCTGCAAGCTTGTCAAGTCATTGTATGGGCTAAAACTCTTGGAATGATGCTCCTCACCATGGCAGGAGTGACTCCAAAAAGGAACACCAAAAAGACAAGCCTTAGTGGCTTAGTGGTTAATGGTGTCCACCTCTAGAGGCAGGGGCCCGGGTTCAAGTCCCACAAGATGAAATTCTGCCCTGCCTCAAGGGAGGTGGAAAATAGATGCCAGGAAGCTAGCTCAACCTCTAGAGTTCCTCTTTAAGTTTCTAGAAGGCCAGGTGACGGTCCAGGAAGGTGGCACACCTTCTAGAAAGGGTGACTTGTCCTACAAGGCATCTAGAGGTGTCTTGGTCTTCTGGACACCTTCCCTCCTACTAGAAGAAAGCTGAGGAATCTAGGAAGGGGCAGAAGCTTCTAGAGGAGAGAAGGGATGCCTTCCTAGGTGGGAAAAGGACAGCCTACCAAGGAGCACTCTAGAAGCCATAGAATCTGCTAGGAAGCTCCAAATCTGGCATGCTTTGGTGTTCTGGAAAGCTTAGATTAGTGGCTATAAAATGCCACTGCTTGTGGGCCTTGATCAGGTGTTCATTCCCAGTCAATTGAGGCTAAACATATTGCCACACTCTCTGAAAAGATTTTTCCATCCTTGGAACCAGTTGCCTCCACAGTTTTAGTCTCTCCAAAAACAGTTGGTGGTGTGAACCAGCCACTGCTAGGGACCCTCCAGGGTGCACACTCACCCTCAGGCCAACAAAGGGTTATGGGCCCACGCCTCTTAGGGGTTCAAAGCCAGCTTGACTTCACCCTCCCAACAGTAAGACATGGTAACTAGCAAGCAAGAGAGCAGCCGCGCTGTCCTGAAGTTTGATGGGACAGGCTTTGCCTTGTGGAGGTGGCAGTTTGAGGTCTTCCTCGATGACAAGGGACTGCTTGAGCTCATAAAAGGTGATGAGACTGCTCCGCCGAAGACTGTAACGGCTGAGGTGAAGGAGGCATACAAGAAGCACAATAGAAAGGCATTGGCGCTCCTTGTGTTCGCGTAATGCCCACCACAACTTGGGCACATCCAAGGATGCACCCTGGCCGTGGACGCATGGTCAAAACTCTACTCCATCTCCCAGTCAAGCAACCTTGCCAATCAGCTCTTCATCTTCAAACGGCTCGTCACCCTCGGAGCCAACAAAGGCAACAACATCATGGAGATCATGCAGCAGATTGAGTCCCTCGCAGCGAAGTGTGTGGCCACGGGTTGGGAGGTCGACTCTCAGTTGCAAGCTATGATCCTCCTTCTGGCCTTGCCAGATAGTTGGAGTCCCATGATCACACTCCTTGGTGGCTGGCTTTCCGACGAGCTGAAGTACCCGAAGGTTGCTGAGTACGTGCGCAATGAGTGGATGCGACGTGGCGGTCGAGAGAGTGCAGCGGCATCAACTTCAGCTTACACAGTTCATCCTCAAAGTGTAGGCCGAGGCGACAAGTGGAAGGGTGCCAAACAGGGCACTAAGAAGGGTGACAAGAACGGGGAGTGCTTCAACTGCGGCAAGGAGGGCCGTTACGCGCGCAACTGTCCCAGGAAGAAAGCAGATCGGTCGCAGTGGGGCGGGAAGAAAGATGAGCACGCCCTTATGGCGTACAACTCCACCAACTTGAAGGATCCGGGAGTTGCCGTCATTGACTCCGGATCAGGCCGCCACACGCAATGCAATAGAGCGGCATTTTTCACCTACGGCGCCTCGGAGAGACGCATGACGGTGGCCAATGGAAAAACAGAGGTGGCCGCCGGTGAGAGTAACGTCTGCATTGAGTCAATTGTGCATGGAAAGCCTGTCACGAGCACAATCTATGACGTGCTGCATATGCCTAGCTTTGGGGCAAACCTGCTCTCCGTCAGCCGCCTTACCGACAAGGGACTTGAGGTGCTCTTCACAAAGAAGGAGGCCGTCATCCGCAAAGAGGGAAAAGGCGAGGTGATTGCGCGTGCCAAGCGGGAGGAGGACTTGTACCTGCTACGCGCAAATATCCTCAGGAACCGGGTGGGGTCCAACGCCGCCAATCTTGCAACGAAGGACAGAGGAGACCTGGACCTATGGCACCGCCGACTCTGCCACATTTCTCCATACACAGTGAAGGAGATGGCTAAGAGGAAAGTGGTGCGGGGTCTCCAAATCAGCGGCCTTGATGGAACCAAGGAGACCGTGTGTGAGTCATGCATCATCGGCAAATCAACTCAGAAGCCGTTTGTCGCCAACGGGATGCGTGCATCGGCAAAACTGGCCGTGGTACACACAGATGTGTGTGGACCGCTTGAGAGCTCCATCGGCGGAGCTTGCTAATTCCTCACCTTTATCGATGACCACAGCCGGAAACTCTACGTGTACCCAATGAAGCGGAAGAGTGAGGTCCTTGCGTGCATGCAAGAGTTTGTGGCTGATGTGGAGCGGCAAACAGAGTTGAAGGTGAAGGCGTTCCGGAGTGACAACGGCGGTGAATATGCCTGGTGCCTTGGGTGGATGAAGAGCAAGGGGATTGAGTGGCAGAAAACAACTCCAAACTCCCCAGAACAGAATGGCGTCGCAGAGAGAGCGAATCGCACAATCCTTAACATGGTGCGATCCATGTTGAGCGACGCCGGCCTTGCACAACGGTATTGGGCGGAGGCGCCAAGGACAGCAGCGTACATCATGAATCTCATGCCGACCAAGCCGCTGAAGGACAAGGAGAGCAATGCGTGGAAGACGCCACAAGAGGTGTGGAGGGGGAGGAAGCCGGCAGTGGGTTACCTCTGCACGTTTGGTTGTGTTGCACATGCAATGGTACAGGCACGTGAGGGACGGAGCAAGCTGGACCCGCGTACCCGCCAGTGTATTTTCCTTGGATATGAGAGCGGAAGTAAGGTGTATCGGCTCTTTGATCCAAGGAGGCAGCACATTGTGTGAAGTCGTAAAGTCATGTTTGACAAGAAAAGTCGTTGGACAGACAAGGAGGCAGGTCTCTCCAAGAGGGGGGAGTGGATGCCACTCCTTGAGGGGGAGATGCCGGAGGACGTGAATGAGGGTGACATCCTCGCATCACCACCAACTAGAGAGCATCACCTGAGGGATGGGCGAGCGGCGGACTTTCTTCCGGCCAGTTCGGATGAGGAATCCAAAGCACCAGAGATAGACGTGGAGGTGGGGAGTCAACAGATGTCTCCAAGGCCTCCAAGAGAGGGGGAGTAGGCGCTTAGAGAGGATGGCACCAAAAGGGGACAGCAACAACAACAACCGCCTCAAGAGCCCCGCACGAGTAACCGTGTGCGAAGAAGGACAAAAACGTATGATGCCAATAAGGGCATTTGGACTGGGTTTGCACAAGCCTTCTTCACGCAAGAGGAGCCTCAATCTTTAAAGGAGGCAATGCAGCGGAAGGATGGGGCTGAGTGGGAAGGAGCAATAAAATCTGAGCTTGCCTCCTACGAGGAGAACGGCACTAGTGAGCTGGTTGACCGGCCGGAGGGCGAGAAAATCACCGGCTCCAAGTGGATCTTCCGGAAGAAGCTCACAAAGGAGCGGAAGGTGGAGCGGTACAAGGCGCGGCTGGTGGCGAGAGGATATGCCCAGGGAAAAGGGGAGCACTACGATGAGACCTTTGCACCAGTTGCCAAGTTTGCCTCCATCTGTACTATCCTCTCGGTGGCTGTGGCACGCGACTACAAAATCCACCAAATGGACGTGAAAACTGCGTTCCTCAATGGCAACCTGGACAAGGAAGTCTACATGGAGGTGCCAGAGGGGGTGGATGCACCGCAAGGGAAGGTATGCCGGCTTCGCAGGGCGCTCTATGGACTGAAGCAAGCTCCGCTCATGTGGTACCTCAAGATGGATAGTTTCATGGGTGAGCTTGGCTTCAAGCGCTGCGAGGCCGATCACAGCGTGTACGTGCGTAATCAGCCAGGACTCCACCAAATTTTCATCCTCTACGTGGATGACCTCATCCTTGTGTCTTCAGATGAGGGGGAGCTCAAGAGCCTCAAGCAACAGCTTGGCGGCCGGTTCAAGATGACAGACATGGGCAAGCTTGAGTACTACCTTGACATCGCCATCAAGAGGGACCGCAAAGCACGCACGCTGGAGATGGGTCAAGAAAAACATGTGCAGGAGGTGCTCCGCCGCTACAACATGGAGGAGTGCAACCCCATCGGCACACCTATGACAACGACATGTGAGCTGAGCTTGAACATGGGCCCAAGCACGGAGGACGAGAAGGCGGAGATGGCTGGAGTACCGTACCAGTCCGCAGTTGGGAGCATAATGTATGCCATGGTGGCGACGCGGCCTGACCTTGCCTTTGCTGAAGGACAAGTGAGCCGCTATGTTGCTGATCTGGGACCGCTATATTGGCAAGCGGTGAAGAGAATCCTCCGCTACTTGAAGGCAACGACACATTCATGACTTGTGTTTGGAAGGGGAGCGCGGACTGACTCCCTTGAGTTGGTTGGCTACTCTGATGCTGACTGGGCAGGTGACGTTGATGACCGCAAGTCAACATCAGGTTATGTTTTTGTGCTTGGTGGTGCAGCAGTGTCTTGGGCAAGCCGGAAGCAGGACAGTGTGGCTCTATCCAGCACTAAGGCGGAGTACATTGCGCTCGCGGAAGCCGCAAAGGAGGCACTATGGCTACGGCGATTGCTCAAGGAGATTGGGGTGCCGCAAAAGAAGCCAACGGCACTCAATATTGACAATATGAGTGCCATCAGCCCGACCAAGAACCCTGTGCTACACCGGAGGACCAAGCACATAGAGATCCGGCATCACTTTGTACGAGACCTTGTTGCAAAGGGTGATGTGGTGCTTGTGCATTGCGGCACAAAGCACATGCTTGCTGATGCCATGACAAAGGCGCAACCCAAGGACAGGCATGATGCTACTTGTATGGAGCTTGGGCTTTCCCAAGCCTCTTGA
>SZWC01000936.1:236641-266476 GCA_023375785.1 Penium margaritaceum
AGGAAGGTGGCACACCTTCTAGAAGGGGTGACTTGTCCTACAAGGCATCTAGAGGTGTCTTGGTCTTCTGGACACTTTCCCTCCTACTAGAAGCAAGCTGAGGAATCTAGGAAGGGGCAGAAGCTTCTAGAGGAGGGAAGGGATGCCTTCCTAGGTGGGAAAAGGACAGCCTACCAAGGAGCACTCTAGAAGCCATAGAATCTGCTAGGAAGCTCCAAATCTGGCATGCTTTGGTGTTCTGGAAAGCTTACATCAGTGGCTATAAAATGCCACTGCTTTTGGGCCTTGATCAAGTTTTCATTCCCAGTCAATTGAGGCTAAAACTATTGCCACACTCTCTGACTAGATTTTGCCATCCTTGGAACCAGTTGCCTCCACAGTTTCAGCCTCTCCAAAAACAGTTGGTGGTGTGAACGAGCCACTGCTAGGGACCCTCCAGGGTGCACACTCACCCTCAGGCCAACAAAAACAAGCCCCAAGGTGATGGTACCAAGAGACGGGCGCCTTCTTGGAGGGGTCAAGGTATGGTCACTACGAGAATGACCTCATTATGTATGTGCGAGAGGACAATGATGGCCTTGTCTTGGTGGCTTTTTACGACAATGACCTCATCACCTGTGCATCATCGACAAAGCTTCTGAAGAAAATGAAGATTCTATTGAGCAGCCGCTTCCAGATGAAAGACCTAGGACCTCTTGAGTATTAACTAGGCATCAGCGTCACACGGGATTGCTCAGCCGGAACCATCAGGCTCAGGCAGACCAAATACATTGACCACATCCTCAAGCGGTACGACATGGAGGACTGGAAACCCATTAACATCCCCATGGCAGTAGATTGCATCCTAACCTCAGGTGCTGCTCCTACCAACAAAGCAGAGCAGGTCGACATTACAGGCATGCCATATCATTCTGCCATGGGCAGTCTAATGTACGCGATGGTCGCGACTCGCCCCGACATCTGCCACACAGTGGAGCAAGTGAGCAAGTATGTTGCCAACCCTGGGCCACAACAATGGCAAGCAGTGTAATGGGTCTTCCGCTGCCTGAAGGGCACGCAACACCTGGGCATCCAGTATGGTGGGGTGCCATAGTCGGAATCCTTGCGGCTCATGGTACACACCAATGCAGATTGGGCTAGGAATGTTGACCACCGCAAGTCCACATTGGGCTACGTGTGTGGGCTGAACGGAGGAGCCGTGTCATGGACGAGCCGCAAGCAAGACTGCGTCTCCCTCTCCACAGCCCAAGCAGAGTACATCGCTCTAGCAAGAGCATGCAAGGAAGAATTATGCATGCGTACCCTACTTCAAGAGATACGAGCACCTCAATAGGCCGCAACGGTGGTCAAGGTGGACAACAACTCTGCCATAGACATGTCCAAAAATGGCACCTTGACATGGAGGAAAAAACACATGGAAGTTTGGTACCACTTCAGTCGCAACCTGGTAACTAAGGGAGTGGTGGAGCTGGAGCACGTTACATCAAAGCTCAACCGGACAGATATGCTAAAAAACCCCTTGACCAAGAACTCCACCTCGTACGGAGACAAGGTATTGGCATGAAGAGTGCAAGTGACAAAGACTGAAGACAGGACAAGTGGCCAGAGATGCAAGGAAGAAAATGTTGTTAATTGGATGCCCCTTGGCCACTAGTCTCCATAATTGGTAAGTAGTGGACTGACCAGGCATGCACTGCTAGTGTGGAGCAAGTCCCTTGGGTCTGGTCAGACAGGCCAGGCATGCACTGTCTTTGTTCAAGGATAAGTCCCCTGGGTTTCTCATGATGGCTGATCAAATTGTCAATCTGACCATACGGATGGAAACAGCAGGTGTCAAATCGTCAGCTGTCGAAGTTTCCGCCCGATCCAACGGTCGGATTGGAAGATGCAACATGTGCCTAGAATCAGGGGATGACTTCCCTGATTGAGGCGATGACCTCCTTAAATTAAGGAGGTCATCGCCTAAGTCACTCCTCAGCCATTTATGCTTGTTATTGCCATTTTCTCAGCTACGCCTTCACTTGATGTCACTTGTTTGAGCTGTGCGCTTGAGACTCAGCATGATGTGAACTACTAAGGTGGTTGTAATCTTGCTCGTGTGGGAGTGCTGACTTAATTTTTTGGGCTCTCACACCAAGGAAGAAGAAGGCTTAGAGGGCAGGAGCCCCTAAGACCATGAGCAAAAGCACCTGGGTAACTAGGTCTCACCAGAGCCATAGTTAATTCCTTGGGGGTGATCGTGATCCTTCGGTGAAATTCCCTTGGACGGTTGGCGGTTTCCATTGTGTCGGCGCTGTTTTCTAGACTGGAGCTTCAGGCCACATGACTCAAGAATGACATTATCACACCTACAGGTGCTCCTCATCGATCCTCCGTCAAAGACCCCTCATCAGCTTGACATCGGCATGAACAACAAGTGTAGCAGAGTGGCCTCATCCGGAGTAGATCTGAATCAACCGTAGTTACCATGGCTCCACCTACCACAGAGGAGAAAGGCAAGAGTGTCTTCAAGGAAGGCTCGTGGACCAACACACCTGTGGCCACCAGTGGAGCTGTGACGTCCATTCTACAGGTAGGGAATGGCATTCATGGGCCCATCCCTTAACTTGATGGGACAGGGTTCTCGCTCCGGAAGTGGCATTTTGATATCACAGTCGATGACCGTGATCTCCTCCCCTAATTCACAGGGGAGGTTGTGTTGTGATTTGTGACGTTCCGGTTGACCTGTACAGTTTATTCTTACCACTCGGCCGTGTCCATACTCATGCAGATCCCAAATGCACACCCTGGTGGCACCGGTGCCTCATATGATGGCGGACTACCAGCCTGGAGCTGACCGACGACCGTTCTAGAGCTCTGGACGCTACCCGGGACCTTTTGCAGCTTTTCTGCAGCACACAAGAGTTTATCGGTGGACTGGCTGTGGGCCCGATTTGCATGTTTTTGTCTTTTGTGTCCACCGTTTGATGCTGGATGCATGCATGTGACCAGTCGTAGCATCCAGCGTTTGATTATGCACGTCTAGGTTTTGACGGCGTAGCGTTCTGATATGTCTGCGCAGAGTTACGGCCAAAACAGTGGTTTTGGGCCGGTTTTAGGACAGATCTTGCACTGTCGCGTGCGAAACCCACCGTGGACCACGACAGGTACTTATGCCATGGAATTGTCATTTGTCCTCTCTCTCTCTACAAATGCTATTGAAGTATTCTGACACTTTGCCTTGTGTCTCCTAGCCAGACCCTTGCCGTTGTGTGCACGACTTGTGACTGTCATCACCGTCTGACCAGGCACTGATGCCTAGTCGGCGGCTGTGTTGCTAGGAAACTTCCACACATCTTCCCATGGTATCAAAGCAGTGAGACAGTTCTCACCAAGGTGTGCAGCAGAGACGCAGCAGAGCAGCCGCAATGAGAGTCACCGCAACATCTGATCCACAGGGACCTATCGATGACGACAACAGATCGTCGTCGACGTCGCTCACCATCACTACATGAGATCACATCAGCAGCAACTGCTAGCGGCAGCAGGAGACAACTACAGTAGAATATAGTCGCCAGCAGCTGCAGACATTGGCACATGTAGCAATAGCAGTACTAAGCAACAACAACAGCAGGGCGGCAGCATCTGCGGTAGCAGCGCGTAGTAGTAGTAGCAGCGAGCGGTGACAGCAACACAGCAGCATCACAGAGTGGCAGCAACACAGCACCAACACACCAGCAGGGGCAGCAGCAGTGGCAGCAGCAGCATAGCAGCAGCGCAGCAGTAGTAATAGCAGCAACGAGAGCAACAGTAGCTCAATAGGAGCAACAATAGCAACGCGCGGCCGCGGCAGCAGCGTACAGCAGCCGTAGCATGCAACAACAGCATTAACGTGTTACTGCTGCTATGACCACGCATGCAGCCGCAAGGCAGCTGACCTGCATGCACCAGTACGACTGATGCCGAAGCTCACATCGTAGCAGCAGTAACAACTGAGCAAAAGCTGCGCTACGTCTTCCGCTCAGCTTCTGCGCGGCTACTGCAGAGCAACCGACTGCTCATGCAGAAACCACAAAGATTGACCTAAAGAAAAGGAAGGCAAGATGACATCAGCATGTTTTTCTTGCTGACGTCATTAGGTTTTGCTAATGTCAGCAACTTCGTGCTGACGTCAGCACTTGCCTTAGTGAAACTTTCGGTCGGAGGGTCAAAAGTTGCCAGCGTTTCAACTCCTAAAGAAATGCTCATGTTTCTACAATTCAACCACGTTGACGTCTCGGCCCATAATGAGCGGCACCATGGCTCCGTCTGGCAAGAAGGGAAAAAGGGTCCTACATCCTTGTTTTTCCTCCTCAGGGGTCGTGAACCCACGTTCGCAGGCTATTAAGGACCTGCGGAGCGAGCAGGATGAGATGTGTCACCTATTGCGAGAGGAGACTGAAGCTATCCATACACTCACCGAGCTTCTTCAAGGACATTCCATGACTCCACGACAGACTTCTAAGGGAGCGGCCGGGGTTGCACCCTCTACACAACAGTCAGCTCCAGCACCGGAGGCAGCAACTGGAGCCAACTTGCCACCTCTTGATCCTTGGGACAAGGATCCAGACATGCCAGGCATGGAGGGCGACTCCCCCGAGCGCGAGACTCGTGTGCTTCAAGGGTGTCTCCACCAGCTTCCGACAAGCTCTTGGCCCCCAAAAACATCCCGCTTTCCAAAGTTTTAATCATTGCCTCACCTCCACTCCAATGACTTCCCTCTTCCATGCGTCTTTCCCATCTCTCCTCCTTCCTAGCCAGAGGTTACTCTCCCTACGGAGCGGCAACCCAAGGACTTCGAGACGCCGCCCCCACGATATGTCAACGAGGACAGCTTTGACTGCTGGGAGATCCTCTTTCAGGTCTGGGCCACTTCAGAGGGCATGTGGCCTTACTACCACAGTCTGTATCAGACTACGGACAGAGCTCAAGTGCTGACAACGGCTAGGGCGATGCGCGGACTTCTCTACACCATTTCATGCAAGACTGTCGTTGATTTCCGCTCGTTCCTTGGCGAGGCGGGCACAGGCACCGGCGCTGATCCACGCAGTGGCTGGGACCTGGCATTGTCTCTACTTGCTGCACAGACACACTCCACCCGTGCCGTGCACATCCGTGCCTTTCACTCCCTTTGTCAGGGGCCTGCCGAGCCCATAGCTGACTACTGGCGACGCGCCATATGCATTTACACGTGCCTTGGGGCCTCAGGAGGTACACAACTGTGGGCGCTCCGCACGATCATGCTCAGGGTTTGCCTTGAGCACACAGACATCTTCACAATGTACACCAATGCCGTGCTCCACTCTTTTTTGCCTTCACTGCAGCTTCTTCCCTGGGCGCACCAACTCTTCCTCCAGGTGACTTCCACTCGTGAGACAGCCGTGGCTCATCAGGAGACCTCTATCGTCGCCGCAGTCATTACATCACAACAAATGCCCCTCCTGCAGACTCCTTCTCCATCCTCTGTCACGTCCTCCTCCTCCCCTTCCACCCTGACTACACCGACTCAGACATAGGGTGTCGCGACAGTAGCACAGGGGAAGAAGGGGCGACGGAGGCGTGGCTCAAGCCAGCAGTAGTCGCAACAGCAGCTGTCATCGGGCAGTAGCAATGGACGCTCCGTTCACTGCTACAACTAAGCCTGCATACAAAAAACCAGGACTCACGGTCTGGACTCGCGAATCCAAGTCCAGAGCCAGAACCGTGAGTCCTTTTCGGGAGTGTTTCATCTTGCCACTACCGCAAGTCCTTCGTGCGGGGGGGGGGGGGGAGAGGGAAAATGTGGACCCGACCGGTTCAAGACTCCCCGCACGGCAATATGCACGGACGGCGGATAGCCCCCATGACACATGGACCCCGTCCATTTGTCGGTTATCCCCTCCCCCCCTTGTCTAAGGATCCCAGCCGCCGGCGGATATCCATGACAGGTAGGCCACAAGGGCTTTGCGCCACCATGGCGGTTAGGAATCAGCCCCTTGTAGGAGGGCTGATGACTCGCCGCCATGTTGGCATCAGCCCCTCGTAGGAGGGGTGATGCCTCGCCGCCATGTTCTCTCAACATGGAGACAATGCCGGCCCGTACGACGGCGATTACGGCGCGGCGAGGCTGTCGGGTAGGGTTGTCGAAGTGAACCGTCACTGATGGTTCATTTCGTGTTTGTGTCCGCCACCATGGCGGGTACCTCAGGGACCCCGTCGGGGTCCAAGTCTCCAGCATCCCCTACCGGTGCCTCAGGCACACCACAGAGACCTCCCGTTGTCTCTTCCATGCAACCAAAGTCTCCTGCAACTGCCATAGCGGCTGCCGCTGCGGGGTCCCCGGCTGCTGCTGCCCAGATGTTTCCGGTTGCTGCGCCATCCACAACAAAACCCGTAGCTGGCACAAGCGGTGGTGCGGGTGCTGCCGAAGCTGTGATGAGCCCAAACACGGTGGACTTGCGCAAACGCAAGCCGAGCGTGGCGTGGAACGTGTTCACCTATGTCATCATCAACGGTGAACCTCGTACAAGGTGCTAACTGTGTCCGCCATGACGTAAGGTGCTGAAAGGCATGTTTGCCCTTTCTGATGAAGCCACCTCTGGAATGTGGAAGCACTTGAGACTCGAGCATAACCACAAATGGCTGGAAATGAAGGCCCTGGAGGCTACCACAAAGCTCGCCAAGGCTACCTCCGTAGCCGCGCGGACTACGCAGATTGTGGACGGCAGTAACTCAACACTTGCACGCTCTGTTGCAGGCGTTGGCATTGTTTTCAACAAACGCTATTTCCAGTGATGTATGTGGAAGCACGTAGTGGACAAAAACTGCTCGTTTCTGGCCATTGAATCTGTCAGGCTGAAGGTGGCATTCTTGCATGCAAACCCTCTGGCCATTCTGCCTGGCCGGATGATGCTTGCACGTTTGATCCAAACTGGTGTTGCTGCTTTCCACAGGCGCTTGCACAGCATGTTTCCAGCGGTACAGTCTAGCATCTCTTTCACAACTGACGGGTGGCAGAGTGACGCAAATGTGAAGTACCTAGACATCACTGCCCACTGGATTTTGAACTGGGACATGCAGCACGTTTCTCTTGCCTTTCCACATGTGTCCGACAGTGGCACTGCTTAAAACATCTTTGGGTTGTTCTCTGCTGCCCTGAAAGAGTGGGGAGTGTGGGACAAAATCTACTACCTCACTGTTGACAATGATTCCACCAACGTCAGCATGGTCGACAGTTTCCTCACTGTGCAGAATACCAAGTTTGACAAGGCCAGGCACATCAGATGCATGGGGCACAGCATGAACCTGGTAGCACAGATGATGCTTGACCGCCTGGACGTGAAGGTGTACTTGAAATTTTCCCATGACATCTGCAACTTTGTGACGAAGACTGCAAAGCGGGAGGAGTCGCTCTCCAACGACGTGACTGCTACCAGCAAGTCCTACCTCCATCTGCACATGGACACACCAACACGGTGGAATGCCACCCTTGACATGTGCCACCATGTCATGCACATCAAGGACGTGCTGGATGTGTGGTTGTTGAAACACAAGCCAGAGCTGAAGCCGAGTGGGCATGGGTGGGACCTCCTCGCCCTGGTCACTGCCATCCTCAAGCCCTTCAAGGGCTTCATGGATGACATTTCTGGGAAGAAGTACCCCACCATGTCCCTGTTCCTCCCATTCTTCATCCTCATCCTGGCTGAGATGCATTCATGGCAGGTGAAAGTCGGCGCAGCATAGAAGAAGCAGAAGGCTGCCAAGGAGCTGGACCCCGTGGAGAAGTTGCTCCTTGACCTGAAGCCTGGCTTCCATTCTGTCACAGACAAGGTTTGCAAGCATTCATGCAGTCAGTCATGCATTCAGTCATGCAGTCAGTCATGCATTCAATGATGCATTCAGTCATGCAGTCTGGTTTTTTTTTGTTTTTAAGATGGTCCAGGTAGAACATCCCTCCCATCGGGCTCCCTTCCGGAAGCTGCTACCTTGGTCATGCAGTCTGTCATGTAGTTAGTCTTGCATTAAGTCATGCAGTCAGTCATGCATGCATTCATGCATCTAGTCATGCATTCAGTCATGCATTCAGAAATGCTGTCAGACATGCATTCAGTCATGCATTCAGTCATACAATCATTCATGCAGTCGGTCATGCAGTCAGTCATGCATTCAGTCATGTGCTTATGGTTGTGTGCACAGGTTGAGAAGTACGTGAAGAAGTGCACTCCACGGCACATCCTGGCAGCTGCTGTGGACCCCAGGTTCCGTCTCCGACACTTCACCAATGTACACAAGCTCCTCGGCGTAAAAGGGACAGTGGAGTTGGAGCTGCTGGTACTGGACGCCTTCAGGCCGTACTACGATCGCATGTTTCAACGATGTGAAGCAGAGGCAGCTGCCAAGGCAGTAGCTGATGAGGCTGCAGCAGCTGCGGCCAGGGCAGCAGATGGGGACGAGGATGATGAGCGCGTAGACAGCAGTGGAACCCCTGCCCTGCCAGCAGCATCCACAGCAGTGGAGTCTGGCGGACCAGCAGCTGCAGCGAAGCAACGTGGCCGAGCAAAGGAGAAGAAGAAGACGGAGAAGAAGAGCATTGTGGAAGCTGCTACACTGACACCATGGATGAGCTCTTTGCCACTGAGGAGGCTGAGCTCGTGGTAACATCATCGCAATCTCTTGAACAGGAGGTGGAGGACTGGAAGAAGGAGAAGCTGCTGTCTCGGTGGACCAACATCCTGCACTACTTTCGTGGTAATGGAGACAAGTTCCCATTGTTTGCATTGCTTGTTTTGGATCTCCTTGCTGTGCCTAGCACAAGCACGCCATGCGAGCGCATGTTTTCACTTGTTGGCAGGGTCATCACTCTGTATCGACACTCTTTGAACAACATGACTATGCAGGACATTTTGACGCTGAAAACCTGGATCAATGATCCAAAACTGTGAAACTTCCCTGTTTCTCCAGATGGCGTTGTTGCACCAAAACTGCAAGAGGAGGAGAAGAAGGAACGTGTGCGGCGCAGGGCTTCCAGCCAGGCGGCAGCAGCAAAGAAGCTGACAGCTCTGGGCTGCAATTCTGGAAAGGAAGGTGCAGCCAGTGACAAAGATGGAGAGGGGGAAGGGAACGCTCAGGCGCTGGACTCATCGGAGGAGGAGGAGGACAACGACGACGACGAAGACAACGACGATGAGGAAGACGATGATGAAGATGATGGCAAAGGGGATGGTGGAGAGGACGATGAACTAGCTTCCCGCTTTTCACTTAGCCTTGGGGATGATGACGTAGTTGAGATGACCTAGACATGCTCTATTGAGCAGACATCTGACATATACATGCCTTTTCATGTACTGGTGGCCAGTTGTAGCAAGCAGTGGGGTAGGGGGGGTGGAGGGGGTCACCATGACTCCCCCTAAGAACACTTGGCAATGGTCCATATGCTTCTTGCTCATGGCGTATGAGTCTGAAATAATGCATTTCTTACTTTGACTTAATTCCTTTGTGCAAATCCATGTTATGTCAATTCCACCCCTACCCCTCCCCTGAATGAGTACCAAGTGATACATGCTCCCACTCATAGAAAAGTATGTTGTACAACACATTCTAACAAATTACCTGATTTTTACAAAGGAGTGGGATGAGACATCATGCAATGTCGCATCATAATTAATGAACTCATTGGGATGGATGGAGTGGTGATGACACTACGTAGTCATCCATTCCATGACTATCAGCTAAAGTAAGCCAAAGGACATTTCAGATGGTGGGATGGAGTGGTGATGACACTAAGTAGGTATGCATTGTCACATCCCACCATGTGAAATGTCACTCGTGCTGAAGTCCTCTGGTGGATTTGTGAAACTAGGCTAGAGGACTCCCAAAACACAGGACTCACGAGTCCCAAGAAAGACTCGCGAGTCCGGTTCCAAGGTTTTACTCGTATGGGAGAATCCGGTTCCTTGTCCTGATTCGCAAATCTGGACTCGTGTACAGGCGTAGCTACAACTGTGGAGGCGCCCATTGCTACACCGAGTGCCAGCAGCCGCTCGACTGGGCGCGGATTACTCGCGGGCTCCAGGCTGCGCACGCACTACGGTCTACGTCAAGCAGCACATCCACTAGGCGCACCGCGACCACGACTGCAGCAGTTCCCGCCTCACCACCAGTGGCCGGCGGCAACCCAGACCCACGTGACCGCACCATCGCCGAGCTCTCATACCTTCTAGCGCCTCGCTTTCAAGGAGGTGCGAGTGTGTTGTCACAGCCGGGTGGTTCACAGACTGTCTGTTTGTCTATTCTTGTGGCTCGAGATGACAAGTATGGGGGGACACGGTTGGCATGTGATGACGATGGGCCTGACTGTGCGGATTGGATTCATGAGTCTCACCTTTGTGCCCTTCGTCGTTCCTCCCCACTTGCTGCCCAATGTCCGTCTGAAACTGAGTATGCCATTGCCTGTTATACAGTGATGTCCTCTAGTTGTGATTCCAGTGGAACCTGGATCATCAACTCCGGTGCCACTCATCACATGACCTGTCATAGTGATTTTTTTGTTCTCAACCCTATTGCGCCTGTTCGTTCCGTCTGCATAGTCTCTGGTCAGTCCTTGCCAGTCCAGGGTGTTGGGGTCGTATGTTTTGATGGTCTTTCTGGCCCCCTGTATCTTTTCGAGGTGCTCTTTGTACCTGACCTTCAGCTCAGTTTGCTTTCTGTTCATGCTTGCACACTGATGGGACTCTGTGTGGAGCACACTGCAGAGTCCGCAATTGTGACTGCCATTGGTACTCGTAGCCTTGTTCTTCGTGTCTCTTGGACTTTGGCTCCTTGATCCCCCACCTCTTCTACTCGTGTTTTTGTCACTAGTGTTCTATCTCTTGAGCACCAGCGATTACTTCATCACCACATATGTCATCTAGGCTCCAAAACTGTGTGGAAGCTCATTCGGACACAGCCCGCTCTCGGTCTTGACACGGTTTCTTTCGACAAGCCGCCCCGGACCAACTGTCTCTTCTGTGCTCAGGGTGAAATGCATTGTTGCACCTATCCTGACTCCCGTTCACGCACGCTTTGCCCTCTCGAGTTAGTCCATTCCGACCTTCTTGGTCCCCTACCTATCGAGTCTCTGTCCGATTGGGGTCGATACATCCTGACCCTGACTGATGACCTCACCCGGATGTGGTGGGTCTACAGCCTGCGCCACAATAGTGACGCCGCTCTCGTGGTTCGCCTCTGGCCAGTGTTGGCTGAGCGTCAGTCCCGCCACACGCTGCACACCTTCCGCTCGGATCGCGGCAATGAGTTTCTTGGCAAGATAGATAGCTTCTTCGCCGAGCACGGGATTTTTCACCACGCCTCCTCTCCTGCTACTCCTTAGCAGAACAATGTTTCTGAGCGCTGCAACCGCACCATGGAGGATGCAGTTCACGCTATGTGGTCTGAGTGCGGTCTCCCGGAGTCCCTTGCTTTTGAAGGCTTTGCCTACACGACTTGGGTCTCTAACCACCTCTCGCATAGTCGTCTTCCGGACCACATCACACCATATGAGCTCTGGTTTGGCCACTGTGCTGACTTGCGCCTCGCTTGTGTCTGGGGATCCTTGGCTTCTGTGTGGTACACTGAGGACCAGTAGGGTTCTAAGGTCTCACCTCAGGGTCTCTTGTGTGTCTTTGTCGGCATCTCCCCACGGTCAAAGGCATGGCGTTTTTGGGACCCTACTCATCGTTGAATTCTTGAGTCCTGCGATGCGCTCTTCTTTGAGTCCCTCATCTACCGTGATCTGACTTTGATCACGTCGTTGTCCGCCACACATGTTCCCACGTGTGAGGTTTCTTGACGGATGGGGGATACTACGCATGCGAGCACCGCTCGCCAGGCTGATGTGTGTGTTTGAGCTCCCTCCACTTCTCTGGCTCTTGACGACCAAATGATCATCGCTGTTGGTCCAAGGATCTCTCAAGCACCACCGGCTTCTACCCATGTCCCCTCGCACACCACAGATACCCATGATTTTGTACCTGTGCGTACTCCTGTGACCGTACCTATGTCCTCCAATAGTCCTGCCTCTGTGCGTGGATCTGCCTCACCTGCTCCTACTGTCACACCGAGTCTTATGTCGCCCACACCGGCATCTCCCTGCACGGCATCACCAGCTCCCTTGCATCAGCCCTCCCCAGCTATGATTGTGCCCGTTCCTGAGCCTAAGGTGCGCCCCTTGAGCCCGGGTTACTCCCGTGAGGTAGGCAGTCGTCTTTAACCATTGGATTTTGAAGCTCAGCGATTGTCTGGTCCCTCACCCAGGTGTTCCGCTTGTAGCATTGTGAGTGGTGATCCCGGCACAAAGGCCCTAGGCCTGAGTGTCCGCACTGAGCATATAGAGGTACATCCAGCGTGTCCCGTAGGACACAACCTCGTCACTCGCGAGTTTCACGTTGCTTGTGATGCAGCAGCCGATCTTGTGGGCGTCAGACCTAGCACTAAGGAGTGCGCTCTTGCCACGTAGAGATCTCCCTCTATGGCACCTGATCTGAACACACTATGGGAAGCTCTCTCGACGCAGGATGCAGACGCTTGGCATGTTTCCTCCGAGGATGATCTTTGCGCCGTCCAAGAGCATGGAGTTTATGAGCTAGTTGACCTTCCACCTGGGAGGAAGGCTATTCAGGTCAAGTGGGTCTTTCAGAAGAAAGTGAAGCCGGATGGCTCACTGGAATGCCACAAGGCTCGCTTAGTCGTCAAGGGGTACTCTTAGATTGAGGGCATCGATTACACTGAGACCTTTGCCCCTGTCAGCCGCATGACCTCAGCTCAAGCTCTGTTTGGTGTAGTGGCTCAGCATGACTGGAAACTGCACCACATGGATGTGAAGAATGTGTTCCTCCATGGCTCTCTGGATGAGGAGATTTACGTGGCTCAGCCACCCGGCTTTGAGGACATTGGCAAGGTCTGGCGCTTGCGCAAGTCCTTGTACGGCCTCAAGGAGTATCCTTGTTGTTGAAACTAGGAGATCACTGGCACCTTGACTCGTGTTGGATATGTACATAGTGAGGCAGATCCCTCTCTCTTTATCCGTCGGACGCCTGAGCGATTCACCGCCACCGTGGTCTATGTCGACGACCTTCTCATCGCATCTCCTTCATTGGATGCCGTGAAGGAGGCCAAGGCTATCCTTGAGACTGCCTACAGGATGAAGGACCTTGGTCCTACAGTAGTGTTTCTTGGCATGGAGATCGTGCTAACGTTGTACTCTAATGCTGCATCAGGCCCAATACGCACTTGTTGTGGGGGAGCACTTCAGCGACCTTCTTGGCGCAGTTCCCACGGCTTCTACACCTCTCATGCCTGATGGGCAGAGTGCCCTGAAGGTAGATGATCCCACACGGCTAGGGGAGACAGTAGATGAGACCCTGTGCCTCCGTCTCATTGGATCTCTGATGTACCTGGCTACTACCACACGTTCTCATATCGCATTTGCCATCAACCTCCTTGCCCAGTTTTCGCAGGCTCCATGCGCTAGAGCCCTTCACGCGGCTGTGCGAGTGGTATGGTACGTGGTCTCCACAACGTACCTCAGACTCTGCTTTCACCGGCAGTGTTTGGTGGTCCTTTACTGCTAGACCGACACCGACTGGGCCTGCAACCGAGATGGACGCAGTGGCACAAGTTACGTCTTCCTCCTCAGTGGGACCGTTGTGTCCTGGCGCAGCAGGAAGCAGGGTTGCATTACACGTAGCCCATCAGAGGCAGAGTACGTTGCTCTGGGTGTAGGGGCTACTGAGGTGGTATAACTGCAGCGCCTGTTTCTTGAGCTTGGCCAGTCGGTACCCGCCATTGTGCTTCGTTGCAAAAACCAGACTGCTCTTCCCATTGCAGTGAACTTTGGTGTCTTCCATGCTCGCACAAAGCACATTGCAGTTGAGCATCACTTTGTGCATTATCTGGTAGAGCGACACATGATCTTCGAGATTTGGATTGGCACTGACATGCAGCGTGCTGAATTCTTGACGAAGGCACTAGCACACGGAAAGTTCCCGGTGGCTATTCGTTCTCTTGGACTTCGTCCCTTTCCTGAGAGTGGTTGATTGTTGGGTGCGATTGTATCCATGTCACATTTGTCGTTGTCCCAGTTGTACTCATCTCATTACTGCACACGTATGGACATGCGTACCATCGGATCATGGGGTAGTGTTTGGATTTGTGACATTACGGTCGACCTGTACAGTTTATTGTGACCACTCAGCCGTGTCCATACTCGTGCAAATCCGTGATGCGGACCCTGGTGGCACCGGTGCGTCATGTGGTGGCAGACTACCATCTTGGAGCTGACCGACGACCGTTCCAGAGCTCTGGACGCTACCTAGGACCTCCTGCGGTTTTTCTGTAGCACACAGGAGTTTATTGGTGGTCTGACCGTGGGCCTGATTTGCATGTTTTTGTATTGTTTTTCCACCGTTTGATGCTAGATGCATGCATGTGACCAGTCGTAGCGTCCGAATTTTGATTTTGCATGTCTAGGGTCAGAAGACGTAGCGTTCTGATATGTCGGCACTGAGTTACAGCCAAAACAATAGTTTTGGGCTGGTTTTAGGGTAGATCTTGCACTGTCGCGTGCGACACCCGCCGTGCGCCGCGGCAAGTACTTATGCCATGGACCTGTCATTTGTCATTTCTCTCTGCAAATACTATTGAAGCATTCTGACACTTTGCCTTGTGTCTCCTAGCCAGACCCTTGCCATTGTGTGCATGACTTGTGACTGTCGTCACCGTCTCACCAGGCACTGACGCCTAGTCGGCGGCTATGTTGCTAGGAAGCTTCTACGCATCTTCTCAGGTTTCTCAACCACTTTCATCCCAACAAGAAATGCATGGCCATCTTGGTCTCAGCACTGCAGCATCATCTGCTCTCTCATATCTTTGGCCTCACAAATGCAGCTGAGGCATAGAAGAAACTCTGCAAGATGTACTAGAGTGACTCCCTCGCAAACCGTTTGTTCATCCTCCAAAAGTTGTTGAGGATACATCAAGGGAGAGGGAGAGACGGTTGGCATCCACCAACTGTCTCTCCCTCTCCCTTGATCCCTTCCCTCTTGGGAGCACGGCACTGAGAACAGCACTTCCACAACTGTGGCAAGGCAAGGCACTGGGCACGTAAGTACCATGCTCTAAAGAGGGAAGGGATCAAGGGAGAGGGAGAGAAGGGTGACAAGGGAGGCAAGGATGGGAAGCAGCCCACCGCACTGATGGCACATGGCATAAGTGGCACTAGCAATGCACTCCTTAAGCCAGGGGCCTTTGCACTTGACTCTCGCACAAATCACCATTCCACCAACGACAAACGGGGGTTCATCTCCATAGGCCCCTGCCACCTCAACTTCCGTTATGCTAACGGGATGTGTCAAGCAAACTTCCACCGCAGCTCCGTGGGGAAGATCCATCCGCGGAGACAAGCATGAGCAGGCTTGGATCTGCGCACAGGACGCTGGCTCCCGCGGACGAGGTTGAGCGAGGGGTGGCGCGGAATCCAGGGGCGCTGAGAACCAGGAGATCTACAGGAGAGCCGCCGCAGGTTAGCACAACCTCCTGTGGCGGTTCCCCCAGCTCAAGTGCTTGTGGCGGAAAGAGAAAGAGGCGGGAAGCGGTGGCGGGAAATCCACGGTGCAGGGAGAACAGGGACAAGCCGCAGCAAGACCCGCAATCACTGACAGGGCGTAGGTTGGTCAGCGGAAGGGCCGAGCAATCAAGGGAAGAACATCCAATCAGCGTGAGTGATCGTGCATCAATCACGGAGCATTCCCTGGAGACGCACCGCGGAGGACGAAGATTCAAGGAAGAACATGAGGAACCGCGCACACGAGCCGCGGATGTAGGAAATAACCAGTGGAGGATATGCTATGTGTGTGTGAGGACGAGACCCGCGGTGCGTAGCCGCACCGCGTGGAGTCCAAGTAGGAGGAAAATAGGATGTTGTAAGAGGGATGAGACCGACGGCATGTAGACACGCCATGCGCAGTCCCAAGTAGAAAAGGACCTCAGTAGCAGTAGCACAAGTGCAACTCAGCCTTGCATGTATTCCTGAGCAAGATTCCGCATTCGTGTACTTTGCCAAATCCATCTAAGACATTCAACTACTCCCGTTGTTCTCTGTCCCGCTGCTTCCGTGTTCTCCTTGGAGCCCTGTCCGCGGACTGCGAGATCGTGTGCGTGAGGAACCAAAAGTCTGAGTGAAGTGAACTGCCGGTGGTGCCTTCGCTTGCACACGTCCGCAGAACAAGGGTTCTGTGGAGAGGAGCTGGAGGCCACGCGGTGGCGGCTCACGTGTGGCAAGGAGTGGACCGCGGAGTGTCATTCATCGGTGAGGTTTGTGCACCAAGGCTGAGATCTTCAATCTGCAGAACTGTCAGTAGCTAGGGGTGGGGAACCTGTGACGCTGCTATCTGTCTGAGTAGAGACTGTGGTAATAGCTAGAAGTCCCTAGTCCGCGGATTCAGCGCAGAATCAAGCCTGCGCGGAGAAAGTTAGAGGCGTGGCAATATTGGGGGTATCAATGTCAGGGTGTGGTGAGCGTGGATAGTTCCTTGCTTTTCGCTTAGCGGAACTGCACGCGACCTCCAGATCAGTCATTAATGTCGGCAGCAAGCTTTGTGCACCAAGATTGCAGGAGAATACAGCAACAGTCATCTGTGCGGTGCTTCTTGCCGCGCCGAGCCACCAGCTACGAGGACAACCTGAGCTCCTCGCCGGTGCAATCCCGCACCCCAATCAGCTCCTCGCCAGGCGCGGATCCACTTGCCCAGCATCGACGAGTGAACGAGTGGCTGGAGCAGCTGCACTAGCGTCGCATCATGAACGCTCTGGGCGACCGTATGGAAGTGGAGACAGTCTCCGACCATGGCAGCCGCGGACCCAGCCATTCCCAGCACAAGTCGGAGGGACAGGGAGCTGTGGCTGCGGCATTACCGTGGTTTTCCGACCCCCAACCATCATCAGAGCAACACTCTGATGGTGGAGGACTCGGAGCCTATCACGGATTGGTCTACCAGCGTCGTGGCGGGCAGCAGCCGGCAGTGGCTGGCGGCATGACGGCACACCACGTGTCCTTGACAACACATCCGTAGACACAGAACCCCAAGGAAGCAGAAACTACCAACAACCCAGTAATGGGCAACCAACGGCCAGTGACAGATTCACAACTGAAAGAACCACTGGCTCTAGCTCTTGGGATGTCTCTGGACTCCACCCTGCCGCGGTAGATGGCAGGAACGGTCCCGGGAGACATGGCAACGGCACCACCTGCAGCGGGATCACAGCAGCAGCAGGCAACCCCACCAGCGTTCCACCTGGGAAGCGAGCTACTAGGGATGCCAGGGCCTCCACCAGCACCGGAATCCGCGCTGTTATCGGTGAACCAGCCATTGGCAAGTCAGCCTTCCGCGCCTGCGGGAGCGGCAATGGTGGAACCCGTCGCACCCTCTCAACCACCGATGCACTCACTGCAGCAGTCTCCGAGAGTCGGCCAGACAAGAGAGCCGCCGCAGCACTACATATCCGGCCCAGTATTGCAGCAGAAGCCTCCGCAGCTGAGCATGAGTGTACCATTGATGGGAGCACCCTCACAGGCCATGCCAAGAGCACTGCCATAGCAGCAGATGCACCCATCCCAGGCGGTAACCAGTGCAATGCAAGCAGGAGCACCGCCGGTATCGGGACCACTCATCCAAAAACCTTGGCAGCCTATGCCGCAAGCAAGGATATCGGTCCAACCCTCCGCGGGGATGACGCAGCCAGGAACTCAGGGTGCGTGCGTTACCCACCAGGGAGCCCTAGCGCAAGCACCACCGGCGGGGACTCAACCATCGACCCATCAGCACCAAATGGTTGGGGGTATGGCACAGATGAATGCCATAATCCAGCCTTCCGCTCCACCCCTTTGGGTAACGCAGCATCAGCAGTCCAGGGGCATGGCACAAGGGGGGATGACACTGCCGACGCTCGTGACCAGCGTACCTCCGTAGCCGCCAGCGACTACCCAGCAACAAACTCCTCATCAGCAAATGATTGGAGCAGTGCCCGTGGGAGCACCGCCACCAATCCAACACCCGCCACCAAAAGTGCAGAGCCATTCGCACCTGCTACCGCAGCGGATGCATGGGACACAACACGATGCAAGGAAGATGGCAGCCCTGACTGCCAGCATGGGACCAGCAGTCCAACCTTACTCCGCGGCAGCGATTCCTGTGAACCAAGCATATTGGATACCCCAGATGATGCCATCAGCGCCTGGGATTCAGACTTCGCCCCCTGGGACAGCATTCTTCTCCACACCTTACACCGCTACTGCGTCAGCACCTCCCTCTTGGTACATGCTTCCCCCACCTATGCAGCCAGGCTTTGCTTTGCCCGCGGGACAACCCCAGATGTTAAACTCCCCAGCAAGATACTCCGCGGCACCTTGTGCAACCATTCCCCCCCCACGTGCTATGACTACGTTGACGACTAACCGCAGCACCGTTCCGTAGCTACAATACATCCGTTCTGAACCCACCAATATCCCGCGGTTGGACTCCTTCAAGGGTGCCCCGGAGGAGGACCCCTGGGTCTGGATCAGACAAATCACTCTCTATGCTAGCATCGGCCGAATTCCGCCCGACCTTTGCCTCGCCACCGCGGAACTTCATCTCCAGGGGGCTGCAGCTGATAGGTACAACGCGCGGGCACCCTTCCCTTCTTTCGAGGACTTTGGCAATGCCCTCATCAAGCGCTTCAAGCACCTGACAAAGGAGGAAGCGCTGCGGAAGATTGAAAAGGAGGTCATGCGCAAAGATGACGATATCCGCAGATTTTTTGATCAGTTGCTGACCTGGACTTCGGTGGCCAAAAGCCCGCAAGGGGAAGGTCTGCTGCTATGGGTCCTGCTGCAAGACCTCATCCGTGCACTTCCGGATGAAATCAGCACCCTCATGATCGCGGACCACTGTCATTCCCTCCAAGAGGTAATGGTACGGGACGCCATGTCTATTTCTACTAGGCAGCGGTCCACCCGGCAATACCAAGGCGGTGAAACTCATGCACCCTCCCCTTCCCACGCCCTACCCCCGCAGCAGCAGAAACGAAGAGCTTTCTACACGTGCCAGAGTTTGGAACACATTGCTCGGGATTGCCCATGTAAACGACAAGCGGCTCCGCACCCTGACCCAGTCTCCCAAGATCCTATGGTCGAGCAGTGGCAGCAGTATTACACCCAGACGTGGTCGGACTAGCAACAACAGCATCAGCGGTAGCAGCAACAACAGCAACCGCCGCCGCCCCCTACTGGACAAGACCAAGCGACCCAGGGGACTGGCCAGAGTATCTTGCCGAATCCGCCGCCAAACCCCGCGGCCGGTGCCCGTAACGTGAAACTGGGTTTGCCTATGGCGGAGGATGAAACCACGGAGGAAGCACCCACACCGAAGGAAACGGAGCTCATTACCCAAGCCCGTCGACTCAAGCTCCGCGGATGGGACCTGTAGGAGGCTGCACAACTCCAGAGCAATCTGCGGCGACGGGCAGAAGCTGCCGAGAACCGACTGCAGGAGGCCGTTACTGCCCGTTTTTTTAGACCTCCAGAAAAGCGACAAACTACGGATCCCGCACCTACAAAAGTTCCAGCTACTGCCAATACCACGTCGGTGCCCCACCATGCTCCCTCACTTGGCGCAGAAACCACAGACCCGGTAGAAAAACTCTTCACCACTCCCATCGCCTCCGTAAACTTCTTCGATTTTCTCCGACTTCACCCCGAGCTGGCTCCGTGGCTCCGAGAAGAATTCACCCGCACCAACCATGGCCTCCAGACCGTTGGCATCTCCCTCACCTGTACCACTCCGACACATGGCACTCAGAACACCCGACGAGTTGTAGCGGAGGCCCTACCGGGATTGACCACGGAGGAGATAGATTGGGGTTGGGCACCACAGCCTCTGGAACCACCTCGTCGCGATGACCGCCACTACGAAGTTGCCTGTTGCGTGATTGAGATCTGCGGCCGCAAGTTCCTCGCTATCATCAACACAGGGGCAACCCACACTACCGTGGCACTCCGCGTCCTGTGCCTCATTGGATGGACAGGCCGCATCCTTCCAACGCGCCGACTGTTCAGCAATTCCGCGAGAGGGATAGACTATGGGGATGGAGAAGTCTGGGGCCTGCCCATGCAGGTGGGCTCTCTTCACAAACCAATGAATGTCCAAATCACACAGGCCAGGACTTATGATGTCCTCCTGGGCATGGACTATCTCCTTTCGCGGCAAGGCAACCTCCTGTTCTCACTGGGGGTCATGCAACTCACCTCCGCCACCGGTACAAAGGAATACGCCCTCATTACTGTGGGAGATCGAGTAACGGTGCCGGTGACCGGTAACTCACCCTTTTCCCTCTCCGAAGCGGCACAAGAAGATGCTCGCCTGCGTTCCCACTTCAGCCAAGCCCCCGCGGAGGTCGCCCTTGACGCGGAACAGATGCCTATTGGTGAATGGCGTGAACTCTCCGCGGACCACGCAGAGCCAGGGGTGCGTGCCAGCCTCTTGGGGCTATGGCAGCAAAGCAAAAAAGCGTTTGGCCAGGGCCTTCCCCTGGATGACGACGACGACTTCTACCCCATCCGCGACCAACGATCATCTCCGCCCCCACGATAGGATCATATTTTGCACCCTCGACTCTCACCCCACCAAAAGCAGGACCTCCGGGAACTGCTGGACTCCTATGCCGACATCTTTGCTGGCGCAGCGACAGACCTAGGAGCCGTCGATGCCTTCCATGTCATTAACATCGGCGCGGCCGCCGCGGTCAAACAGAAGGTCCGCCGGATTCTCCCTGACCAAGAACAGATCATCAATGAAGGCCTCGCGGGGTTGAAGGCGCAGGGTGTAATAGTCCCCATCGTCAGCCCTTGGCGTGCTAACTTGGTCATCGTCGGCAAACTGGATGGGTCCAAACGCTTCTGTGTGGACTTCCGCGACCTCAACTGGGTTACGGAGGAAGACGCCTACCCCATGCCGCTGATCGTCGACATCCAGGAGCGACAGCAGGGGCCCGGATGGTTCGCAAAACTCGACGTCAAGGCGGCCTTCCACGCTGTCCCCATGCATCCAGACTCCATTGTCAAGACGCCTTTCGTTACCCCTGAAGGGATCTATGCCTTCATTTGGTCTCCGCAACGCTAGCGCCACGTTCCAGCGCGTCATGGATTCCACCCTCCGCGGCATCCCCAATGTTAGCTGTTACATTGATGATATCATGGTTGCGGCCCACGGTTTCACGAATCTCTTCTCCTCCCTCTCCAATGTCTTCTCGGCTCTCTGCACTGCCAATCTCAAGCTCAAGGCCGCCAAGTGTTCCATTGGCGCCGCGAAAATGGAATTTTTGGGGTTCGTAATGAGTGCCGACGGCATCAAAACCGATCCCGCGAAAATCGCGGCCGTGCAGGAGTGGCGCCAACCCACCACTGCGGAACAGGTCAAGATCTTTCTCGGCTTTGTCTCCTTCTACCGCAAGTTTGTCCGCGACCAAGCCCGAATCATCCGCCCACTGCAGCAGCTGACCCATCAGGACATCCCGTTCGAATGGACGCCAGAGTGTGCCGCAGCCTGGGCGGAAATCAAACATCGCCTGGTCACCGCGCCCATGCTTGAGTTTCCTGATTTCAACCTTCCCTCCTCCATCACCACTGACTGGTCCCGGGATGGCCTCGGCGCCATATTGTCGTAATCGGTCCAAGAACCAGTCCAGCGAGTGATTGCGTATGCCAGTCGCGCCCTCACTGAGGGTGAGCGAAACTACCCACCAGTGAAGGGCAAGTGTTTGGCTGTGTTATGGGCGCTTCAGCACTTCCGCGACTACATCAAGAACGGCAAGCCTTTCACGGTCCTGACCGATCACCAAGCGCTACAATGGCTCCTCACAACGTAGAACCATGAGGATATCTTGGCCAAATGGGCCCTCCTCCTGCAGGGCTATAACTTCAAGATCAAGTACCAGCCCGCGCTTGCCAATCGACACACGGATGCTCTCAGCTGCCTCCCTCGCGAAGATTGGCCCCACTCCGCGGACCTGCGGAAAGACCCCCTGGAACCCCCCACCGCTACTCCTCTCCCTGTGAACAATGAACCTCAGTGGGAAGGCGTCGCTCGAGAATTCACGAATGAGGAATCTATGACTGAGTACCAACTCCTGTCCGAGATAGAACCAGCCGAGCCCCTTGGTATCGCGGAGACTCTTCGAGCCCTCCATCCCACTGGGCACCAGCTTGCCCGCCGTTTCAATCCCACCATCCGCGGCAGGACGCTCGAAGAAATCATACCACATCTTCCCCCCCGCTCTTCACTACCACGATCACGCCTGACTCCCTCTGCCGCGGCGGCTACAACCGCCCCTCCGACGTCGTCTCCCGCACCCCCTGCCTCCCCTCTCCTTGACGCTCGCCATCCCCTTTCCTTGGTTGACTTCCTCCTCCACTCGCCTGCGTCTGCGGGGCGTCTCCAGGACCTCTTTTCCTCCGTAAACCCCTCTCTCTCTCCCGCCGGCTACACCTATCCTGCACCTCCACCCATGATGCAGGTGTTTGCATGGCGACCTGTGCCATCGCTACGACACACTCCCGCGTCCGGGAGGATTCCCGCTGCGCACCATGCACGTGGGCCCCTGCACCGCTGATACCCGGTCCAACGGCACCCGCTGAAGTCCACGTGGCATGGTGCCACGTCTGGGTTTGTGGCCGCAAATTTGTAGCCATCGTGGACACCGGAGCCACCCATACCACCATCGCGCTACGGATGGCTCGCACCTTACGAGTGGACCACCTCATCACGCCTACTCGACTCCGCTTCTCCATATCCACCGGAACCATCGATGCACCCATCGGTCAGATCGTAGCCCTACCCATCCAGGTCGCCAATGTGCATGCACCGCACACCATACAAGTGTGCAATGTCCGCACATATGACATGCTCCTCGCAGTCGACTGGCTCGCGCCGCGCCAAGCGGATGTATTGCTCAGAGCCGGCATCCTCAGTCTCATTTCCGTCTCCGGCATTCGATCGTTTACCCCAATCTTTTCCTCAGCTCGTCTGTCCTCTGATCCACTTCCCATGGTTCTCACGCCATCGACCTCTGGCACTCGGTTCACTCGCCGCGTCACACGAAGCTCGAGGGTCAACCGCGGAACTGCCTCTGGCATGGCTCGTCAGTCCAGCGCGGAGTCCGCGCATGCGAACCGGGGGGGTGGTGGCATTACGAGACGAGCTATCCGGCGGCAGACCGGAATGAGACACTCCGCACCACCTGTGATGGCAGCCTCACCTTGGGCATCTCAGGCCCCCCGGGACCCTTCCGCGCCCTCGGCAGTAGCAGTAGAAGAAACTTCACCTAAAGCACCTCCAACTTTGGGCCATCCTACATCACTTGGGGCATCTCTGGCTGCCCGGGGCCCTTCCGCACAGCCTGGAACATCCCCGGCTCCTCGAATCCCCTCCACGTCACCTAGGACACCTGTGGCCCCGCGGGGTCCCCCTGCACCGTCGATGATAGTAACGGTAACCTCACCTGGAATAGCCCCGACATCGGACCCTTCCGCACCCCCCGCAACGGCAACATCACCGGTCTCACCTAGAGTAACTCCGGTACCGGACCCCACCGCACCACCCATGGCACCAACCCCAGCAGCGTCACAAGGAGCACCTCCGACGCTGGTCCCTCCCGCATCGCCGGCACTAACCGCATCTGCAGGTGCACCACCACCCCCTGGCCCCTTTGTACCAGCAACGCACTTATCCTCCCCACCAGCCTCGTGAGACAAGCCGGTGCACGGCACACCACATCCCGCGCTCAGCACAGGAACGATAATGGAAGGAGCGCGGACCTACCTGGAAGAAAGCTCCGGAGATAGCAGAGATCAGCCCAGGGTAAACCAGCTACTGGATGTGGTCAACAGTGTTGTTATGCACCTGCAGGACGAGCTCCCGGAGGCAATCCGCGTGGACATGGGGGACTCCTTCTATAACAAGGCATGGCAGGTAGCTCTAAAAG
The DNA here is from genome assembly GCA_023375785.1 of Penium margaritaceum. Lineage (NCBI taxonomy): Eukaryota > Viridiplantae > Streptophyta > Zygnematophyceae > Desmidiales > Peniaceae > Penium > Penium margaritaceum. The sequence goes on from SZWC01000936.1 coordinate 260,690, forward strand.
GCGCGGCCAAGACTGCACGGGCACTGAATCAGCGCGGACGACAAGATCAAATTTTAGAAACAACAGGTGCGGAGCGACTCATCTCGGCGCTCCGCAACGTCCTCTATCTTTGGCCGAGCAGCGGAATGATGGGTGTGGCGGCATTTCTTGACAAAGAACAACGAGAGAGCACAGTGAACACTGCCCGTGAATGGTGGCTCCTAGTCCGCAACGACTAGAACGCAGACCCCACCTGACGCTACGTGCATCTGCTTCAGGAACGTGCCCGGGCACTCACTCTCTACCATGCCCACCAGATGCCTACGGGAACGATGGAGGCACCAGACCGGAAGACCGCGGCAAACGTCTGGAGGTGGGGATACCTGATCGGGCTGGTCACATCCACATGGGGAGCACAGTACACAGCGGNTGGCTCCTGGTCCGCAACGACCAGAACGCGGACCCCACCCGACGCTACGTGCATCTGCTTCAGGAACGTGCCCGGGCACTCACTCTCTACCATGCCCACCAGATGCCTACGGGAACGATGGAGGCACCAGACCGGAAGACCGCGGCAAACGTCTGGAGGTGGGGATACCTGATCGGGCTGGTCACATCCACATGGGGAGCACAGTACACAGCGGCGGAACTTGCAAGCATCACGGATGCGGAGATGCGATACGAGAATTGGTATGCCGCCATCAGTGAGTGCTGGCAGCTCACGTTTGATGGAGCTCCGCGGCAGCGGATAGTGGCCGCGGTAGCACAAGGACTGTGGAAGACACTATCTGGAGTGGGCACGCAGCTAACAGAAGAGGCCACAAATCACTGGGCCCGGGAAGCAGCTGGAGTATTTCGGGAAGAGAAAAGCCGCATTCTCATGGAAATAGAGGAGGCTCAGGAATACCTCCGCGATGCTCCTCAGCTCGTGCAGACAAGGGGCAAGCTGTAGGCTATCTGGCAGCAGAGGGCGGAAGTGTTGAAATAGTATGCACCTTGTCCACTGCCTAGCTGGCTAGCTACACATACAGACAAGGCATGCACTGCTCTGTGGAGTACGTCCCCTTGGTCTGTTCTGAGATGGGCCAGGAATGCACTGCCCATAATGGGTATGTCCCCTGTGGCTCATCATAGGAACCATACCTTTTTGGCATGGTTGAATAGGCACCGGAGTCTCAAACCAGAGATCGCGGGTTCAAACCCCGTGACGGCCACATTTTGTTGTGGCCAAAACTTGGACAGGAAGCTTCTATGAAGCTTACTAAAAGCCTGGCTTGAGGATGACACTTGGCGGTCTAAGGACGCGCCAAGTAGGATTGTAGGTTGAGGTTGGCTCCAGTGGAGCCACTACAAGCAGAAGCTTTAGCAAAGCTCTGCAAGTATAAAAGCCTGTACCTTGCATGCATCCATTTACAGTTCTTGCCTTTGAGACTCCTCACAGAGTGTCCAACCAAAGGTAGACACTAAAGACCAACATGCGGACTTCGTGAGGTTGCAAACCAAACGAACCTAAAGTGTGGATCCCTCGTTCGAGGGTGATATGTTATCTTGGTTGCAATACCAAGAGCGGTTGGCGGCCTCCCATGTCGGGACCCGTTTTCTAGACCGTTGCTATCCGGCGCATTGACANACAACGGTCGCAGTCAGCAGCCTCATCAGCCTCATCGGCCTCAACGAAGCAGAGTAGCAGCGAAGCAGAGAAGACGAGCAACCGCCAAAAATGGCGGATCCGACTCCAGCCCGCCTTGAGGCGGGTATGTCCAAATTCACGGGGACAGGTTTTCCCTTGTGGAAATGGCAATTTGAGATTGTCATGAACGTGCGTGGCTACCTCGACATCTTAAAAGGGATCGAGACAGCACCCGCCGATGCGACCGTGACGACGCATGCGGCTGACCTTGCAGCATGGACGATGAAGAACAACATGGCTCTCGCCATTCTTGTGACGTCCATCAACGAGACTCAACACTCCCACATCACAGGATGCACGTTGGCTGCCGAGGCCTACGCAAAGCTCTCACGCGTGCATCAATCGAACGCCCTAGCAAACCGACTCTTCATCTTCCAACGGTTGATGTCGATGAGGGTGAGCAAGGAGAATCGATACCCGCATTTTTGCAGTCATTCGACAACGTGATGCAAGAGGTCCAGCAAATGGAATGGAAGATCGACTCCAACATGCGTGCCATGATCCTTCTAATGGCGCTGCCGGAAAGCTGGGGGTCCTTGATCACCGTATTTGGCGGTTGGAAGGAGGCGGATCTGACGTACGAGGCTGTCGCCGAACACGTCCGCAACGAGTCCATGCGACGCAGTGGTAGTGAGGCAAACATCTCAGCCTATGCCTCTCGCTTCGGTGGACAAACTGCAAGCTCTCGCTCCAGTCAAGGCAACAGCGGAAGCAGTGGCGGTGGAGGGAAAGGCAACGGTGGCGGGAAGAGTTCCAAGAAGCCCGGCAACTGTCACAACTGTGGCAAGGCTGGGCACTGGGCTAGGGACTGTCGTAGTCCCAAGAAAGAAGGCGGGAACAAAGGTGGAAAGGAGAAGAAGGAGCTCACCAACATGATGGCTAGGGGGCTGCCCATGAAGGGCGCAGCGATCCTTAGGCCCGGGGCATTCGCCCTTGACTCGGGCACCAACCACCACTCTTCAAAAGAGAAGGGTGGATTTGTCTCCATGGCCGAATCTGTCATGCGCATCAAGTGTGCAAACGGCGGCGTCGTCCAAGCCATGGGCGAAGGGGACAAGGTGATCACGTTCAACGTGAACGGTGCGGAGAAGGCGGTCAACCTTCAAAAGGTGGTGTACATGCCCTCCTTCGCAGCCAACCTGTTGTCCGTGTCACAAATCACCGACAACAACATGACAGTGGTNCGTAGTCCCAAGAAAGAAGGCGGGAACAAAGGTGGAAAGGAGAAGAAGGAGCTCACCAACATGATGGCTAGGGGGCTGCCCATGAAGGGCGCAGCGATCCTTAGGCCCGGGGCATTCGCCCTTGACTCGGGCACCAACCACCACTCTTCAAAAGAGAAGGGTGGATTTGTCTCCATGGCCGAATCTGTCATGCGCATCAAGTGTGCAAACGGCGGCGTCGTCCAAGCCATGGGCAAAGGGGACAAGGTGATCACGTTCAACGTGAACGGTGCGGAGAAGGCGGTCAACCTTCAAAAGGTGGTGTACATGCCCTCCTTCGCAGCCAACCTGTTGTCCGTGTCACAAATCACCGACAACAACATGACAGTGGTTTTTACCAACAAGGAAGCGGTGGCCCTCAAAAACGAGGACATCCAGATTTTGTACACCAAAGACGACCTCATGCTTCAAGTTCCAAGAGTCGACGGCCTCTACGTGCTTCAAACCAAATTCACCAAGGCGTTGGATGAGGGACTCGCATGTGCCACCAAGACAGTGGCACCGGAGCCAAAGGATGCACCGCCGGCGACCGCTGCGGCCGCCACATCAACCAAGGACACTGACGCTGAGCTGTGGCACCGGCGATTTGGCCATGTGGCCAACAGCACGCTGCAGAAGATGCAGGAGCAAGAGGTAGTCCGCGGAATGGAAGGGTGCACCATGAAGCATGGCGAAGGGTGTGCATTGTGTGAACCATGCCTCCAAGCGAAGGCAAAGAAGAAGCCGTTTGGGAGAGGAGGTCAAAGAGCGGAGCACGTCTTGGAGCTGATACACAGTGACGTGTGTGGACCCTTCCGCACACCGTCTAACGGAGGAAGCAAGTACTTCCTGACCTTCATTGATGACCACAGCCGCAAGTTGTGGATCTACTTCCTCAAAACAAAGGGAGAGGTCAAGGAGAAGCTCCTCGAGTTCGTCGCCATGGTGGAGCGGCAAACGTCCAAGAAGGTGAAGACGCTTCGAAGTGACAACGGGGGTGAGTACGAGGCATGCAAGCCTTGGCTCAAGCATCATGGCATCCGCCACGAGCAGACCACCCCATACAATCCCCAAAGCAACGGCGTGGCCGAGAGGATGAACCAGACCCTGCTCGGCATGGTGCGAAGCATGCTCTTCGACGCCAAGCTCCCACCTCGCTTTTGGGCTGAAGCAGCAACAACGGCCTGCTACCTCTTGAACCTCACACCAGCGACCGCCTTGCGGAAGCGTGGAAAGGAGCAGGACAAGCAGCTGAAGACCCCACAGGAAGCATGGTCGGGAAAGAAACCCAACGCATCCCATCTGAAGGTGTTTGGGTCAACTGCATGGGTGAAGATCCAGTCGGGAGAAGGTGGAGGCAAGCTTGACGCACGTTCGAGGAAGTGCGTCATGGTTGGGTACGACACGTCACACAAAGCCTATCGGCTTTGGGACCAGGCAGCAGGCAAGCTCGTGAGGAGCCGCGACGTCGTGTTTGACGAACGCACCCTTGGAAAGGGAGAGCTGCTGGACCCGATCCTCGCTCCCAAAGCGGGAGAGTGGATAGTGTTGCTTGAGTCCGGAGACCAAGCGCCCGACAACTGGCTCGCTTTGCCAGCAGGTGGTAGGAATGGGAGAGATGTTGCGGAGGATGATGCAGCATCTGACATGGACGCGGATTCCGAGGCGTCCAGGGCTTCCGAGTCTGACTTGGAGTCTGACGACTCTTCTNCGAGAACGGCACGTGGGTGCTGGTGGATAGACCCGACAAGGCCCACGTGGTGGGATCCAAGTGGGTCCTCCGAGTGAAGAAGAAGCAAGACGGCAGCATCGACAAGTTCAAGGCAAGGGTAGTGGCTAAGGGGTTCTCTCAACGCCCGGGCTCTGAGTACGATGAGACGTTCGCGCCCGTCGTGACCTTTGCCTCCATCCGCTCTCTCCTTGGCATTGCAGCTGCAAAGAACCTGGAGATACACCAGATGGACGTCAGGACAGCTTTTCTTTATGGGAAGCTTGACAAGGAAGTGCTGATGGAGGTGCCCGAAGGAGTCGAAGCTCCCAAGGGTAAGGTGTGCAAGTTGGTGAAAGCGCTCTACGGGCTGAAACAGGCCCCAAGGATGTGGTACAAAGAGATGGACGGTTTCATGACCGGTCTCTCCTTCGTGCATTGCGAGAGTGATCCGAGCGTGTACGTGCGCGATGATGGGAGAGGGCTGATGCTGGTTGCGCTGTACGTGGATGATCTGATCATCTGCTCATCTTCAGTCGAGCTGCTGGATGAGCTGAAGTCTGACCTCAGCAAAAGGTTCAAGATGAAGGACATGGGTCCTCTCGAGTACTACCTCGGGATTGCCATCCACCGCAATCGAGTAGCAGGCACCATCGAACTCAACCAAACCAAATACATTGGTGAGGTCTTGAAGCGCTACAACATGGAAGACTGCAAACCAGTCAGCACCCCAATGACGACCGATACAAAGCTGAAGGCCTCCATGTCGCCAAGCAACGAAGCAGAACAAAGGGAGATGCAAGACATCCCCTACCAGTCCGCCGTGGGCAGCATCATGTACGCCATGGTAGGAACCCGTCCGGACATCTGCTATGCTGTGGGACAAGTGAGCAGATTTGTGGCTAACCCTGGGCCACAACATTGGCAAGCAGTCAAGCACATCTTGCGCTACCTGCAGAAGACACGTCACATGGGCCTCATCCTTGGAGGCCAAGAAGGAACAGACCCCCTTCGCCTGAAGTGCTACACCGACGCTGACTGGGGAGGAAATCTCGATGACAGGAAATCCACCTCTGGATACGTGTGCATCTTGAATGGCGCTGCCATCTCATGGGCCAGCAGGAAGCAGGATTGTGTTTCCGTGTCCACGGCTGAGGCAGAGTACGTTGCTCTGTCTGAGGTGTGCAAGGAGACTCAATGGCTGCGCA
>SZWC01000936.1:267077-286087 GCA_023375785.1 Penium margaritaceum
GTCCCCTTGGTCTGTTCTGAGATGGGCCAGGAATGCACTGCCCATAATGGGTATGTCCCCTGTGGCTCATCATAGGAACCATACCTTTTTGGCATGGTTGAATAGGCACCGGAGTCTCAGACGAGAGATCGCAGGTTCAAACCCCGCGACGGCCACATTTTGTTGTGGCCAAAACTTGGACAGGAAGCTTCTATGAAGCTTACTAAAAGCCTGGCTTGAGGATGACACTTGGCGGTCTAAGGACGCGCCAAGTAGGATTGTAGGTTGAGGTTGGCTCCAGTGGAGCCACTACAAGCAGAAGCTTTAGCAAAGCTCTGCAAGTATAAAAGCCTGTACCTTGCATGCATCCATTTACAGTTCTTGCCTTTGAGACTCCTCACAGAGTGTCCAACCAAAGGTAGACACTAAAGACCAACATGCGGACTTCGTGAGGTTGCAAACCAAACGAACCTAAAGTGTGGATCCCTCGTTCGAGGGTGATATGTTATCTTGGTTGCAATACCAAGAGCGGTTGGCGGCCTCCCATGTCGGGACCCGTTTTCTAGACCGTTGCTATCCGGCGCATTGATAGGAAGAAGAAAAGCAAGAAGTAGAGGCAACTGCAATACAGGCTGTCCCAGAGCTGGAGACACAACTGGAGGAGGCAAGGGTGGAAGTAAGGTCCGCGGTGGCAGAGACAGAAGATACGGGGCGAGGTGTGGCAGAGGCAGTGAGGCCAACGGCGGAACAAGACACAGGAAAACAGGCAGCGGGGCAATAGGGAACGGTCCAAGCGGCAGGCGGAAGTCAGGGACAGGATGTGCGTGCGCGAGTGAGATTGGCTCGAGCCAGGAGGACAACATGGAAAGGCGTTCCCCGACCTGCCTTGTCAAAGGCTCTACGGGATAAACAGGCCAGGCTTCAGAAGGTGGCCAAGCAAGCTGCGGCATCAGCAAGCGCCAGCACACAGGCTGCCCCACACCAAGCAGCCTCAATCAGCACCGCAACCACCCCCAGGAAGGAGCCAACCGCGGAAACAAAGGCCCCCTCTACGAACATCACGCCGACATCCCGCCGACCAGGACAAGAAAAGCAAACCATCGAGGATAGCACGGTTGGTGCACCCGCTGCTAAGCACGGCAAGCAGCACCGCCTTGCTCAGGATACATCGCAGAACATCAACCCGGCACAGCTCTTGCAAGCCCAGCGGGACGCGGCCCAATCCATGGAGTTCCTCATGGCAGTGTTCCGCAATGTCCCAATGCCCGCTGGCTCGGTTCCAGCTCACTTGCAACCCCTCCTAGTAGGCGCCGGTGCAGCAGCGTACCAAGAGAAAGGGACAAGGGAAAGCACCACGGTTCTTGAGACCAAACAGAGGACCGCGAGGGTGATGATCTCCGAGCTGAGTGAATCACCAGAGCCCAACAAAGAACAGCCCATTGCAAAGGGGCCAGGTCTATTGCGACTCCAAGAGGCAGCGGCGGGATAAAAGCCAGGGGCGGAGACGGGCGAGGTCCGCGGAGCAAGGGGTCGGCGACATGCGGCACCACCAGAGGTAGGGCTGTGTGGCCAGTAGAACGAAGGGGAACTACGTGCGGTGGTAATCCTGCGGCTCTTCCCAGCGCCGGACAGCTGGGACAGAGAGCCACCCGCGTATGATGAAGAGAATCAATGGCGCCTGTAGGCGATGAAGGCGGAGCAGGATGCAAGGCGAGCCCAGGGGTTGCCAGCGCTACAGAAGGAGAAGAAGAGGAAGGCAGGGGAGGCCGCCGCAGAAAAGACAGGAAAGAAGGGACCTGTCGAAACACAAGATTGGCGGATCTGGCAGACCGCTCACATCCTGCTCCGCGTCATAACCAAGGAACAACAGAAAATGGAAGCGGACAAGGTGTACAAAGCTTTGGGCGCCCAGATGGGGGTGGAATATGACCGGCGGAAGAAGGATGACCTCGCCTGCCTTTGTGAGCAGTATGCATGGGAGGGCGGTCGCCTCTGGCGGACCACGCCACATATCCTGTGGGTACCTCCGCCTACCATGCAGAGAGCGGTGGTCGAGGCCTACCACCGTCACCACCATTCCGGGGTGCACGCACTGAAGGAGCGGTTTTCCCCCATCCTGCATGTGCCAGACCTTCTGGCAATCATAAAAGAGGTCGTGCAACACTGCGCGCCATGTGAGCAACACCGAAAAGTTGCGCCACGGAACATGCCCTTATACTTGCCCTCTCCCATCGGCAATCCCTTGGATCGTATCATCATTGACTTCCATGGGCCATGCCCTCGCCACGCTCAAGGGGAGCGGTACTGGATTGCAGTAGTGGATCACTTTACCAAGTTCGTGTGGGTCAAGGCCGTCCCCGACAAGTCCTCAGAACGGGCAGCCCGGTTCATCCGTGAGGAGATCTTCTACCGCTTTGGTGGTTGCCGCATGGTGCACAACGACAAAGGCACAGAGTTTGCAGGGGCATTCCGCGAAGTACTCGCGGAGTGGGGCGTGCAGCACGTGCACTCTGGACGGTACCGCCCCCAGTCTGAAGGACAAGTCGAGCGGTTGCACGAAGTCCTCGAGCGGGCAGTGGCCACTGCGGAAGAAAGAGACTGTGGGGAAACCCTCAAGAAAACCGCCCACTTCCTCAACATCACCCCCAACCACGCCACATCGTTCTCGCCCCACGTCCTCCTCTTCGGAAAGCCTCCGCGCCCGGCACTGGGCATGCCGCAACCACCACTGCAGATACCACTTGACCCGGAGCAGCAGCAGAATGGTCGATCAGAGGAGGAATGGGAGATGGCGAAAGATATGGAGGTGCAGGAGTGGTACCAAGCACGATACCAGAAAACATCTGCAGTGAGGGCAGAGGCACGACTCCGCGCCTCTGTCTCGGCCTAGCGCGGATGCGAAGCTGCCAACCGACGCCTCAACCATGGGCCAATCAGGGAAGGGAACCTGGTCTACCTTTGCCCATTCCCAGGCGCGGGACGTGAAGCAGAGAAGGCACGCAAAGTGTACCATGTGGCCGCCGTGGACGCGGGACACGTTTGGTTGGAAGGGCCGGATGGGTTCAGTGAGCGGAGCTACCCGGCCACCGAGTTCGTCCTGCTGCCCCCGGCCTGGCAGACACATACCAGGAACGGGTGGGGAGCTTCCCCCGCTCAAGCAACGTAAGGGCTCAAGGGGATGGCGGGCGGAGGAGGTGTTGGAGCGATGTGAGGCTCAGGTGTTGGAGCAAGAGGAAGCATGGAGCCAGGAACCTGAGGAAGATGAACCAACGGACGGCTCCGATGTTCAGGAGGTATCCGCGGGGGAAGTACAGGCGGGAAAGAGGCGACAAAGGGAGGAGCAAGGAGGCCGGCAGCAGCAGGAGCGTCCGGAATGACCGGAGCAGTCGGGATCACAACGAACGAGCAGCGGAGAGGAAACCCCTAGGACACCCGCGGCTACTCGGCGGCGAAGTGCACCCATGAGCCCCCGCGACCTGACCAGCTACACAGGCCCCTGCACGGTGTGCGGGGAAAACTTGCCAGAGGCATCCCTCTTGAAGGTCGTCTGCCGCGTCTGCGGCCAGCCAGCGCACCAGGGGCTGGCCAAGAGTTGCATTGGGCTAAACTGCACGTGTCTGAACTGCCTCAAGGAGGGTCAGGAGAAGGAAACGGAGCAGAAAAAGAAAGGAGGTGACAGGACCAGCCTAGGCCAAGGAGGAGAAGCACGCGGAAGGTGGGATCCGGAGGAAGAGGAGGAGGAGGAGAAAGAGGAAGAGCAGGCAGAGAAGCGGCAAGGAGCCCGCAAGGTCTCAGGCACAAACATGCGGCGATGGTAGGAGGAAAGACGGATGGCAGCAGCGGAACAGGCCAGGAAGGAGAAGGAAAGCAAAATGTGCGCCCAATGTGGGCACCACTGGGGCAGGACGGTGCAGGACTATGAAGGATGTCACCGGAAAATATGTGAAAAGTGCATGGAAAAGCCGTAGAATGAAAAAGGGGTGCGCAGCGGACCAAAGAAGTGCAGGCGGTGTCGCCGAGAGGCCAAACATCAGCAGGGAACACGGAAGCCACCGCAGGTGACCGCGTAGGGGGAAGAACTGGACTCAGAGAACGAGGAAGACTCGCCCAGAGCAACCGCGGAGAACTGCCCCACCTGTGTCAGGGCGGTCAGCAAGGGTGAGCACTGCCGTCAATGCAACAGGCTGGCCCACCAAGGTTGCCTGGTTACAGGCACCTTGGTTTGGGCGGGATAATGCCACAAGTGTGTAGGGATTGCCGCCGTGGAGGAAGGGGCCCCACTGTCCTATCATGAAGACACCTTGGCTCCAGTCTGCGGGGCATGCGCGAAGGATTTAACAGAGTTCGGCAAGCTGTGTGGAATGTGCAAGACAATGTGCCACCTGCAGTGTGGGGTGCGCGGGAAGGAGGGCATTTGGACCTGTAGTGGCTGTCGCGGCAAGACACGAAAGATCAAGTGGAAGTTCACAAACAAACGGACTTGCACCGGGGACAACTGCGGCGGACGGCTCGAAGGGATAGTCTATCGCTGCGAACACTACGGAGGAATTGCACATGAGCACTGCACCGCAAAGGTGGGGTGGAACAACGAGGGCAAGAAGGTTTACCGGTGCTCAAGCTGCAAGAAATACAAGCGCGCACCACACTGCTCCTCATGCAAGAAGCTGGTCACCGCGCCCACGATGGAAGCACGGTGCAAAGGGTGCAGACTCTTTGTCCACGATGAGTGCACGGAAAAGCTCCAGAGGAAGGGAGGAACCGTGGAGAAGTACTGCAGGCCGTGCCAGGAACAGAACCATCCCAAGCTCCGCAAACACTTCAAGCGGTTAACTCGCTAAAAGACTTTGGAGCAGAGTCTTGTGGAAAGGGGGGGTTGGGGGCATTAGTGTCAAGCTACCTTCCACCGCAGCTCCGCGGGGAAGATCCATCCGCGGAGAAAAGCATGGGCAGGCTTGGATCCGCGCACAGGACGCTGGCTCCCACGGACGCGGTTGAGCGAGGGGTGGCACGGAATCCAGGGGTGCTGAGAACCAGGGGATCTACAGGAGAGCCGCCGCAGGTTAGCACAACCACTTGCGGTGGTTCCCCCAGCTTAGGTGCTTGTGGCAGAAAGAGAAAGAGGCGGGAAGCGGTGGCGGGAAATCCGCGGTGCAGGGAGAACAGGGACAAGCCGCAGCAAGACCCGCAATCACTGACAGGGCGTAGGTTGGTCAGCGGAAGGGCCGAGCAATCAAGGGAAGAACATCCAATCAGCATGAGTGATCGTGCATCAATCACGAAGCATTCCCTGGAGACGCACCGCGGAGGACGAAGATTCAAGGAAGAACACGAGGAACCGCGCACACGAGCCGCGGATGTAGGAAATGACCAGTGGAGGATATGCTATGTGTGTGTGAGGACGAGACCCGCGGTGCGTAGCCGCACCGCGTGGAGTCCAAGTAGGAGGAAAACAGGATATTGCAAGAGGGATGAGACCGACGGCATGTAGACACGCCATGCGGAGTCCCAAGTAGAAAAGGACCTCAGTAGCAGTAGCACAAGTGCAACTCAGCCTTGCATGTATTCCTGAGCAAGATTTCGCATTCGTGTACTTTGCCAAATCCATCTAAGACATTCAACCACTCCCGTTGTTCTCTGTCCCGCTGCTTCCATGTTCTCCTTGGAGCCCTGTCCGCGGACTGCACAATCGTGTGCGTGAGGAACCAAAAGTCTGAGTGAAGTGAACTACCGGCGGTGCCTTTGCTTGCACACGTTCGCAGAACAAGGGTTCTGCAGAGAGGAGCTGGAAGCCATGCGGTGGCGGCTCACGTGTGGCAAGGAGTGGACCACGGAGTGTCATTCATCGGTGAGGTTTGAGCACCGAGGCTGAGATCTTCAGTCCGTAGAAATGTCAGTAGCTAGGGGTGGGGAACCCGTGATGCTGCTATCTGTCTGAGTAGAGACCGTGGTAATAATAGCTAGAAGTCCCTAGTCCGCGGATTCCGCGTGGAATCAAGCCTGCGCGGAGAAAGTTAGAGGCGCGGCAAAATCGGGGGTATCAGGAGGGTGGAACCAGCTGAGTGGGTGGGTGACAAGCTGGCCACCATCCAGGTGAATGGCCAAGAGGAGGAGCTCAAGCTCACCGAGGCAGTCTATCTGCCCAACTTTACTACCAAACTACTTTCTATCGGCAAGATTGCTGACCGAGACATGACGGTCCTCTTGGATAAGAACAAGGCCGCCATCCTTCCCACGTCGATAGTGAAAATACAATGCACTACAAGAGTGTGGTGGCCGTGGTTCCATGCCTAGACGGCCTCTACATCCTCCAAACCAGGTTGGAGGATGTTGCCAAAGCTGGGGCAGCCATGACTGTCGGGGGCAGTCATGCGGTAGAGGCAGAAAGCAGCCGCCTGTCAACAGTAGCAGCTTTAACAAAAGCAATGGAAGTGGCGGCACCCACCCAACCCAAAGCATTTTCTAGGGTTGCCACGACATCCAAAGCAAACTGTGGGCAAGACCTTTGTCACAGGCGCTTGGCCTATGCTGTCCACTCCACGTTGGAGACAATGGGTAAGCACAAGCTAGTGTGGGGCTTGGCCTTGGGGAAGGGAGAGGGTGCGGGGAGGAGGAAGAACGTATGTGAGGTCTGCTTCATGGGCAAGGATAAGAGGAAAGGGCGTAAGGGGAATAAGCACCAAAATCTGGCGAGTGAACCTCTCGAGTTGGTCCATACCAACGTGAGCGGGCCGATGCGGACAGTCTCAGCTGGACCCTACAAGTATTTCCTCACCTTCAATGATGAAAAAACCAGAAGGATCCGGACGTACTTCATGAAGCAGAAGAGTGAGGTAAAGGATCATTTGCAACACTTTGTCACAATGGTTGAGGGGCATATCAGCAAGAAGGCCAAGGCCCTTCCCTATGATGACGGCAGATAGTACAAGGCCTGCGAGGACTGGCTAGCAGAGCAGGGGATACAGCAAGAGAATACGGTACCTAAGTTGCCCAAGAGCAACGGTATCGCTGAACGGCTCAACCTAACCATGGTAAGGATGATGTGGTATGAAGCAAAGCTGCCAGGAAGGTCCAGGGCCGAGGCTACTAGGACAACAGCCTACGTCATCAACCTCACTCCTCCATCAGCCCTTCGAGGAAATGGGAAAAAGAAGCTGCCGCCGATGACCCCACAAGAGGCATGGTTGGGCAAGAAGCCAGATATCTTGCATCTGCGCGTGTTTGGCTGCCAGGCCTATGCCAAGAAGCCGACGAGGGAGGGTGCCAGTAAGATGGATTCGTAGGCAAAGAAATTCATGCTTGCTTTTTCAGGCTCGGGGACCGACAAGGCAAAACCGTGATTTGCGGTAAGGATGTGAACTTCAACGAGGTTGTAGTAGGAGCAAAGCAGCAGTTCAAGGAGGAGCCAGTGTCGAAGCTGGGTGAATGGCTAGTTCTATTGGAGACAGGTGATGAGGCACTTCAAGGGTGGAGCAGCAGCAAGGCAACAGAGGCAAGAGGAGCAGTAGCTTCAGGGAGAGCCGCAACAAAGGAATGTGACATTGAGTCAGATTCCTCCTCCTCTAATGATGAGGACTCTTCCACCAAGGGAGAGTGTGTGGTAAGAGAATCGGAGTAGCAAGAGTAGCAACAACAAGAGCAGTAGCAACAGTCGTCGCATCATCAGGGTGTAAGGCGCAGCTCGCGCTCATCTATCCCGCCATGACAGTACCATGTTACAACCAGCAAATGGACTGGTCTGAGTTATGCCTTCTTGGCTCAGGGACAGCCGTCCACAATGGCAGAAGCGCTTTCTCTACCAGATGGGACCAAATGGAAGGCCGCCATCAAAAGCGAGTTGGCCTCGCACAAAGAGAACACGACATGGAAGCTGGTGGACCGTCCCGCTGGCGCCCGCGTTGTAGGGTGCAAGTGGGTCATGGTCAACAAGCTGAAGCAAGATGGGACCATCGACCGCCACAAGGCGTGGCTGGTGGCCAAGGGTTTTGCACAGCGGCCAGGGAGTGAGTACCACGAGACGTACGCACCCGTCTTCACCTTTGCGACGATCCGGTCTCTTCTCGCGACAGCAATAGCCAAGAACTTGGAGGTTGACTAGATGGATGTCAAGACTGCTTTTCTCTCCGCAAAGCTAGACAAAGAGGTCCTAATGGAGGTGCCTGAGGGGGTGGATGCACCACTCGAAAATGTTTGCAAGCTCTTGAAGTCATTGTATGGGCTGGAACAGGCCCCCAGGTGCTGGTACACATATGGACGCCTTCGTGGAGGGGTCCGGATACGCTCACTACGAGAACGACTTCAGTATGTAAGTATGAGAAGACGAGGATGGCCTCGTCTTGGTGGCTCCTTACGTCCATGACCTCATCACTTGTGCATCATCGACAAAGCTGCTGGAGAACATCAAGATGCATCTCAGAAGTTGGTTCCAGTTGAAAGACCTGGGACCTCTTGAGTACTACCTAGGCACCATTGTCACGCGGGATTGCTCAGCCGGTACCATCAGGCTCAGCCAGACCAAACAGATTGACCACATCCTCAAGCAGTACAACATGGAGGAATACAAACCCGTCAGCAACCCCATGGCAGTAGATTGCATCCTAACCTCAGCTGCTGCTCCTACCAACAAAGTAGAGCAGGTCGACATGGCAGGCGTGCCATATCAGTCTGTCGTGGGCACTCTAATGCACGCGATGGCCGCGACTCGTCCCGACATCTGCCATACTGTGGGGCAGGTGAGAAGGTATGTGGCCAACCCTGGGCCACACCACTGGCAAGCAGTGAAGCGGATCTTCGGCTACCTGAAGGGCACGCAGCACCTGGACATCCACTACGGTGGGGTCCCATAGTCGGAGTCCTTGCAGATCATGGTGTACACCGATGTAGATTGGGCCGGCAATGTTGACAACCGCAATTCCACGTCGGGCTACGTGTGTGTGCTGAACGGAGGAGCCGTGTCATGGGCGAGCCGCAAGCAGGACTGCGTCTCCCTCTCCACAGCAAAAGCAGAGTACATCATTCTACTTGTAAGCCTGAGGGTGAGTGTGCACCCTGGAGGGTCCCTAGCAGTGGCTGGTTCACACCACCAACTGTTTTTGGAGAGACTGAAACTATGGAGGCAACTGGTTTCAAGGATGGCAAAATCTGGTCAGAGAGTGAGGGAATAGTTTTGGCCTCAATTGGATGGGAATTAACACTTGATCAAGGCTCACAAGAAGTGGAATTTTATAGCCACTGATCTAAGCTTTCCAGAACACCAAAGCATGCCAGATTTGGAGCTTCCTAGCAGATTCTATGGCTTCTAGAGTGCTCCTTGGTAGGCTGTCCTTTTCCCACCTAGGAAGACATCCCTTCCCTCCTCTAGAAGCTTCTGCCCCTTCCTAGATTCCTCAGCTTGCTTCTAGTAGGAGGGAANGTGTCCAGAAGACCAAGACACCTCTAGATGCCTTGTAGGACAAGTCACCCCTTCTAGAAGGTGTGCCACCTTCCTGGACCCACACCTGGCCTTCTAGAAACTTAAAGAGGAACTCTAGAGGTTGAGCTAGCTTCCTGGCATCTATTTTCCACCTCCCTTGAGGCAGGGCAGAATTTCATCTTGTGGGACTTGAACCCGGGCCCCTGCCTCTAGAGGTGGACACCATTAACCACTAAGCCACTAAGGCTTGTCTTTTTGGTGTTCCTTTTTGGAGTCACTCCTGCCATGGTGAGGAGCATCATTCCAACACTACTGGAAGCATGCAAGGAGACAATGTGGCTGTGTAGCCTGCTCCAAGAGATACGAGCACTTCAATCGGCCGCAACGGTGGTCAAGGTGGACAACAAGCCTGCCATCGACATGTCAAGAAGCGACACCTTGATGCGGACAAAAAAATACATCAAACTTCGGTACCACTTCAGTCGAGACCTGGTCGCTAAGAGAGTGGTGGAGCTTGAGCATGTCGTGTCCAAGCTCAACCGGGCAGACATGCTCACAAAACCCCTTGACCAAGAACTCCACCTCGTAGGAAGACAAGGTATTGGCATGAATACGGCAAGTGACAAAGACTGAAGACAGGACAAGTCGCCAGAGGTACAAGGGAGAGATTGTTGTTGATTGGATGCCCCTTGGCCAGTAGTCTCCAGTATTGGCAAGTAGTGGATGGACCAGGCATACACTGCTTGTGTGGAGCAAGAATATGAGAAGCCAGGCTTAATCCTGGGTCCGGTCCGACAGGCCAGGCATACACTGTCCTTGTTCAAGCATAAGTCACCTGGGTTTCTGATGATGGCTGGTCATATCGTCAATCTGACCATACCGATGGAAAGAGCGGGTGTCAAATCATCAGCTGTCCAAGTTTCGGAGCCTCAGGCCACGTGACTCACAAATGACAATACAATGCTCATTGTGATTAACCTATGATAGAGGCCTACATTTCTAACACCGCGGAACACTCAAGCCACTTGTGGAGTATGGATTGCAGAGGGGGAATGGGGAAGGCCATTGAGATACTGAGAATGGAAACTTTGGCCGCAAGTATTCATGCCAAGAGATACATGAACTTCTCAACTACTACCCATAACACACTTGAAATACTACGTGGGATTCTACACAGGCTTCTCTCACCGCGGGTCTTGTCCCTCACATGCATATATGATGCAATAACAGCCTCTATGCTCCCCTATTCTAGAGCCCTTCTTTCCCCTATCAGCTACTTGCCCATCCCTTTGTCTTCTTCTTTACTTGCTCTTTTGCATCTCCACGGCCTGTTATGTTCCATTATTACAGAGTGGTGGTGCTTGGGCTTCTCATGCAGAATGGGTGCTCCGGGTCTTCATCTGGCTCTGCACATCCACGGTGCTGATGTATTTCTGTGGATGTTGTTGTGTCCGCCAGTTTGTAACAGGCCTTGGGAACATGTTCTGTCCTTTCCGTTCACTGCAGGAGCATTTGTGCCCCTTGGCCTCAAGGCCATCCGTTGATCTCAGCCGCCATGATGCAGGGCTACGGGGGAGTTTGACTCAGGTTCCCGCCACTGGTCTTGCACGTCCCTTCTCTCATGTTGTCCTTGCCTTTTGCTTTACCCCTTAGACGCAGGAGCCAGCATCCTCCAACCTCCTTCTCCGAGCAGACATCCTTTTGGCTTCCGTGGATTGATTCACCCATTCTGTGGAAGCCTCAATAGTTCACAAACAATCCTTCTACTTCGGAGAGAATCTTGTTGACAAGCTGCCTAATGTTCCACCTTGCGGTGAAACGTCTCCTCCATGCACGAGGCCCCGAGGAGAGCAGAGAGGGCAAGGGAGGAGGGCATAGACCATGGACGAGGGGGATTTTTGCATAACTACAAGAGAGGGCACTGCAGTGGTTCCCACATGTAGCACAAGCAAATGTTCCATAGCTGGCAGAGTGCAAGCAGGGGAGCCCCAAGCACCTCTTCCAGGAATTGTCTGACTTAGTCAACGAGTGGCAGCTTGGGGAGTTCCGATTGATGGTGGAAGCGAAGTTGGGAGGGAATAAGGCACTCCCACGGTTGTAGCGACTCACGGCAGTGCACGAAGAGCACAGCGGGGATTGGCAATTGGAATATCTCAGGTCTGTCACCGACCTGCTGTACATGGCATCAGAGGACTCAAGAGTGATGTGCAGGTTTCACCTTGGGCTCCCAACTCCACACCTGCGCCATACGCCAACATGCATGTGTGCGGAGAGGAGCCTGATCCACCCATGCACACAACAGCATGCCCTCCAATGTGTCAAGGGAGGGGGTACGAAGGCAGTCCATGATTGTCAGAACCCGGGGTGCGGTTCCAGCGAGGCCCGACGGGTCTTCTGTACTCACGACTATGTTTTATGCGGGTGGTTCTGAGTCTAAGCGTGAGCTTTATGGTCGCCCTACGCTATGTTTCTGGCAGTTGAAGACAAATGTGAGACAGGCACATTTTGCGAGGGGAATACCGTGATTTTGTATTAGCATTTGAACATACACATGATCTGAACATTTGTAGGGCTAGTCATGAGCTCTGCAACGCACCAAACCGTGCACAATTCGGATCACCGTAGCTCCAGCTACGTCAGCCAAAGCGCAGCACCCCAAATCAGCCGCTCAGTCGGCAAGGCGTCCCACGTCGCCCTCCGAGGTGCCCTCACACATCAAGGACCCATCAAAACGCCATTCTGGAGGCGTAGATGTCCCTATGCGTAGTGGCGGCATCCCTCCCGCCTTTGGGGTATGTTTCAACGAGTTAATCATCGAGTTTGGTGATGGGGATTGATGTGGGTCAAAACCTGTTCGCGGATCTCCAGTCGGAATTTTGACTAACCCCTAGTAACAAACTGTACTGCTGAGTTTTGGACTTCGAGCCAGGATTTTGGCCGAGTCCCTCAGTAACAAATTGCGCTTCTGAAATCCGGCGGATCATCCACCGGACGCCTCGGCAGATCTTCCGGAGCAAAATCCCCAGATGGCATTTGGTTACTTGTTCCGGTCAATTATTCACCGGAAGTCAAACCACGGCCGGCTCCCAGAACCACCGCGTACATCCCAACTTTGGAAGCCCATATCTCCCTCATTACTAGTACGATTCTAGTGAAATGACTTTCACCGGATTCAGCGACTTGTCCACTTTCAAGCTCAATCCTCCATTTTAGGATCCGTGCAATCATCCACTTGCCAGATCCATATTCGAGGAATTTCCTCTCTCTGGCGGCTTGTTTGCGCCTCCTAGTGCCGCACTTGGGCATGCAGAGGGGCAATCTTCAACATTCTCACCCTTGCACGTGCCATGCCTGCTGCTCCTGCTTGCTCTCAGTCATCTTCCGCTGCGTCCTCCAGCCCATCATAGTTGGTCATCCCATGTCCGGCCATGCTCAATGTGTGCCGGTCCATGGGTTGCGCTTTGGTCAAGCAATCCGCAAGCATGTTGTGCGTGCTGTAGTGCTACAGCACCACCTGCCCCTTTTCAACCATGTCCGGTGCGTAGTGATAACGCACGTCAATGTGCTTCGTCCCCCTGTGTTGCATCGTGTTGTTGGTCAGCAAGATTGATCCGGTGTTGTCCTCTTGCACCACCGTGGGCTCCTACTGCGGCACGCCCAACTCCCCTAGCAACCTGCGGAGCCATACCGCCTCCTTGACCGCCTCGGCAAGTGCAATGTGCTCTGCTTCCACTGTGGAGGTGGCGACATAGTCTTGCTTTCTGCTGCACCACGAGACCAGTGCACCAGCGAGGAAGAACACGTAGCCAAATGTGTACTTCTGCTTGTCCACATCGCCAGCGTAGTCTGCATCCATGTAGCAGACCAGAGGCAAAGGGTCTGCCCGCCCCTTGCCATCGAACCTCAGGCGCGCGTGCCGCGTTGCCTACAATTAGCGGAGGATGCGCTTAACCACTAGCCAGTGTAGTGGCCCTGGATTGGCCACGTACCTGCTCACTTGGCCCACCGCGTAGGCCAGATCCGGTCAAGTCGCCACCATGGCATACATGAGGCTGCCCACAGCCGATTGGTAGGGCACCCGTGCTATATCCTCCCACTGTTCTTTTGTTTACGGGGCCATTGCCGCACTCAGTGCACAGGTCATGGAGACCAGACTGCCAACTGGTTTGCAGTCCTCCATGTTGTACCGCTTCAGTACCTCGGCCACGTATTTGGCATGTCCCTGCTCAAGCGTGCGCGCCCTCTGGTTCCGCGGAATGCTCACCCCGACGTAGTACTCCGGCTCCTCGATGTCGGACATCTAGAATCTACTTCTCAGCTGCCCTTTCAGCTGCTCTAGGCTTGGCAGATCCGTCAAGCACACAATCAGGTCTTGCACATAGAGTACGACGATCTGATGGAGCTATTTGTTGCGCCGCACATGCACGCTGTGATCCGCCTCACAGTGCTTGAAACCAAGTTGTGCCATGAAGTTGTCCATCTGTTGGTACCAGCATCGGGGCGATTGTTTTTGCCCGTACAAGGACTTCCACAGCTTACACACCTTGCCGTGCGGCGCCTCCACCCTCTCCGGCACCTCCATGTAGATCTCTTTGTCTATGATGCGATTGAGGAAGGTTGTCTTTACGTCCATTTGGTGGAGTTCCATGTCCTTCGCGGCCACCATCACAAGGATCGCCCTGATGCTTGTGAACTTGGCAATGGAGTGAAGGTCTCATTGTAGTGTTTGCCCTTACGCTATGCGTATCCCTTTGGCACCAGTAGCAACTTGTATTTGTCAACCACACCTTCCTTTGTGAACTTGGTCTTAAAGACCCACTTTGAACCGTTGACCTTGGCGTCTTTTGGCCGGTCAGACAACTCCTACGTATCGTTTTCCATGATGGATGCCAGCTCCCATTTGATGGCTACGTCCCATTGATCCCCTTCGAGCCGTGCAAGCACCTCTTACACAGTAGTTGGCTCCGTTGATGCAGCCAGCATGTACCACGTCATGCCGGTCCATCGACCGGTGCTTGAGACGAAGAGCTTTCTCGCTTTTTGCTGCCTCCTACTGCAGCGCGGTAATTTTGGTGGCGCATCGTTGCTCTGCTGTGATCCCTCCGACTCAGCACACTCCAATGAATCATTGACAGGACAGCTCCCCAAGGATCTCTCTTGCTCTGGCAAAGCATCGCCCAAAAGACCGGCACGTCTCGTGGATTTTCCACTGATGCCCGATGCGCACTATGCCGGGAGTACGTGCGTTGGCACCCTCGGTGCCTCATTTGCCGGATCCTTTTGGTGGATCTCCTCATCAGCTTGATTGTCATCGGAGTCCTCCGTGTCGGCTGCCACCGCACGTGCACCTTCGCGCTCTCATGGTGCATCCTTAACCGCGGCATCCGCCGGCTCCTCGTAATCAAGGAGCTGGAACCACTCCCTCGTCTTTGGAGAGTCAACCACGCCCGCGTCGTTGCTGCTGATGTAGCTCTGCTACTCATCAAACTCAACATCTTGGCTGCGGATGACCTCCTCCTTGTGCATGTCATAGAGCCTGTATGCCTTATGCGCGCTCTCATAGCCAAGGAAGAGATACAAATTTGCCCGCGGCTCGAGCTTGCTGTCGCGCCTCTGCGCAACCTGCACCATTGCATGCGCCTTCCACTCGAACACTTTCAGGTGTGCCACACTTGGCTTGCGCCTGCTCCAAACCTCCTACAGCATCTTCCAGCCGCTCCTGCCCTTCAGCACCACCGTAGGAGTGAGGTTGATTGTGTAGCTTGCCGTACACATAGCTTTTGCCCAGAAGCTTTGCGGCAATCCCGCATGCACCAACATGGTACCTACCATGTTCAGCAACGTCTGGTTTTCCCGCTCTGCCACGCCATTCGACTGAGGCAGATAGGGCGTAGTTTGTTCCCATTTTATGCCCTGCTCCTTCATCCACCGGCTACAGCCCACGTACTCTCCACCATTGTTGCTCTGTAGCGCTCTGACCTTCCGGTCAGTCTACCTCTCCATCGCGGCGACATTCTCCTTCAGCCGGTCTAGGACCTCGCCTTTCTGCTTCATATAGTACACGTAGAGTTGTCTGCTGTAGTCATCAATAGAGGTGACGAAGTAACGCGCGCCGCTCTTTGACGCCGTCTTGAATGGTCCGCACATGTCGCTGTGCACGACCTCCAGCAGGACCGAGGCGCAATTTGTATTCCTGTTGAACGGTTTGCACCCCGCCTTGCCCAAAATACAAGGCTCACACTTTTTGTCCTTTGCTTCATCTGTCGCCTCTTCCGTACCGTCGATGATGAGGCCACGTACCAGCTCGCGCTTTGCCATCTCCTTCACGACGGCAAGTGAGGAATGCCCCAGTCGTCGGTGCTAGAGCTTCCGTTCAGCTCCCCCTCCTTTGGCCAGGTTGACGGTGCATTCTTGCAAGTCTGCTGAATCCGTCGCCGTGGGGATCACCTTGGTCTCCACGATGTAGAGGCCTCCCTCGCGCTTTGCCTCACGCACGGGCTCGCCGCCACCGTCCTTCCGCACGACAGCCCCTCTTCTCCTGAAGAGCACCTCGTACTCCTTGTCAGTCAGGCGGCTAGCACTTAGAATGCCAGCCAAGCCGGGTACGTGCTGCACGTTCTTGATGACGTGCTGCACCCGCTTTCTCCCAACCACCACCTCCATGTCCACATCTCTCTGGCCAGCCGCCGGCTCAACCTTGTCATTCACAACCACCATGGATTTGCTTGATTTGGTGTAGTTGATGAACCGGACCTTCTTGACTTGGGTATCCTCCTCCGCTCCGGAGTGAAGGCATCGCTGGTTAGCCTTCTTGAGGTAGTGGTTTCTGAGTGCCGTTGAGAAGCACACTCTTGCCTTTGGCGTACTTGCCACCGGCCTTTGCCTCCTCGGTGTACTCACGGACCCAGTGGCCCTCCTTGGCTCAATTTCGGCTCGCACCCTTCTTGGCGCATTTCTTGCCGACGCCATGTCCGCCACCTCCCTTGGCCCCGCTTTCGCCACCACGCGTTTTGGTGACGAGGGCCGATGAGGACGACGAGGACTCCCCACAGCTCCGTAGTTATGCCTCATTGGGGATGTACTATACGATCGCGCAATAGGTGAGCTTGTCCTCCACCCATCCTCCCAAGACTGTTATAAGAGGGCTCCAACTGTCAGGAAGGGCCATGAGGAGGGCAATCGCCTACAGCTGCGTGTCGATCTTCACCTCACATGAGTGCACTATGAGGTAAGCGACTCGATCTGCTACATGGCGGTGATGACATCATCTCCCTCCTCGATTCTCACTGTTAGGAGTCGCTTCATTGGGAAGATTTTGTTTGCCAGTGACTTGGATTGATGGATGGCACAGAGTTTTTGCCAAGCTTTGGCTGCTAACTTGCAGCCCTGGAAGTATCCCCATTGCGCGTCAGCCGTCCCAAACACCAGTAGCATGAGCACCTCCGTGTTCTTCTTTACAAAGGCCTCTTTCTGTGCTTCCGTCGCCGTCACTTTGTCGGGGACTTCCGTTCCCTTCATGACCTCCAGAAGCCCCTTATGCGCGAGGTGCAGCTCGAAGTGCCACCTCCATAGCCCGTAGCCAGGGCCTTCTGCATACTTCTGGATGGGCTGCGTCTCCTTCTGCGCCATTTGCGCGGTCTTCAATTCCAAGACCTCAGAGCTTGATGGCGATGTCGTCCTTGATGACAGTTCCGTCCGCCGCGAAAACCGTGAGCGATTTGTAGACCGGTCAGGGCTGTGGGCCCATAACCCATTGTCAGAAACCGGGGTGCGGTTCCAACGAGGCCCGACGGGTGTTCTGTGCACACGGCTATGATTTGTGCAGGTGTATCTGAGTCTAAACGTGAGCTTTCTGGTCGCCCCACGCTATGCTTCTAGCAGTTGAAGGAAAATGTGAGACAGGCACGTTTTGCAGAGGGAATAACGTGATTTTGCATTAGCTTTTGAACATACACATGATCTGAACATTTGTAGGGCTAGTCATGAGCTCTCCAACGCACTAGACTGTGCGCAATTTGGATCACCGTAGCTCCTGCTACGTCAGCCAAAGCGTAGTACCCTAAATCAGCCGCTCAGTCGGCAAGGCGTCCCACGTCGCCCGCCGAGACGCCCTAACACATCAAGGACCCATCAAAACGCCATTTTGGAGGCGCAGATGTCCGTATGCGTAGTGGCGGCGCCCCTCGCACCTTTGGGGTCTGTTTTGATGAGTTAATCATCGAGTTTGGTGATGGGGATTGATGTGGGTCGAAATCTGTTTGCGGATCTCCAGTCGGGATTTTGACTAACCCCGGGTAACAAAGTGTTCTACTCAGTTTTGGACTCTGAGCCAGGATTTTTGCCAAGTCCCTCAGTAACAAACTACACTCCTCAAATCCGGTGGATTATCCACCGGACGCCTCGACAGATCTTCCAGAGCAAATTCCCCAGATGGCATTTTGTTACTCATTCCGGCCTAGTATTCACCGGAAGTCAAACCGCGGCTGGCTCCCAGAACCGCCGCATACACCCCAACTTTGGAAGCCCATATCTCCCTTGTTACTAGTACACTTCTAGTGAAACGACTTTCACCGGATTCAGCGACTTGTCACATTTTAGGGGCAATCCTCTATTTTAGGATTCGAGCAATCATCTAGTCGCCATATCTGTCAACGAGGAATTTCCTCTCTCTGGCGGCTCGTCGGCGCCTCCCAACGCCGCACTTGGGTATGCAGAGGGGCAATCTTCAACAATGATGCAGTGATGAGAGAGTTGGCAGCAGTGGTATGTGAGAGTGGGATGGGCGGGATGATATTCCGTCATGTAGTCTTGCTATCAGAGGGGCACCCGGATATCACATGCCTTCACCTGGACACAGGTCACACACTTGTGATGGATGTGGTTATTGTTGACCCGTAGTGGCCGAGTCTTAGGAGGATGTTGGCGGAGGGGCCGGGATTGGCACTAGAGGATGCGATGAGGACAAAGAAGAGGAAATATTGACGGTAGCAAAGGGAAGCAGAGCGCGACCACATGGAGTCGATATTCCCTGCGATGGAGACCTTGGGGGCCTTCTCGCGAGGTCTCAGCAAGGTACTGCGGACGTTGTTGAAGGCTACTGAGAGAAGGTTGACCCGACAAGGAGGTACTACGGGATTTTCGGTTCCATTGCCCGCCCTCCTCAAGAAGCACATGGTAGTGGCCCTTCAGCGAGCACAGGCGTAGTAGCTACGACAACGGGTTGCAAAGGGTGCGGCGGAAAGTTCTCTTGACCAGGACATGACAAGGGCATGGAGAGTACAATACATGGGGGACAAGGGACCATCTATGGCAGATCTGTTCTTTGTGGAGTGGAGATAGATGGATAGGATGAGCTCGGCTTCATCACGTGTGCAAATTCAAGGCTATGTTCCAGACTTTCCACTGTGTGCTTTTCATCTTGGTGGATTTTGTGTTCTTTGCAGATTCCACTCTGTTGAAGAAATTGGAACATGCATGTGCCACGTAAACTCACAGTTCATGGAAAAGATTGATCGATCTATCTATCTATCTATCTATCTATCTATCTATCTATCTATCTATCTATCTATCTATCTATCTGTCTGTCTATCTATCTATCTATCTATCTATCTATCTATCCATC
>SZWC01000936.1:302133-320909 GCA_023375785.1 Penium margaritaceum
TCAGATGCATGCTTTGATTCCTCCATTGTAATCTACATGAAAAACCGTGTGAAATCGGCCCAAGAACCGGGTCATTTGGTGCAGGAACGAGAAAGATACGGCCGTGCAAAGGTGGGAGGCGCACCTCCAGAAAACAGGAGACGTACCAGTTCGACCCCGAGCACGGCGGAGCGACTTTCTCGGCCACTGCAGCCAAAGCGCCCCTGGATGGATGTATAGCCAATGAGGCAAGGCTCATTGGGGTCCATGGGCGCTTCGGGATGGCGGCTGGAGCTGCATTTGCAAACAAAGGCGCTTCGGGCGGCCGTGACCCCCGCTGGCGGTGCTGCCAGCGGCCGTCACGCGTGGAGTATTCAAACGGCCATAACTTAGCCGTTTCTTCACGGATTGAGGCGTTCTTTGGTGCGTTCGAAAGCTCTCAGCGCGTACTACATGATGAATGTGGTATTTGTATGAGTGCAACTCGATAAAGGGCTTCGAAGTGCTGAGTACATTTCAGCTGCCCCATAGGGGCTGGTACATAAGGAAGCCTAGGGATTGATCTAGGCATGCCAATCTTACCTAGAGAGTCTATACATTACCTTGTACTGATCTATCAATTCTAAAGGATTCATTCGTAGCCCAACTCTTCTTGTGCTCCAAACATTGCCTTGTACACGTCCATTCGATCCTACAAGTCTTCCGCAACGCACCTTGGTGCAAACGCCGCCGGGAGAGTCGCACGACGGGAACCTCGGTCACTAGCAGCGGCCTTGCTGCTAGGAGAGGGTCGTGCGACATCTGAAGGGTTGGCCCACACACCAAGGGGTTGAGGGTTGGGAGGTTTATCCCAAGGGCTTGGCGTGTGACCATCACGCCGGGCGCCCCTCGGTTCACATAATGTCCCAGTGGAGCTTATTCAGCTCCCACGTGCCATTGTCTAGCTGTGACTGGATCTCCTGCTGCACTACGTGTACACAATCTGCTACATCCGGTGCTACCATTGCCTTCTTGTAGGTCTGTGTTTCATCTAAGTCTCCTGCAACTGCCACCTTCATTTGCTCAAGCTTTTGCAGCATCCAGAAGTTAGCACGTTCATCACACTTGTAGCCACCCCAAGAGGGTACCTACAACCTGGAGGTAGTGCGTTGACGGGTGGCTGGCGTGGTGCTGTTGGTACAACTATTGCCTCTGCTGTTGATGCTTCTCCTTCCACCTCCTCTATTGCTCCTGATGAGGCTGCTGTATCTGTTGTATTAGACATAGGAGAGTTGAGTACTTCTCCCACTATCACGGTTGAGGAAGGGTTAGGGGAGAGGAGGAGTGGATAAGCTGCTCCCACTGCTTTGTCAGCTACTGGTTCTGCTACCTCCTCATAGGTGATGTTGGTGCTAGTGACATTGCTTTCGTCAAAGATGACGTCCCTGGAGATGATGACATGGCCTGTATCCCTCTCGTAGGGACGATAGGCCTTGCTTGCCTTGTCGTAGCCAATCATGAGCTTTTGTGCACTCTTGGCATGTCACTTTTGTCGTTTCTCCTTAGACACATGCATGTGCGCCACGTTGCCGAAGGTGCGCAAGTTGCCCACCCCTGGCTTCTTGCCGAACCACGCCTCGTACGTCATCATCTACTCTAAAGCCTTTGTTGGGCTATGGTTCTTGATGTAGACCGTTGTGCTCACAGCTTCAGCCTAGAAGTCATAGGCCGGCCGGGCTGCGTGCAGCATGGAGCACGCCAACTGCACGATAGTCCAGTTGGTGCATTCTACTACACCATTCTGCTATGGTGAGTATGGCGCAGTGCACTGTGAATTGATGCCTCCTGCTACAAGGTAGGCCTGGAACTTCTTGCTCTGGTACCCGCCACTACAGTCTCTGCACAACGCCTTGATCTTCTTCCCGGTGTGGTTCTCCACCATCGCCTTCAACTCCTTGATCCTGTCAAGGCATTGGTCCTTGGAGACAAAGAAGAACACAACAGTGAAACGACTGAAATCATCAATGAATTTGAGGAAGCACCTAGAGCCTCCAAAGCTCTGGGTTTGCATAAGGCCACACAAGTCTGTGTGGACCAGCTCCAGGACCTCTTTTGTACGGTCTCCTACTTCAAAGAACGCCTCACGGTGATGCTTCCCCTCCAAACAGCCGATGCACAACTGCTGCTGGAAGTTGGAGATGTTCGGCAGATCGTGCACCATCTGCTTTGTGTGCAGCTGCTTCAAAGTGCGCATGCCAATGTGGCCATAGCGCGCATGCCAGATCTTGCCATCTGTGGCTTGCACCATTGCAACAAGACTCTGTTCACGCGGGACCTTGGTCGCCCCAAGCGGTCGGTACATGTCGCCCTCCTTCTTCGACCTGGCCAGCTCCTTCCCGCTGTCTTTATTAAGGATGTAGCCGTACTCGTTGTCGAAGATGACACGCAACCCTTTCCTAGTGAGAGAGGAGACAAAGAGGAGGTTCAATGTAGCATCAGGTACATAAAGCACTCCGTGGAACACTCTCACTTCCATGCCATGCGGGATCTCCAGCCACATCTCCACTATCCCAATCCCCTCAGCATACACCATGCAATCATCACAATGTGCAATTGGACGAGGAGGGATGCAGAGCAGCTGCGTGAACCACTCCTTGTGCATAGTCAGGTCTTCGTGCGGCCTGAATCCATGTACCAAGTGAGGTCCACCAGCACCACCCGCGACAAGTCATAATGTGCCATAAAGAGCTGGTCTCGCACCTCCTTGGCAATATTCATGTTACCAAAGTGACGCTCACCTCCCTGGTTCTGCTGGTGCTACTATTGCTTGTGTTACTGCTGCCGTTGTTGTGGTTGCTCTTGCTGCTGAGCCCGTTGCTACTGAAGCTACTACTACAGCTGCTGCTCTTTCTAGTCCTTCTTTGATTTGAAGCACTCCTTCTTGTAGTGCCCTTCTTTCTGGCAGTATTGGTACTTTCCTTTCTTCTTGCCTCCTTGCTGCCGTGACTACTCTTGTGGGTTGCGGTTACCCATTGCCACAAAAGCTCCTTCTGTCCCATTGCTACCGCCGTTGCGTTTGGCTTCATTGCGGTGCAGCTCCACCTGCACCAGGTTGGCAGATGAAGTCTAGGTGCAGAGTAGGCTGGCATTCTAGCATCTCTCGCACCATGTCATAGCTTGAGGAGAGGCCCCTCGGCAAGAGGAGGATGAAGTCAGTCTCCTGTTGAAAAGTTGCCCCTCCGCATGCCCAAGTACGGCATTGGGAGGCGCTGACAAGCCGCCAGAAAGAGGAAACTCGGAGCCAGCAGATCTGGCGACTCGAGGATTGCTCGGATCCCAAAACAGATGATTCCTCCTTAAAGTGGAAGAGTTTTTTAATGCGGTGGAAGTTGTTTCACCGGAATCAGACAAGTATCTAGGGAGATATGGCCTTCCAAAGTTGGGGTGTGTGCAGCGGCTTTGGGAGTCGGTTGCTACTTGAAATCCAGTGGATAATCGACCAGACCGAGTAACAAAAGTACCATCTAGAGATTTTGCTCCGGAAGGTGTGCCAAGGCGTCCGGTGGATAATCCACTAGATCTTATTGTGCAGTTTGTTACTGAGGGACTTCGCCAATGTCCTGGCTCGGCGTCCGAAACTCAACACACCCCATCACCAAACTCGACCCAAAAGTGGGGAAGGTGCATGGAAACAGTGCAGGGGACTCATAAATCACATGCAATGGGATCTGCGCCTCACAAAAGGTGCTTCACATGTGAAGGAAGGCGCCACGAGGTGTGGCGGCGTCAGGCTTCTGTGGTGGGTGAGACCTGCGCTTTGGCAAGCGTAACTTGGGCTACGCTTGGCCAAATTGTGCGAGGTTTGTCGCGTTGGACAGCTCATGACTAGCACTAAAAATTTTGTAATCATGTCCATTCTCAAAAACTTATTCCAAATCGTGTTATTT
This sequence comes from Penium margaritaceum, assembly GCA_023375785.1. Lineage (NCBI taxonomy): Eukaryota > Viridiplantae > Streptophyta > Zygnematophyceae > Desmidiales > Peniaceae > Penium > Penium margaritaceum. The sequence continues at coordinate 306,039 of SZWC01000936.1, forward strand.
CCTTCACAAAAGTAACTATCGCTAAATGCATTCTCACATAGCGTGAGGCAACTAGAAAGCTCACACTTAGTCTTAGATCAGCACAAACAGAAGATGTGAACCACTGAAGATGATCAGAAAAAAATTGGTACCGCATCCCACGGATTCCTCCTGGCATCTCCTCAACAGGGTCCCCGGCTGCTTTCAGCTGCTCAGCGAGGTCCTTAACCCTGTCCAGATACGCCTCCATTCCCTGACCACTCTGCATCCTCAATTTTATCATCTTCTCCTCCAAAAGCATGAGAAAGGCTGGATCCTTACTCTCATACTTCTTACAAAATGCCTCCCACCCTTCCTTTGACGTTGCCGTCTCACTCATACACTAGAGATGCGGGTTGGAGATGGTGTTGACAAGCAACCTGTAGGCCTGCCGGTCCTTCTTCCTCCACTCATGAGACATTGCTGCTGCAACTGCAAATGAACCTGCACTGGCTGCACCCTTCTGCGGCTTCGTCCCCGCCACCACCTGTGCTGCGGTGGTGCCCACTGGTTGCGGAACTGGAGCTGGCTCTTCGCCGCTCACCACCTCCCACAAGCCCCGCTTCTCCAAGAGAAGGCAGGTGCGAATCTTCCGGAAGGCAAAACTAGCACGTCCTTCCAGCCTCTCAAGAGGCTAGGGGGCTGTCACAACGGCTGCTGCTGCCATTTAAACCTTGGTGATGCTCAGCGCTGTCCTTGGACGGCAGCACTACCCCTGCTTTTGCTGCTGCTTCTGCCAGAAAACTGCTTGACAGAAAACGGACTATGGAGACCAGCAGTCTGGGAAGTATGAAAAACTGAGCCCACCACTAGAAAATTCTGCTAAAAAACTTATAGATCGACACCTTAAACGAGGTCATCAACTCGAGATTTTAGGAGATCTGCCCTCTTGAAAATTGGGTATGCTGCTGCCCCTACTCCAGCTCAGACCAGCAACTCTGTAAACAGTGTTTCTCCTAAACATACCAATGCAACGCAAAACAAGTTACACCTCTGGAAAGCTTAGGCAAAATACTATAATGTTCATATGCCGCTTTTACATTTTGACAAGGAAACAAGGGAGTTATGGCCAGCACACAGCGACTGTCTTACTCCATGAGAAGGAAGTTGCACAGGCCGACCTTGTTTTTGGCATAGCTCACAATCCAACCGTTGGATCCTTGTGATCTTGAGCTCGTTGAAAAACGTGTCTTGTGAACTTGAAGATCCATAGGTTAATTAGTAAATTTCATGCATTTTTGACCCCGATGCAATGTCGTCAAAGTAATGGCCTGCGCTGTTTGAAACTGGCATAACCTAGCTCTGATACAAAGTGTTGGAACTTGGAGAGAGGGACAGTAATGGAACAGCGAGCACTTGGGCATGGAAGGCCACCGGATTCACTCTTGAATGCCTGTTTTATCGCTCAAAACAAGGCAGTACATAAGTAGTAAAAGCATGGGCAAGTATGCCCTCTCACAAGACACACTCTTTGGCCATGGAGGCCAAGTTTTACTCACACCACACTAGAAGCTCACACAAGAGAGGCAATCAGCCTAGCAATCAGGCTGGCCACTCACACACAACCTAGAGAGCTAGAGCATGCTCTCATTTCCCACTCCTCGTGGTCACCTCACCCATAATCACATGGGCAATCGCCATGTGTCCATGACTAGCACACCAAACCATCGAGAGGATCACACCTCACCTAAAACGTAAGGCCACATCCATCTATCCTAGTCAGCCCACTCTGGCAAGGCAAGACTAGTACCAAGGGCCGTTTTGGATATTGTCTTCAGCTGGTCTTGACCCTGGACCTCTTGCCCTTTTTCCTTTTTGAGATGAAGGCATGGAGCCATAGCGTAGATTCCTATGGTATATGACCCCGGAAACTTCAGAAATTTATTCATACCCATCCGACTGTTGGATCGGCCTGAAACTTGGACCCTAGACAACTTGCCACCTGACCTTTCACATGGTGAATTTGGATTGATGAGCGGAGCAGGCATTTGGTGTTTTCTCTATGCCTGATCCCGTGAACCTGTGATTGAGCTGGATGGCCCCACTTCTAAGAAGAGATAAATGAGCTGCTCAACTACTGTCTAAAGCACACTCAAAATACTACGTGGGACTCCACACGGGCTTCTCGTACCATGGGTCTCGTCCTTCACACACATGTATGATACAATAACAGCCTCTATGTTCCCCCATTTTTACAGCCCTTCTTTCCCCTACCCGCTACTTGCCCATTCCTATGTCTTCTTCTTCTGTTACTCTTTGGCGTTTCCGTGGTCCGTCATGTTCTATTATTGCAGCAGAGTATTTCTTGGGCTTCTCCGATGCAATATTCGCTCGATGTCTTCTTCGAGCCCTGCAGATCCACGGTGTTGATGTGTTCCTACGGATGTGATTGTATTCTCCACTTTGCAACAAGCCCCGGGGACCTCTTCTTTCCTTTCTGTTCACTACAGGAGCCACTGTGCCCCGTTGCTTCAATGCCATCCATTGATCTCTGCCGCCATGATGTCGGGCTGTGCAGGAGTTTGACCCAGGTTCTCGCCAGTGGTCTTGCACGTCCCTTCTCACCTGTTGTCCTTACCTTCAGCTCGACCACTTAGACGCAGGAGCCAACATTCTCCAACCTCCTTTTCCGCGCAGACTTCCCTTCCGAGGATTGATTCACCCATTCCACGGAAGCCTCAGCAGTGTGCAGACAATCCTTCTGCTGGGGAGAAAATCCTCTTAACAGTGTTACCCCCTCCTCCTTCTGAGGCTCGGTCCTGCAAGGCTTCACTTGATGATGTGGACTAGAGTCAGCCAGGAGTCCACTTGCCAAGTTTTCAAGCACTTGTTCCACAACCACTCTAGTGTGTTTAGCACTGGATGCCTACGATGGTCTCCATGCTCTTTTTGCGTAATGCTGCGGCAGCTTGCGCATCAATGACTCTCCATCCGCTGCTTTGGGTGGAGCTCCTTGAGGCAATGACCGCACCATGGTTTCTTGTCTCGGTTGGAGCAGCCGCGACAGACCCATATCTCCAGGTCCTCCCGGCTTGTGGACATTTCCCGTTTTGCACAGCTGACGTGCACCACCTACGCGCATTGCTCGCACCGGACCCCCTGAATGCCCTTCCTCTCCTCTCAACAGATAACACATTTTTCACCACGTGGTGGAGTTATGTAGCAAGGTCGTTCCTTGTATCTTACACACATCCACACGCCCTTCTTGTTTCGCCTTGCCCAATCCGTGTAGCACATCCTCCTACATCGACAACATGTGACCGTCATCTTGACGATGTCATTGTTGCACGACGGGCAGATGATGCAGGTTCCACGGGAAGATCCTTCAATCACCCTGTATTCAAGAGTGCAGAAGCCTTGCTCGGTTACATGGCCCCTAAGGCACTGGATACATGTGCACCTCCCCTGCCATTTCCGCCGGGACCATGCAGAGGGTTTGGTTCATTCTTTTGCACTTGTTGCATAGTTCTGCATCGTGAAGGAGCTATGTGCTGCAACCTAGACACTTCTCCTTGCTCCGAGAGTCCATGACCCTTTTTCTTCCTCCTGGTTCTCCCATCCTATCCTTCCGCGCTTCTCCCACAGGGCTAGCTTCTGGTTCCTCCTCTTCTTTCTCCTCCTCCTCCTCCTCCTCCTCCTCGTCTGTCTCACTCTCCTCATTGGTTTCCTGTTTCCTCAAGCGGTGGAAACAGGTGCAGCACACGCGCTCCCTAGTTTGCAGTTGCCTACCACAGGTGAATATCTCCCATCCTTGTACGGTGCTTTGTAGTGCATCCATGTGCATGCACAGACCCATGTCGCATCTTGGGCATGGCCGCTGCACTCGCACATCATTCCCATCCACTCCTCCTCCCATATCGTGAGTCAAGCGTCCACAGTCTGGGCACAGCTGCTTGTCTTCTGCTTTCTGCTCGCCCAGCTCCTGTCATTCCGCGTGTGGTGGGTGATCTAGACGCCACGCTCCTGCCAGGTCTGCCAATTGTGGTACTTGGCATGGAACCCCCTCTATTTCTGCTCCCTCCTCCTCCTCCTCATGCTCCTTCCCTTCCATAGGAACGTCCTCTACACCCTGTCCCTCTGGACCCGGTTTCTCCTCATCCTCCTCGGGTGGTGTCATCCAAAGGTCTCACATGTGCTCATCGTTGCTCCCACTCTCTCGTTTTTCCTCCCTCCTCCGCATCATCATCCCCTTCCTCACCATGTTCCTCATCATCTTTCTTCTTATTTTCAGCCTCTCTTGTCCTCAGTTCCTCCTCCTGCTCCTTCTCACATTTTGCACACTCCTACCAAGCCTGGTAGGGCTCAACCTTGGAAAGACAGTGCAGTCCGTCCTGGTGGACGACGTTGCCGCAACGGCTGCATACCACGTTCTTCATTCCTCCCAGAAAATTCTTGCCGCACACATGGCAGGGGCCGGTATTGCCACGCGCCTCCTTTGGGGATATGAATTTTTGCTCCCGTCCTTTGGTCCCATTCCCTTGTGCAGAGTGTTCCCTTTGCCGCTCTTGTGCTCTTGGTGTCTGCTCTCTTTCACTCTCACCCTCAGCCACAACACTTTCTTTCTTTTCCTCCGCGGTGATCTTTTGCACCAATCCTGGTACCTCCACCATCAGCCTCTTGTCCACCAGGATCTCTACCATGCGTAGGTCAAAGATCTCCGTGGCTATCCATCCACATGGGTCCTTTCCGTGTGGGAGGCTATGTTGACCATGCGAATGTATGCCCGCCAGGAATTCGGCAGCAGACAGAAGTCGGTACAAAGGTATGAGTGCGCACTTCTCCCAATCTTCCCCTCAAGCCACAGCTGACCATGATCTTCCTTGTAGACAAAGAGCACATCCATAGGGAGGCCGCTGTCTCGCCTTCCCCAGGGGAAGTTGCGGCGCATCACAAATTCCTTCACCTGGATGCGCTCCCGCAGGATCCCTTTGTTCTTAGTGTCACAGGCATGGTGAGCTGTGACTGAGGCTTGTAGGCGTACTTCTGGTTTCATGGTTTCCATTTGGTACTCCCGCTCTGTCGGAATATTGAAGTCAACACAGACATAATCCCTCGGACAATCCGAGCTCTGAATAAGGTTCAGGTTCTGTACCGGGCCAGCAGGAACCCCCTCACCAACAAATTGTCGGTCACGATCAAGGACCCAGAGGCAAACCGCCCCTAATAACTGCGTCCACGTCGCAACCGCGTGCGGCTAGCAGAATATAAGCCGTTGCTCTAGTTTTGTCTTGTTGTGTGATATATTACCGTGGACGTTCATTCCCTCGAAGTTAACCAGAACAGTTCTTCGCATCCTGTTCCCTTTGGTTCCGTGGCTTTGCTGCTGTGTCTTCGCTCTGCTTGCACCTTGCCCGTCCCGTCTTTGCCAACCACTCTCACCTTGCAACTCTTCGCTCAGTCACTCTTCGCCCAAGGACCTGCCGACCTATCACTCACTTTGCCCTTGGTCTCTCTCACCAGCTTCTGTCTACCTTGCATCCTTGTCACCTCGCTCTTTCTCAAGTTCCCCGACTAACTCCTTGAAGATGCTCATGCCTTTCTGCTTCCGTCATTGTACTGACGTAGTTGTGCACGTTCTGTTGCTTCTTCTTTCTTCTGCTCTTGCTGTTCTTAGGATTGCATTCTTCTCACATGGTATCAGAGCATCAGGGAACATCACCTGGTGCCCCGTGACCCAGTCATCGCTCTGCCGCCGCCAACGCTTTACCTCTCTGATCTGCATTCCTCCGCCGCCGCCACCACCACTTTGCGTCTCTCCGCTCCGCTAGCAGCTGACATCAGCAGCACCGATTGAAGTGCTCCTCGCGCTGAAGAAACGTCTAGTCATCCTGAGAAGGCCCTGTGCCCATCCCACGCCCGCAGCTAAAAGATGGTGATTCATCACCAGCAAGCAGCTCTTGAGCCCCCATGTGCTTGGAAGCTTCCTTCCGCTCGCCACCTGGAAGCTTCCTTCCGCTCGCCACCTGCCGCTTCCCATCATCTCAGGTTCTACAAACGCTTCCGCCTTCCTCATCCCCTCCCTCAGCATCCTCTGCTCCATCCACCTCGTCTACCTTAGTTCTTTCGTGTTCATCACCTCGAGCTGCGCTCTCGTGCTGCCCCTGCTCGTCGTCAGCCAGCAGTCTGCCTTCCGCCACCAGGATACCGGACACCACCAGTCTACCTGCCTGTCGGTCTCGGGCCAACTGGTGAACAAGCCGTCACTCTCCTGATCCAGGGACTGGCATCACTGCCTACCTTACGACTTGCCCTGCTGCAGCCGATTTCTCCTTGCCGTCAGGATATCGGACACCACCAGCCTTCCTGCCCATCGGTCTTGGGCCAACAGGGGAACAAGCCGTCACTCTCCTGACAACTAGAGGAACTGGTTGCCCCACCCGCGCCCACTGCCGCTTCCCTCATCACTCCGTCCTCCGCCTCCTTTACTACTCCAGCATCCTCCTCCTGCCATCGCTTCTCCATTTCTCTTGCTACACCATCATCATCATCCTCCTCAGCCTCCTCGCCATCAGTCTCTGCGTACTCTCTCCATCTTCCGCTAATCATTCCCTTCAGTCCATCAGTCTCGTCCCAACTTCCTGCGCCTCGTCAAGCCACCCCCACTTCAACTTCATCCTCTTCCTCATCATTTCTCCACAGCGCACGTGGTTTTGCCCCTACACCCACTCAATCAGCAATCATTCCTCCGCTTTCTGCATCGCTCTCCGCTCAGTGCAAGGATCCTCCCGGTCACATCGCCCGTTCCGCAACGACCTGCGCCCACGTCAAAACTTCCAAAGCGCACGTGGTTTTGCCTCTACACCCACTTCCTCGTCATTAGCTTCCGCATTCTCATCAGCAATCTTGAGCTTCTTCTGCCAGTTCAAGGATCTGTGCGAGCTAGCTGCATACTTTGCAGCAGCCTGCACCCACGCGAGCAACAGATTTCTCGCGGCGCATTGGCAACTGCCTTCCCCTTGCCGCACTCTACTCCTCTTTTTCGCAGCGCACGTGGTTTTGCCCCTGCACCCACTCGGCTATCAATCGCTTTTCCACCGCCATCCACTTTCATTATCTGCTCGGCACAAGGATCCCCCCAGTCACATTGCCTGCTTCATGACGACCTGCGCCCACGCCGAAAACTTCTTCTGCGCACATGGTTTCGCCCCTGCGCCCACTCAGCTATCAGACTTCTCTCCGCCATCATCCGTCTTCATCACTCTCTCAGCACAAGGATCCGTCCGATAACACTGTCCTTCTTGTAGTCACCTGTGTCCTTGCCAGTCTCCACCAACAGCAGATCTCACTCTCTTGCCAAGAGCATCTGACACCTCCAGTCACCCTGCTCGTCGGCCTCGAGCACACTGGAGCACAAGCCGTCACTCCTCCAGAAAAATAGGAAGCTCCTGCTTCATAACTACTTCCTCTTGCATCCATCTGCCCCCACCAGCACCTGCATTCGTAGCCAAAGCCAGTTGATGAAAACCTCATCCAAACGCCACTGGACCCGGACACCACCTGTCTCCCTGCCTGATTAAGCTAACCGTTGGAACAAGCCGTTGTATCCGTGGAAGCTGGTTGCTTGAATCTTGGGGCTTTGCTACATTTCCCCTAGACTCACCGAGGTTGCTGTAGCAGAGCCCTCTTTGAGCGTGGCCTTGTGGCAGCACCCTCCACTCCTGAATTCCTAGCACTCAGCACCCTCACCATCTCCATCATCTCCATCAGCACCTCTCTAAGGGATCATACCAAGGAGAATGAGCTCTTGGCGGTATCCCCTTGGATCAGCACCCTCATCAAGGCTACCGCGACAGACGGCCTTGATAAATCACCGGTTCCTCTCTGCACTCCATACACTGGAGCAGATCATGAGCAACAATACAGCCACTGCCCTTCTACGTGTTCTACGATCAATAAAACCGATATACCTCATTGATTGTTCAACACCTGACAAGGCATTGTCTAATCTTGTTACTCATCTTCCAGAGTGCCTACGGGATTCCCCCCAACTACACAGGGAAAGAGATGGTTCCACAAACAACCATCAATGGAGAGTTGAACTACGACTCAATCTGAGGAGACTCCAACTTCCTAAGTTCAATCTCTGGCAGGTGCTCCTTGGTCTCCTCAACTCCATATCCCTTCTTGGTACAGACTGGGTTGAAGCACTCTTGAAGGAGGCGCTCATCCTCACCACCCATCACTTTCTTCACCCACTCATCCGGCAACCACACGAAGGCTTCTCAGAGACCTTGAAAACCCTGTATCTGACCTGTGCTCCACATCCTCACCAGTGTTGACTTCAGGGGGGCTGTCGGAATATTGAAGTCAACACTGACATAATCCCTCAGATAATCCGAGCTCTGAATTAGGTTCAGGTTTCGTACCGGGCCAGCACGAACCCCCTTCCCAACAGATTGTCAGTCACGATCATGGACCCAGAGGCGAGCCGCCCCTAATAACTGCACCCACGTCGTAACCGTGTCCGGCTAGCAGAAAAGAAGCCGTTGCTCTAGTTTTGTCCTGTTCTGCGATATACTACCGCGGACGTTCATTCCCTAGAAGTCAACCAGAACAGGTCTTTGCATCCTGTTCCCTTTGGTTCCGCGGCTTTGCCACCGTGTCTTCACTCTACTTGCACCTCGCCCATCCTGTCTTCGCCAACCACTCTCACGTTGCAACTCTTCACTACGTCACTCTTCGCCCAAGGACCTGCCGATCCATCACTCACTTCGCCCTTGGTCTCTCTCACCAGCTTCTGTCTACCTTGCGTCCTCGCCACCTTGCTCTTTCTCAAGTTTGGGCTCTTCTACGAGTCCATAACAATCTGAGAGATTGCACAGCAGCAGTCGAAGACATCAAAAGGTACTTTTTGGTCTATGACGTGATCAACAAAAATTTGAGCACAATTTTTTTTAGGATGAAACCTTCAGTCTGTATTCACTTGACAAGTCAGCATGTTATGCACGTTGACCAATTTTGGTGACATGAGTTCATCCAATTTCCATGAATTTCCATTTTGGTAGAAAACGGTCGACATTCCTTTTCTATTACTGGGATTTATACGGAATGATGAAAATCTCATGGTTTTCCACAAAACAACTATGACATAGTAGGGATTATGTCACGTTCTAGGATTCGCGTCCAAAGCTTATGACCGTGGAGACGACTTACAAGATGATAGCTTCAGGCTCACCGGATGTTGGCACCCACGTCCAGGAAATCCTCTTGACTGCATAACTGTGAAATTCAACATTGAGAAAAACCAGAAACAACAAGTACCCAGTTTTGATACAGAAAGAATCATAAAGGGAATCCAGGAATGAAAATCCTCACTGGGATTTCTGGAGAAGAAAAACTGATTAAACCTCACAACTTGAGAGGATGGTTACACAATTCACATGTGATGTACTTTTTACTCTTAACAAAACAGGAGGATGGATTCCAATCATTCCAGCAACAACAGTGAAACTTTTGTACTACATTTATATGTAAAGAGAGCCTCCAATGGTTTTTTTGGAACAAATGTGATCCCCATCAGAGATCACAATGCGAACTTCTCTAGGATATTTTTAGTGCCTCAATAGGGTAAGATAAGGTGAGGTAGGAATGGAGATAAGGTAAGTCTTCATCCACAAATAAGTATTTCATTTGATTACGGTGTATTTGAACCAAACTCCACTGACTGGGAATGCCATAAGAAAACCAACCATTCATTTTAGTCGTGGTTCAATCAATGTATATTACCAAAAGCAAGTACAACCATCTTTTTGGATATCACTAATCTGGCACCTACCGGTGGTTGTTTGTAAAATGTATTTTAACATGGGAATGCCCTCTACAAGAACTCAAAGGCACATGGAAATACACTCTTGAAAGATTTTGTGTGGGCTAGAGTCTAGGTTGAATATAGCCTAGAAAATATCTGTTGGGCAATTTTTCCGCTTTGTGTTTAATGCGTCGGCTGCCCCTTTAGTGCCACTGTATTCTCATACCAAGTCATCCGCTCAGTGTAATGTAGGTGCTTCACAGGGATCAGGTGCGGGTTAGAAGACGATTAGAGGACTTGCGACAATTGGATAATCTTGAGTTAGCATTAAGTGTAATTTTGATACAAATTGTCAAGTATGTCAATCATAAACATACAATGACAGGAAAAAAATGAGGCATATGCGGGGTCTTGGACGCTTGAGTCAAGCGACACGTGTGACACCTTGTTGTGGGTGCTTTCTTTGAGTAACTCCGCCAAGAAGTCTATGTAGCTAATGCACAAATCTAATGGCTAAAAATTCCTGTAATGTATTTATTGGGTACTTTTGGTAATTGAAGGTCATGTTTTGAGCAGCAAAAGCCCAGACAAATACATATGGGCTAGAGCCTAGTCTGACTCTAGCCCATAAGATGCCTTTTGGCCGGATTTGAGGCAAAAGGAGTATTGCGATGGAATGTCCATGGCATCACTCCTCCTCCACTCATAGAAATCCACTATGATCTTGTTTCAAAGCTGGAAATTCCACGTGGAATGAGTAGGAATAGGTTGCATTTTTTTAACTATGTTCTATGAAGACCCTGTGAATTTTGCTGTAATGCATTTCAGCCAAAATGGTTGAGGCGGCCTGTCGTTCGGCCTTTTGGATGGCTATTTTTAGTGCCTATGTTTTTCTTCCACAATTATTAGCAAAGAATTTCACAATTGTTACATTTATAGCAGAGCCAGCGCTAATGTGAGAGAAAACAATGTGTTCAGTTTTGTCTTCACGCATACATTGGATCTCCCAATCAACAGACAAATTCATTCATTGATGGGGCTTACAAAACGGAAAATAAAACATGGACATATTTTTCAAACTCTGCCGGATCATCAGAGGAAGCAAGAGCTCTTAGCTCCGAGAGCATGAAAAAGTTGCGGGCTCAGTCCTGGCAAGCCATATGCTTGCTTAAACAAGCCCCGGCGCCTAAAGTATTATGGAATCCAAATTGCCAATGCCCAATGGTGATACACCATCCTCAACAAAAGCACTTGCACCGAGGATATCTCATTGAGCTACGACAAGCTCTGGGTGAGCTTGATGAGCTTGAGTCTAGAGAGGGTATGTGAGGGAAGAATTTATTCCCCATTCCGTTCATGGCACAAGAAGTGCCTAGGGAGAAGAGAGGATGCGTCACTCTCTCCCCCTTGTCCATGGTGCCAAGGGGAGGAGAGGGGAGACGCCCCCCTACCCCCTTTTTCCGTGGCACAGACACCACTGACGTGGAGGAGGGTATGGGGAGTTCTCTTCTTCATCCATTGCATTGCATCGACAGCACCAATGGGGAGGAGAGGAGCAAGCCTCGCCTTGCCCTCGACCATGGCATCGGCAACGCCAATGGGGAGGAGAGGTGGCCTTTGACCTGTCCTCCCCCCCTTTTCAGGTGGGCCGACTGTCCACGGAGGAGGAGAGGGGGGCGTCCCCCACCCCCTTCCCCTCTCTTGAAGCTCGAATGCCTGTGAGGGAAGGACAGGGATGTTTCCTGCTTCCCTCCATCTCCTCTGGGCCACCGACTAAAGGGGGGAAGGGAGGAGCGGATACAACGTTAGTACCAATGATTTTGTGAGTGGGGGAGAGCCCCCCAGGTAAAAGCACCAGTTGCACTTTAGTCACAGATGTTGAATGAATAAGTGACACTAGTGCAAAATGCACAGCTAAACTATAGGATACATTACTAACGCAAGTGTCAAGTACATGTCCACGTTAGTATTGATTGCACTGCAGATGCCTAAAAACTAAAGTGTTTGTGGACTTTGATTGAACAAGAATGTGAGAACCAATTTCTCTCACTACACATGCAATGGTGGCAATCTCTGTGCGTGAGTTGATTGCACAAAACTCACAAGTGCCGGTTGCACTTGGAGTGTGACCAACATGGAGAAGGCAATCATAGCATTGAATTGAGTGTGAGGTGCACAGCTATCATGGGTTTTCTTTGCACTCTTGATAAGAGTGTTCAGTAAAAGATTCACACGAGTACCAAATGCAAATGTTTTAAGTACCGATAGCAGAATTCATGTGAGCTGGAAGTGAAACTTTCTCATGGGATCGGAATGCACCATGCATGCGAGTGCCGAGAACACTATCACCAGGAATTCAGGTTGGAATAGCTACGTCACTGTCAATGGTACGACACAAATCATAGATGCCAATTCTCCTGACAGCATGGGTGCTGATCGCACCCCCTTGCTTATGCTATACCACCCAAATAAAAGCACATGATATATGCTTGGGGTGTTTTTAAGGGAAAGTGCTCCAAGCAAGTTTGACATTTGCGGAACGTCTTAAGGAACTCGAGGATGATCATTTTGCTGATTCTTTACAAAATAGAATCCTCGGGTATGTCTAAAAAAAGTCACAAACAACTGTGATGATAAGAATTCTTAGATGACACCAAAAAATGGAGTTACTTATTCATCGCCAATTACAAAAACCATCTTAACATAAGAATGATGTCTCTTCCAACGGGAGTACCAAAAGATGATTGTCAAAGAAGTACAAGCATGATTCTAGCAGATGATTCACATGTGTTATGAGGATGATTTCCTCACACTTGGACCATGCTAACCGTTAAAAGAATCCTCTGTACTCATAGATATGACATGTTACAAAGACCAAGTTGGTTTCGTAGAAGTTCCAAAATGTGCATGGCTTGCATGGCCGTGAGATATCAATGGATACGATCAAGTGCCACAAGAAACTCTTTTTTCAATGGCCCGATGTATGTGATTCACAAATACAACAGTTCACATAAAACAGGGTATATGAAATGAATGAAAAACGTGCACAAGATGCTCACAAACCTTGTCCACAAACCATTGGTGCATCAATCAAGACATCCAGATATGGTCAAGTTCAGTGGACAAATGATCACAGTTGTTTTTTGACACTTGATCAACATTAAAATATCAGTTCATTTGTTGGATAGTCAATGATGAAACCATGAAATGAAATAATTCATTTGGGAGGTGCATGGTGTCTGCTACAACAATTGCACATCCCATTGCACTACAGCGTTCGGGAGAAATCATGATCATTTGATAGCTGAGCTTGTGTCATGGCCATCTCATAACATAATGAATGCACTTGATGTGTCTTCATGCCAAATTTAATTCTAGAGTGCTAACATCATGGTACTTGTACACAGTATGTACTTGAAGAGCCTCACAGTTTTACTCACAAGGTATGATATGCTTTGGAAACACAGTGGTTTTAAGTCATGTACATGGATGCCTTAGTACATGTCAAAGGTTCTGTGCATCATCATTCATGGTCAATCAGAGCCTTCTTCCGTGGTTGAATATGTTTAGTATGAGATCCTTCAATAAACAATCAATGAAAAAACCATTGACACTAAGCACTAGGTGACTGGTGGATACAAATCGCTGTGCCCCGATGGCACCAATGATAGAATTGTACGTTAGCTGTAAAAGAAAGCATGTTCAAAAAACAAGTAATACCATGTCTGAAAGGAATATCTCCAAGGGGGATCGTGAATGGTTCAAAGAGGAGTGTGGGCTCTTCTATGAGTCCATAACAATCTGAGAAATTGCACAGCAGTGGTCGAAGACATCAAAAGTCACTTTCTGGTAAATGATTTGATCAACAAAACATTGAGCACAATTTTTTTTTAGGATAAAAACTCCAGTCTGTATTCACTTGACAATTCAGCATGTTATGGAAGTTGACCGATTTTGGTGACATGAGTTCATCCGATGTTCTGTGAAATTTCCATTTCGGTAGAAAATGGTCGATATCCCTTTTCTATTACTGGATGTCTAGGGAATGATGAAAATCTCCTGGTTTTCCACAAAACAACTATGACATAGTAGGGATTATGTCACGTTCTAGGATTCGTGTCCCAAGCTTATGACCATGGAGACGACTTACAAGATGATAGCTTCAAGCTCACCGGATGTTGGCACCCACGTCCAGGTAATCCTGTTGACCCCATAACAATGAAATTCAATTTTGAGAAAAACCAGGAACAACAAGTACCCAGTTGTTTATACAAAAAGAATGATAAAGGGACTTTAGGAAGTACAATCCTCACCGGGATTTTTGGAGAAGAAAAACTGATTAAACCTCACAGCTTCAGAGGATGGTTGCAAAATACACATGTGATGTACTTTGTACTCTCAACAAAACAGGAGGATGGATTCCAATCATTCCAGCAACAATAGTGGAACGTTTTGTATTAAATTTATATGTAAAGAGAGCCTCCCAGCGGTTTTTTGGAACAAATGTGATCCCCACCAGGGATCACAATCGGAACTTCTCTAGGGTACTTTGTGTCTCAACAGGGTAAGTTAAGGTGAGGTAAGAATGGAGGTAAGGTAAGTCTTTAACCACAAATGAGTATGTCATTTTACTACGATAAACTTAAACCAAACTCCACTGACTGGGAAAGTCATAAGCAAACAAACCATTCATTTTAGGCATGGTTCAACCAATGTGTATTACCAAAGGCAAGTACAACCATATCTTTGGATGTCACTACTCTGGCACCTATCAGCGGTTGTTTGTAAGATGTCTTCTAACATGGAAATACCCTCTACAAGAGCTCAAAGGTACATGGAAATACACTCTTGAAATATTTTACATGGGCTAGAGTCTAGTTTAAATATAGCCTAGAAAATACCTCTTGGTCGGAAACGACCTGAGGCAAAACAACTGTCACAATGGAAAGTCCATCGCGTCACTCCTCCTCCACTCCTAGGTTGTCTCTACGGTCATGTTTCCAGCGTTAAAATGCCATGTGGAATGATAAGGATGAGGTTGCATGTTCTTAACCTTGACGTGTTTTAGCCAAAATGGCTGAGGCGGCCAGTTGTTTGGCCTCCTT
>SZWC01000936.1:321356-335191 GCA_023375785.1 Penium margaritaceum
TAAGGTGAGGTAAGAATGGAGGTAAGGTAAGTCTTTAACCACAAATGAGTATGTCATTTTACTACGATAAACTTAAACCAAACTCCACTGACTGGGAAAGTCATAAGCAAACAAACCATTCATTTTAGGCATGGTTCAACCAATGTGTATTACCAAAGGCAAGTACAACCATATCTTTGGATGTCACTACTCTGGCACCTATCAGCGGTTGTTTGTAAGATGTCTTCTAACATGGAAATACCCTCTACAAGAGCTCAAAGGTACATGGAAATACACTCTTGAAATATTTTACATGGGCTAGAGTCTAGTTTAAATATAGCCTAGAAAATACCTCTTGGTCGGAAACGACCTGAGGCAAAACAACTGTCACAATGGAAAGTCCATCGCGTCACTCCTACTCTACTCCTACATTGTCTCTGCGGTCATGTTTCCAGCGTTAAAATGCCATGTGGAATGATAAGGATGAGGTTGCATGTTCTTAACCTTGACGTGTCTTAGCGAAAATGGTTGAGGCGGCCAGTTGTTTGGCCTCCTTTGACGAACATTCTGAGGGCATGCATTTTGGTTCTCCTGTTTGTCACAGAATAGTCCAAGACTGTTATGTTGTCATTAACCGCATTCTTGTTCCTGGTTTCTTCCAACTTTCAAGAGTGGGAACAGAAAGCATTTCACACAGGAATCATGCGTAGATGGTGATGTTCCATCACCCATGTTATCAATTAGGCCTTCCAATCCCTTAAAAGGCAGAGCACAAAAGGATCTGGCAAAGCCCAGCAGATCCTTGAAAACAATAGCTCAAACGACTTTGGACAAATTGTGTTTTTTTCACCAAACTATCTTAATGGGTTAAATTCTACCTAAAGTCTTTCCAGATGCTCACCCTAACTTTCAAACTTTGTGGAGAAGTTAGAGATAAAACGGTCCATAACCTTAACTGATCCATTCTCAAGATTGTTCACTTATTTAATGTAGCTGTTGCTAACTCGGGCTCCTAGGAAAAGTTGTGAGTAGAGGGATTATCTCCTCTCTGTCAGTCCTATTACATCTCAGAAGTACACGTGTCTATTACCTTAAGAAGAATTACAGTTATGGCCCACCATGCGTCGACCTCAGGATTTTTATGCCGTCTGGCTGAAGGAATTATGGCCACATGCCCCAACCTCCGGTGTTGTGTTCCTAAAGGTTTTGAATCATTTTATTCATTTCTAGATTTTTCAACAGAATGGTCTCAACACAATTGATGTTCTGACAATTCTTGGTCAGTTTCTTGGCAGTGCTAGACCTGTATAAAAACAAATCTTGACACTCTAAAACATCCCTAACTTCTCGGTGAACTTTCTTGAAGCAGCCACTTGCAAAAAGGCGTTTCACCATGCAGTTGACACGAGTACCCGAGACTCAACACAAACCTTGTTTTGTTTTTGGCTAGTGTATGTATGTGTTCAACATATTCGAAAACTTGTTATTCAAGTACACATATTGCTGAATAAAATATTTCCAGTCATCGTAATTCCTCCAGCTGTCTTTTGTTCCATACCTCATCCCTGTGAACCATCCACGTTCTTCTTGGCATAGCACTTTGTATCAGAACACATCAACACTGGAGGGATAGCTGCCACATTTTCTACAAGGTGGAAATCACACATAAGTCTCCAGACAATCTCCACCGTCTGGAAGCTCGCACACTTCAAGACGTGGACGGTGATTGGAGCAAGCGCACCGGCGACAAGGAGAAGTTACCGACAAAGACTCTGGCATTAGAGGATCAACAACACATATGCAACGATTCCCTCCAGGTAAATCAGGCAGCAAAAACAACCTTCACAGTGAATGGAATAGCACCAATGACTACGCAAAAATTGGTTTATGGACCTTTCACATTCAGCAAATCCTTCACCTCCACTTTTGTTTACTGGAGTGGCACCTTGTACCATTGGTGGCACCGGCTGACAAGCTTGCGTTAATGCTGATGATGATGATGATGTAGCAGAACCTGTCAGGTCTCAAGATCCTTAACAGCTCACCAAGGTAATGGAGGATATACATAATGAATGCGCGCAAGAAGTAATACACACCAAGTTGTTTGATCATGAAAACTACAAGGGACCAACAGTTAATATGTGGCTGACTAGTTTGGAGGTGTACTTCATGTTGCTAGGGTCAACAGTAACAAAAACAAAAATGACCCCACAGCCTTACTTCTATGTGCTATAGCTTGAATTTGGTGGTCCAATCTAAATACCATCCAATTGCAGTAGGAAATTGGTGGATCTGGATCAACAGCTCATGCCATTGCTCTCAAATCGTCAATCACAAGAGTTTTATCTCTTCATCGGGTCAATCCTACGTGGCACATCCTCCTCAATCAATTGGAAATCTGGATAGACGTTGCACGCACCATAATCACATGCTTTGGAAAATTTGTATGAAGTCTGATGCATGGTCCAACGTGGTAGAGTACACAGAAGGTTTCCATTAAATCATCTTTAGCAATGACCTTGTCCCCAATGTACCATGTTTCTGTTGCAACTGTTGGAGTGATGCTCCTCACCATGGCAGGAGTGACTCCAAAAGGGAACACCAAAAAGACAAGCCGTAGTTGCTTAGTGGTTAATGGTGTCCACCTATAAAGGCAAGGGTCCGGGTTCAAGTCCCACAAGATCAAATTCTGCCCTGCCTCAAGGGAGATGGAAAATAGATGCCAGGAAGCTAGCTCGACCTCTAGAGTTCCTCTTTAAGTTCCTAGAAGGCCAAGTGAGGGTCCACGAAGGTGGCACACCTTCTATAAGGGGTGACTTGTCCTACAAGGCATCTAGAGGTGTCTTGGTCTTCTGGACACCTTCCCTCCTACTAGAAGGAAACTGAGGAATCTAGGAAGGGGCAGAAGCTTCTAAAGGAAGCAAGGGATGCCTTCCTAGGTGGGAAAAGGACAGCCTACCAAGGGCCACTCTAGAAGCCATAGAATCTGCTAGGAAGCTCCAACTCTGACATCCTTTGGTATTCTGGAAATCTTAGATCAGTGGCTAAAAAACTCCACTGCTTCTGAGCCTTGATAAAGTTTTCATTCGCAGTCAATTGAGGCCAAAAGTATTGCCTCACTCTCTGACCATTTTTCTGCCATCCTTGGAACCAGTTGCCTCCATAGTTTCAGTCTCTCCAAGAACAGCAGGTGGTGTGAACCAGCCACTGCTAGGGACCCTCGAGGGTGCACACTCACCCTCAGGCAAACAAAGGGTTATGGGCCCACGCCTCTAAGGGGTTCCAAGCTAGCTTGAATTCACTCGTCTAATAGTAAGACATGGCAACCAGCGAGCAAGAGAGCAGCCGCGCTGTCCTTAATTTTGATGGGACAGGCTTTGCCTTGTGGAGGTGGCAGTTTGAGGTCTTCCTTGAAGACAAGGGACTGCTTGAGCTCGTAAAAGGTGATGAGACTGCTCCGCCGGATGCTGCAACGGCTGAGGTGAAGGAGGCATACAAGAAGCGCAACAAAAAGGCGTTGGCGCTCCTTGTGTCCTCGTTATGCCCACTACAACTTGGGCACATCCAATGATGCACCCGGGCCGCAAACGCATGGTCAAAACTCTGCTCCATCTACCAGTCAAGCAACCTTGCCAATCAGCTCTTCATCTTCAAACGGCACGTCACCCTCCGAGCCAACAAAGGAAACAACATCTTGGCGATCAAGTAACAGATGGACTCGCTCACAGCGGAGTGCGTGGCCACTGGTTGGGAGGTCGACTCTCAATTGCAAGCTATGATCCTCCTTCTGGCGTTGCCGGACAGTTGGAGTCCCATGATCACAGTCCTTGGTGGCTGGCCTTCCAACGAGCTAAAGTACCTGAAGGTTGCTGAGTACGTGCGTAATGAGTGGATGCAACGTGGTGGTCGAGAGAGTGCAGCGGCATCAAGTTCAGCTTACACGGTTCATCCTCAAAGTGGAGGTTGAGGCGACAAGTGGAAGGGTGCCAAACAGGGCACCAAGAAGGGTGACAAGAAGAGGGAGTGCTTGAACTGCAGCAAAGAGGGCCACTGCAAAGAAAACATGGTGACAATAAGGGGGAGTGCTATCACGAAGAAAACATATCGGTCATAGCGGGGTGGGAAGAAAGATGAGCACGCACTCATGCTGTACAACTCCACCAACATCAATGATCCGGGAGTTGCCGTCATTGACTCCGGATCAGGCCGCCACACGCAATGCAACAAGGCGGCATTTGTCACCTTCAGTGCCTCGGAGAGACACATGACGGTGGCCAATGGAAAAACAGAGGTGGCCACCGGTGAGGGTAACGTCCGTATTGAGTCAATTGTGGATGGCAAACCTGTCACGAGCACAATCCACGATAACCTGCATATGCCCAAATTTGGGGAAAACCTGCTCTCCGTCAGCCACCTTACCGACAAGGGACTTGAGGTGCTCTTCACAAAGAAGGAGGTCGTCATCCGCAAGGAGGGCAAAGGTGAGGTGATTGCGCATGCCAAGAGGGAGGACAACTTGTACGTGCTACACGCAAAGATCCTCAGCAGCCGGGCGGGGTCCAACGCCGCCAATCTTGCAACAAAGGATGGAGGAGACCTCGACCTATGGCACCGCCGACTGTTCCACATTTCTCCATCGACAGTGAAGGAGATGGCTAAGAGGGAAGTGGTGCGGGGTCTCAAAATCAGCGGCCTTGATGGAACCAAGGAGACCGTGTGTCAGCCATGCATCATTGGCAAATCAACGCGGTAGGCGTCTGTGGCCAAGGGGATGAGTACATCGGCAAAACTGGCCGTTGTACATACACATGTATGTGGACCGCTTGAGAGCTCCATCAGGGGAGCTCGCTACTTCCTCACCTTCATTGATGACCACAGCCGGCAACTCTACCTCTACCCAATGAAGCGGAAGAGCGAGGTCCTTGTGTGCATACAGGAGTTTGTGGCAGATGTGGAGCGGCAAACAGAGTTCAAGGTGAAGGCGTTCTGGAGTGACAATGGCGGTGAATATGCGGGGTGCCTTGGGTGGATGAAGAGCGAGGGGATTGAGTGGCAGAAAACAACTACACACTCCTCACAACAGAATGGTATAGCAAAGAGAGCAAATCGCACAATCCTTAACATGGTGTGATCCATGTTGAGCAACGCCGACCTTACACAACGGTATTGGGCGGAGGCGGCAAGGAAAGCAGCGTACATCATGAATCTCATGTCGATGAAGTCATTGAAGGACAAGGAGAGCAAGGCATGGAAGACGCCACAAGAGGTGTGGAGCTGGAGGAAGCCCGCGGTGGGTCACCTCCGCACGTTTGGTTGTGTTGTACATGCAATGGTGCAGGCACGTGAGGGACGGATCAAGCTAGAACCGCGTACCCGCCGGTGTATTTTCCTTGGATATGAGAGCGGAAGCAAGGCGTACCGGCTCTTTGACCCAAGGAGGCAACAGATTGTGCGGATTCGTGATGTCATGTTTGACAAGTAAAGCCGTTGGACAGACAAGGAGGCAGGTCTCTCAAAGAGTGGGGAGTGGATGCCACTCCTTGAGGGGGAGATGCTGGAGGACGTGAATGAGGGTGACGTCCTTGCATCACCTCCAACCGGAGAGCATCACCTAAGGGATGGAGGAGCGGCAGATTCTATTGCTGCCAGTGTGGATGAGGAATGTGTAGCACGAGAGATGGACGTGGAGGCANGACAAGTAAAGCCGTTGGACAGACAAGGAGGCAGGTCTCTCAAAGAGTGGGGAGTGGATGCCACTCCTTGAGGGGGAGATGCTGGAGGACGTGAATGAGGGTGACGTCCTTGCATCACCTCCAACCGGAGAGCATCACCTAAGGGATGGAGGAGCGGCAGATTCTATTGCTGCCAGTGTGGATGAGGAATGTGTAGCACGAGAGATGGACGTGGAGGCAAGGAGTTGACCAATGTCTCCAAGGTCTCCAAGAGAGAGGGAGCATGCACTTGGAGAGGATGGCACCGAAAGGGGACAGGAACAACATCAACCGCCTCAAGAGCCCCACACGAGTAACTGTGTGCGAAGAAGGACAAAAAGGTATGATGCCGACAAGGGCATTTGGAGTGGGTTTGCACAAGCCTTCTTCTCGCAAGAGGAGCCTCAATATGTAAAGGAGGCACTGCAGTGGAAGGATGGGACTGAGTGGAAGGGAGCAATAAAATATGAGCTTGACTCCCACAAGGAGAACGACACTTGGGAGCTGGTTGACCGGCCGGAGAGCAAGAAAATCATTGGCTCCAAGTAGATCTTCCGGAAGAAGCTCACAAAGGAGGGGAAGGTGGAGCGGTAAAAGGCGTAGCTGGTGGCGAAAGGGTATGCCCAGAGAAAAGGGGAGCACTATGACGAGACCTTTGCACCAGTTGCCAAGTTTGCCTCCATCCGTAGTATCCTCTCGGTGGCAGCGGCACGCGACTACGAAATCCACCAAATGGACGTCAAAACTGCATTCCTCAATGGCGACCTGGACAAGGAAGTCTACATGGAGGTGCCGGAGGGGGTGGATGTGCCGCAAGGGAAGGTGTCCCAGCTTTGCAAGGCGCTCTATGGACTGAAGCAAGCCGAGCTCATGTGGTACCTCAAGATGGATAGTTTCATGGGTGAGCTTGGCTTCGAGTGCTGCAAGGCGGATCACAGCGTGTACGTGTGTAATCAGCCGGGACTCCACCAAATTGTTGTTCTCTACTTTGATGACCTCATCCTTGTGTCTTCGGATTACGGGGAGCTCAAGAGCCTGAAGCAACAGCTTGGCGGCCAGTTCAAGATAACAAACATGGGCAAGCTTGAGTACTACCTGGGCATCGCCATCAAGAGGGACCGCAAAGCACGCACGCTGGAGATGGGTCAAGAAAAATATGTGTAAGAGATGCAATGCCGCTAAAACATGGAGGAGCGCAACCCCATAGGCACACCTGTGACAACGACATGTGAGCGGAGCTCAAGCATGGGCCTGAGCACGGAGGACGAGACGGAGGAGATGGTTGGAGTACCGTACCAGTCTGCAGTTGGCAACATAATGTATGCCATGGTGGCGACGGGGCCTAACCTTGCCTTTGCTAAAGGACAAGTGAGTCGCTATGTTGCTGATCCGGGGCCGCTACATTGGCAAGCGGTGAAGAGAATCCTCTGGTAATTGAAGCCAACGACACATTCGTGACTTGTGTTTGGAGGGCGAGCCCGGACTGACTCCCTTGAGTTAGTTGGCTACTCTGATGCTGACTGGGCAGGTGACATTCATGACCGCAAGTCAATATCAGGCTATGTTTTTGTGCTTGGTGGTACAACACTGTCTTGGGCAAGCCAGAAGCATGACAGTGTGGCTTTATTCAGCACTGAGGCGTAGTATATTGTGCTTGCAGAAGCCACAAAGGAGGCACTATGGCTGCGGTGATTGCTCAAGGAGATTGGGGTACCACAAAAGAAGCCAACGGCAGTCAATGTTGACAACATGAGTGCCATCAGACTGACCACGAACCCTGTTCTACACCGGAGGACCAAGCACATAGAGATCCAGCATCACTTTGCGCGAGACCTCATTGCAAAGGGTGATGTAGTGCTTGTGCACTGCGGTACAAAGCACATGTTTGCTGATGCTATGACAAAGGCCCAACCCAAGGACACGCATGATGCTACTTGTATGGAGCTTGGGCTTTCCGAAGCCTCTTGAGTTGCAAGTTGAGCATGGACAACTGCCATGGGTGATGCGCAAGGGGGAGATTGTTGGAGTGACGCTCCTCACCATGGCAGGAGTGACTCCAAAAAGGAACACCAAAAAGACAAGCCGTAGTTGCTTAGTGGTTAATGGCGTCCACCTATAGAGGCAAGGACCCGGGTTCAAGTCCCACAAGATGTAATTATGCCTTGCCTCAATGGAGACGGAAAATAGATGCCAGGAAGCTAGCTCGACCTCTAGAGTTCCTCTTTAAGTTTCTAAAAGGCCAGGTGAGGGTCCACGAAGGTGGCACACCTTCTAGAAGGTGTGACTTGTCCTACAAGGAATCTAGAGGTGTCTTGGTCTTCTGGACACCTTCTCTCCTACTAGAAGGAAGTTGAGGAATCTAGGAAGGGACAGAAGCTTCTAGAGGAAGGAAGAGATGCCTTCCTAGGTGGGAAAAGGACACCCTACCAAGTGCCACTCTAGAAGCCATAGAATTTGCTAGGAAGCTCAAAATCTGGCATGCTTTGGTGTTCTGGAAAGCTTAAATCACTGGCTATAAAATGCCACTACTTTTGAGCCTTTATCAAGTTTTCATATCCATTTAATTGAGGCCAAAACTATTGCCTCACGCTCTCTTACCAGTTTTCTGTCATCCTTGGAACCAGTTGCCTCCACAGTTTCAGTCTCTCCAAAATCAGTTGGTGGTGTGAACCAGCCACTGCTAGGGACCCTCCAGGGTGCACACTCACCCTCATGCTAAGAGCAACAATGGCCTCAAGCATGAAATCAGACAAACAATGGCCATATTCAGCATCAAAGATAACCATCCGTGAATGATTATTGTAGCTCATCATGTCAACAGCGTCGATTAACAAGTTTGAATACAAGAATTAAATAGCTGGCCTCCCCAAGGCCTCGATCCATATTGTAGAAGCCGAAAGTCAAAGTCAACAAAAAACTCATCTTTGAATGAGATTGACGTTGTTGATCCACACAATCAGCAGCTATGCTAGAGTCATGAAAAGCCCAGGCACATCTCGCGCAACTGTCAAGAACAGTATTCGAAAGCAAAAAAGGGTAGAAGTTACAAATAAAAAATCATGAGTGAAAGAAAGAAAAGGGGCAAAAGGTTTTTACATACCTCCAATCCCATCAAAAGCATCTATGTCAACCAGTTTTCTATCTTGTTGGCTAACTTGAATGCATATGAGGGTTCTTTACATAAGAATATTCAACAAAGGGTACAAGGAAGACCAACTGGTGTTACTACTATGAGTAAAACCAAGAGATTGTGAGAGTAACGGAACGATATCGACACTACTAGGTAGAAGGGCTTCTAATAGTACTCTCAGCAAGAACTTGGTTCTGAAACGTTGTTTGCACCATAAGCAAGGATGAAGGAAAATTGTCAGCCGATCCCTATAGAACTGTTGAATCTTCAAATCACTTCAACTATAGATCAAATATCTACAATGCATAATGGTATGGATGACTTCCCTAACAAGTAAAAGTTAAAATCATCCTAGGGCAGGATTTATGTTACCGGCAAAATCCAAAGGTAGTGTAGAGACCACACAGTCTATAAAAACATTAATGGCAAGAGATGACACATGATTTGATCAAATGGCCCAGAATGCAGAAGAAATACAAGAAACAGCACATGAGAAAGGAAATGGGGAGTTTGCATGAGGAAAAAATGAAGAAAATGTTAAAACACACACACACACACAGTAACACACACATAAACACACACATACACACACACACACACACACACAAACAAACACACACACACACACGCACACACACACACACACACACACACATACCCACACACATAGTTTACATTGTTCAATGTGGCCAAACGACATCTGCAATGAAGAAGACAAGTATTGATAGTACACAAGGGTTCCATGGAAGCAGAAGAGACTTCAGTGGTAATTGCGATAACATCATACTAATCGGCCTTGATACTGGAAAGTTTTGCACTCATTGTAGAGGATTTGATATCTCTTGTAGAGAGGATTGAAGGGGACTTTTCTGAATAACTGCCTTGAGATTTACCTTTGCAATGTGGAATTCATCATCAGATAGACTTGAATTTGTGAAATAGACTGACGGTCAAGGGGACCTATCGGATGAGGAACCGTGAGCTGACTGATTTGCATGTATAGCTTGAGGAGATACTTGGATAAGGCCTCATCAGGCAATCCATGTCACCTTGTGCCGTTTCTCTCCTATTTTAAAAAATGGAAACTAGTGAGATTTGGATGTGTGTAGGTTACAGGTCATTGAACAAAATCACCCTCAAGAATTGTTTCCCCTTTCTTTGAGTAGATGGACTTTTTGACCCACTATGTGGTGCAATTACTTCACCAAAGTTGACTTGTACAGTGGCTATCATTTGATCCGCATATCTAATTAGGACATTGATAAGACAACATTGTGCACCAGATATGGGCATTTTGAGTTCATTGTTTTATCATTCGGACTCCCAAACACACCTGCAATGCTTATGGTGGTCGTGAAGAATGCTTTTTGCGCATTATTTTGTTGTACATCTTGATGATATCCTGGTGTTCATTTTTACATTGTAGGAACACAATGGAGATCTTCAATTATTTCTCAAGATGTTACAAAGAGAGTAGTTTTACAGAAATCTATCAAAGTGCGACTTCAGTCATATTTCGATTCAGTTCTGGGCCACATCATTGGCGGCAGCCGGATAATCAAAGACCCAAACAAATTGAAGGCTGTCATTGGTTGGCGGACGCTGGTGAACGTTGGAAAAATCTTGGTATGTATGGGATTCTACAATGGCTACAGTCAATCTGCAAAGGACTGTCTCAAGTGTCAGCACATATCCTTGATCTCACTTGTAAAACTACGGACTGGAGTTGTGATTACGACAAACAAAAAGAGTCTCAATCTTAAAGGAAAATCCTGACATCAGTCCAAGTCCTATTATTGGCGGCTATAACAGTGCACTATATCAAAGCCACCAATGTGCCCAGTTGAGCAATTGAATTGTTCTTCTCCAAGACAACGAAGGTTGAGAACAACCACTCGTGTTTATGTCAAGGAAGCTACATAGACTGGTACTGAACTACGCGGTACACAAGAAAGATATTTTGGCAATTGCACACGCAATTCATATGTGGAATTTCTATCCAAAATTCTGCTTATGTGTTTTCCTCACCGACCATTACATGATCAAGTTTCTCAAGATACAAGCAAATTGGAGCCATTGAAAAACTTGATGGATGCAGTTCTTCATCCCAAATTTGACTACCACATCAAGTACTGACTTGGAAAAATCTGAATTTGCTTTGACGACCCCCATTGGCGACAAGTCACTCGCCAAGTCGTACCACCAAAAAAGGAGTCATGATGAAGTATAGCAGAGGAGTACGACAATACCATTTGAGGTGGATACTTCAGTGAGGACAAGACGTTCAAGAAGATGGCAAAGTTCTATTGGTGGGACTGTGAGTAGACCAATGTGGCATCATTTTGCATATCGTGTCACAGCTTTTAAACAGTGAAATTATTATCGCACAAGGCCACGAGGACTTCCCCAACCTCGATTGTTTTCCCAAAGTCCTGGGCTGATATGAGCATGGACTTTGTGACAAGACTACCCAGTCCTCCAAAAGGTTATAATGCCGTCCTTGTGGTGGCAGAAAGATTGTCCAAAACATCATACTTCATCCCAACAACAACCACCATCATCACCAAGGGAATAGGAGGGCTACTTCTAAATTACATTGTGCAACTGCATTGGGTGCATTGTATCATCATCACATAAAGAAACGACCACTAGCAGTTTTTGGCATGAAATGATGATATGTTACCGCGGTTGGATCCAGGTATAAATAACGTTCTATCCTCGACATTACAAGCAAACCAGGAGGACCAATCAGAAACTTAAACAGCTTCTCTGCACATCATGAAAAATCCATGGAACTCATTAGATAGTGAAACAATTGACCGTCAAACTTGCATATAACTTGGTGACATCCACCGCCAAAAATCCTTTTCAAGGTTGTCTATGGCAAAATTCCGTCCACACAGCTAAATTTATAGAGAAATAGAAACATTTCCATGTTTTAAATCAATCTTTGCAACTTCTCTAGCATCTAGGAGGAAAACAAACCCTTACAAAGGTTTGGTGATGAAGCAAGCGACAGATCAACATTGTAGTGACATTGTTTTCAACGATGGCGATCATTTTGTATTTAGCTAGGAACAAATCATAATGTGTGGGAAATTCCTCACAAAGCTCAAACCCAACCGGTTTGAATCATTTGAGTGCAAGAAAATGTAAAACCGAGTTATCTCTGAAATATTCTTACCGGATGGCATGGCAATTCATCCAGATTTCCACGTCAACAAGCTCAAGCACTGCCAGGACACCAACGAGAGATTCCCGGGGAGAGATATTTCTCTGTAGCCTCCAATTCAAGTGGACAGGGAGAGGGAGAACGTAATTAAGGACATCCATGGTAATTGATGCTAGGGAACAACATCCAACCATCTCTTCAAGTGGCACGCGTATAAATGTTGTACACAACAACTGAAAAACTTGTGAAAAACTCCTGACTGGTTTTTGGCCATCTGATCAATGACTGCTAAAGGCGTTTCTGGCCTACGTCAAATAACGTACATGAAAATTTAGGCTGAAACAGGAAAAGATGGTGTTTCCCAAGTGATAACATTTAAACTTTGAAATTGGGTATTCATTTCATAACATTTATGGCCCATTGCACGCCGAATTTAGGATATGTATGCCTTCCAATCGAGGGAGTTTCCGCCACTTGCCCCATTCAAGTGTTCTCTTTGCAAAGGTTCTGACTCGTTCAACCACTATCTAGAATGGTTGAAAGAACTGTCACAAACCGTATCCACGTATTGCATTTGGCACCAATCACCCCTGATTCATAGATCCCTTAAAAATTACACATGTAGCCTCACCATACATGAGAAATTGCTAAGAAATTTCCTTACATGTCATTCATTATTAATGGAAGGTTGTAGGCAGCTTCCTATCCACAATATTTCTATTGTTCTCATTCACACTTCCCATAGAGGCATCTCACCATCATTCTCATTTCTAAGAATTTTCCTCTAATTAAATATGGTGTTTTTACTCATATCACATGAATTGTTGCTACATTTGTTAAGGGCTTCTTTCACTCTTCGTAACAAATGAAATTGTGTTCGAAAAAGGTTTTTATAACATTTGTACGGAAAGAAAATGCAAGAGAGAGTATATTACTTAAATAAATTCTAAAATTCTTTTACTTAATTCTCCTTACCATTTCATGTTTTATAAATTCAACGCTTGTAGAAATATTGAAAGTACCTTTGTTTGGGTTTGATGAAGACTTCTGGGCTCCGCATGACTGACTTTCACATCTCAAAGTTCTGAAGCATTGTTATGGGGACCGATCGAGAATAGCGGCAGCTTCAGACCTATTTTTCATGTTCGCTTCTCCCCTCCCNCGGCATCACGAGGTGCACGCTCGGACTGTATGCGACGGTGCTCGCAGGCGTATTTGGCTTCAGTGTACACTAGTGCGTCATATTTTAGACAGATCCGCGAGGGTTCCGAGCTTGCACTTCTGTACATATTCCTTGGACGTGTATTATTGAGGACTACACTTCCATACGCACTAACACTACACACTTGTGGTGACGAGGGGGGGGGAGGGGGGAACGTGGTTCCGAACTCCCCCCCCCTCCTCCCCCCCTCGTGCAGCGGGGAAGTGTATGTGGCGTGTGTTCGTGGAAGTGCACACCAAGCATCGCCAGAGAAACTGAGAGTTGTACATAAGTGCACAGGTTTGTACGATTCAATCCCACCGTCGATTAAAGTCGAAAGACTGTCTGCGAGTCTCCAAAAGTACAACGGTTCTAGTAACTCTAGCTGAGAACGATGTGATTAGACTGAGAACGATGTGATTCTCAAAGGCCGTGAGATACATCGAGATTGACTTATCGGACGGCCATCAATGGCCGGTCGATGACTATGAGCTTTTGACAGGTCACCAGCGAGGTATCGTCCGCAACCGACTTTTGCCGGCGGCGAGGCCCAACACACGAATAGAGATGTTGATGGGCGGACGGAGATTGGGGGGGCCCGGGGGGGGTTGGGGGGGGGGGGGGGGGGGGGGGGGGGGGGGT
>SZWC01000937.1:2268-25390 GCA_023375785.1 Penium margaritaceum
TGTGTGTGTGTGTGTGTGTGTGTGTGTGTGTGTGTGCGTGCGCGCTTGTGTTTGCTCGTGCGTGTGCATGCACATGCACGTGCGTGCACTCATGATTTGTTAGCAGATGCTGACATCATCACGGGAGCGGTTCAAGGCCATAGCCTCTGAAGCCCCACCAAAGCAGCAGCACCTGCTCATTCAAGCTACAGAGTACTCTGCCGGGAAGGATTGCAAGGTGGGTCTCTTTAATTGAAGACATGGAGGGGGAGCGGGCTAGGCTTACAGGCATGGACACACCTATCTGCCGGAGAAATGTCATGTCTGTAAGGGAGAGGAGTTAGCGATTGGATCTTTTTAGCTCACCGCTCCCCCCCCCCACCTTCCCTTTTTACATGCTTTTCCCACTACTTATTCTGAGGAGTTGATCATTCTTAGGATTTTTTTCAGGAGTTGATCATGGATGCGTCACAAGAGCTTCCACCTTGTCCGTCCCTTGCTCCATTCCCCTCGCCTCTCCCCCGCCTGCTTCGCCTGCTCACACATTCATGTGTGTTCAGGTGCGGACTGTGAGCAAGTGGATGATTTGCAAAGGATCAACAGTATCTTCCACCTCGCCTTTGCCTTGCTAATCCTCCCCCTCCTGCGTGCCTTGAGCTCAGGTGTGGATTGTGGGCAAGTGGATGAGTCGCAAGGAGCAACAGCAAGCATCGGCAGGAACACACTTCCACCAGTTTGGCGTGCCACCCATTGACGAAGTCAGGAAGGACTGCATCTACGGAAAGCTGGCGGGCATGCGCCTGCCTGAGGACGTCGAAGGTGTGCGGTCGTGTGAGGTGAGTCGTGTGGCGTCTGTTTCTTGAGTGTGCAAAGAATGTTTCAGGTTGTGTTGTTTCTGGAAGTCCATGAGGTTGCATGTTCCCTGATGGGTACAGCATGCAATCAGCATGGCTTCGTAACTTCATTGTTACATCTGAAAATTAGAATTTCTCCAGAACCCTCCCCCCTTTTATTGCGATTTCACAAACCCTGAGCACAACATCTCCAACTTTGACTTTTGACCCCCCTCTTGTCTTTTGTTGCAGCTAACAATGCCGCGCAACTGCGTGTATGCATGTCATGCGGGTGGCCTCGTGCACATGCTGGAAGGTTGGGACCACCACGAAGTGGGTGCCATCGATCCTGAGCGCATCGACATCACATGGGATGCGGCCATCAAGCATGGATTTCGACCCGTGTAGAGCTGCATACAAGCAGCAACTCANCAATGAAGGCATGAGTTTCACGGGACAGAGTTGTGCAAGGTTCTTCATCCCATCTTCACCCTCCATGGGACGCTGCACTCAAGCACGGATGTCATACTAGCAGCAAACCATAACGTGGTGTGCCCAATCTGAGCTACGTAAAATCATGAATAGAAAATCAAGTGGCAAAGGTTCTTTGTTGCATTTGAGTACATGTGGCAGGCTCTCAACAATTCAGAGGATGTTGTGAGTAGATTAAACTACTGTGCCAGCTCCAGAGCGGAGGATACTCTTCACATGCTTCACATGCTTCACAGGCTTCTCTCCACAGCACATAAACTTATTGCATGCCCTCTTTCTTTCTCATCAAATGACAATGCAACAAGCTGCACTCCCCCCTTGCCCCCCCAAGTCATGCACAAAGTCTACCATAAACTCTGAGAAAGGTGTAAGGCCTTAAGCCTGGTATAGACACATGCTTTCCCTGTGTGAGTTCTCCATGAGACAGCTCAAGGCTTCCTCCTTGCAACCTCCGCATTTACATTGCCTGGAGAGGATGGGGAGGAACAAGCACAACCTAGTAGACACTGTGCATCACAGGCAGTCTGGTGCAAGTTCTGCACCTGAAACAAGTGCAGTCTGCAAAGGTTTCTGGTTGAGGCTGAGTGGAATGGAGGAACTCTTCTAATAGAGGAAAGGAAAGATTATGTTCTAGCAGAGAGTGAGGACCATGCAATTCTTAGCAGGAAGGATGCAGACAGAGATTGGCATTTTAAAAGTTGCAAGCTGTTTCAGAGGATGGATTTCAGACAATAGAAGATATGGGGGCAGCCCTCCCACCTCTATGCCACGTCCATATGGATATGCGCCATACAGAAAAGCACCAAATAGCGCAGTCAGACCATAAGTCAAGCCATACGTGAGAAGTTGCTCAGAACCTTACTATCTCTGATATCGGTGAAGTGGCAATGTTGTCCAATCAGCGGACGGACTAGCACGCAAGGCAGGTGTAAAAACATCAAGGGTTTGGCTAGGGTGGATGTGCATAGCCTCATAAACTTTAGAAGGCTTTAACGTGCATAGTCCCAAAACCATTGTTCTGGTCAAGATGTAGTTCACAGGCATCCGAATGCAAAACCACCTCTACCTACAGATGCAGCATCTTGACTGAAAATGCCCCAGTTTAGCATCCATCTGTGGATACACGATGCTAAAACATGCAAATCAGGTCCTAGGTGTTGTGAT
This sequence comes from Penium margaritaceum, assembly GCA_023375785.1. Classification (NCBI taxonomy): domain Eukaryota; kingdom Viridiplantae; phylum Streptophyta; class Zygnematophyceae; order Desmidiales; family Peniaceae; genus Penium; species Penium margaritaceum. The sequence continues at coordinate 4,737 of SZWC01000937.1, forward strand.
GTGAGCCATCCCCGTCTGTTTGTACAGCTTACTGTGACCACTCGGCCGTGTCCATGCTCATGCAGATCCTTGATTTGGACGCAGCTTGCGCCAGAGCACCGACGAGTGGTGGGTCCACCCACCAGCAGCTGTCGGACAGCTGCCACGATGTCCAGGGTGCTTGCCAGGGTGCTTTACCGTTTTTCTACAGACGATAGATTTTTCTCAGTGGACTGGCTTGTAAAAGATTCGACAGAATCCTTGGCCGACTAGGCCAAAACCGCGGTGCTTGAGGGTCTCCGACCCTCAAGCCATCCGGTCTCACCGCCCACCGTCCCAGATGACCCCGCTTGAGCCACATGGCTCCTTCGACCGGTCGGCGTAGCACTGCCACGCTCCACTCCCCCCCGCTAGGAGTGAGAGCCGCCTCGGCATCTCCGGTAATCCCAACGTGGGATTCGAGCCCTGGAGCTCTGATACCAATGTAACGGATTCCACAGTATCCTTGGCCGACTAGGCCAAAACCGCGATGCTTGAGGGTCTCCGACCCTCAAGCCATCCCGTCTCACCGCCCACCATCCCAGGTGACCCCGCTCGAGCCACGTGGCTCCTTCGACCGGTCGGCGTGGCACTGCCACGCTACATGGCTCTTGAACCCAATTTGCATGTCTTTCATTCTCTGTCCACCGATCAATGCCTGACTCATGCGTGTGACAATTCATAGTGTTCGGCTCAAGATTCTGCATCTCTAGGTTCAATTGTGTTGCGTTTGGATACCTATGTGAATGGTAACGGCCAAAATAGTGGTTTTGGGCCGGTTTTAGGACAAACTGACGCTGTCGAGTGCGTCACCCGCCGTGCGCCGCGGCACCTATTTATGTTATGTACTTGTCAGTCATCATTAGTTGTCATCTCTCTCTGCATAACTAAGCTATTGGAGCTTATGAGACTTTGCGCGTCTCCCTAGCCTGACTTTTGCCGTTTCTTGCACCTGCTTGCTTGCGAGTGCGCCAGCTGACTGGACAATATCGCCACGTCAGCAGCAACAAGCTAAGACACATACCTCTGGACTCGGTCTGACCACGACAAGGTCGGCTACGGCATCGCAAGCGACTGAGAACTCTCGAGAGACCAACTCCTGGCCAACAGGACATGCCCGATGCACCTCAGTGTAGTCTGCCTAGACACTCAGGCCAAGGGCCTTCATGCCAGGCTCGCCACTTTGAACAGCACGAAAAGGGTATCTAGTCGTCGAGTCAGCAGTCTGTTGAGCCCTAGAGGCCAGTGGCCGGAGACGACCGCCGGGCTTGGAGAGTAGCCGGATGCTGAGGTGCTCACTTCTAGCTTCAGAGAAGGCTACTGGGTTGTAGGTGAAAGAGGTGCATGCACGTGAGTGGGTGTGACAGGGGAGACCAACACTGGCACGGGGTTAGGTGTGCCAGAAGGGTCTGACACCGGCACGGGATCAAGTATGTTCAAGGGGACCGATACTAGCACGAGATCAGATGTGCCAGAAGGTTTTGACACCGGCACGGGATCACGTGTGCGAGAGGGGACCGACATTGGCACGGGATGAGATGTGCCAGAAGGGTGTGACACCGGCACGGGATGAGTTGTACTAGAGGGGACTGTTGAGGCTACTAGACCCACAGCCACGATGGCAGGATCTTCAGCAGCCAGAGACCGTACCGCAAGTGAGGAGGCCCGGACGGATGCATCCGCAGGACTAGTCTCCCCCATCCGCCGGGAAGACACAAATGTAGGGACGTGGTCAACGACCACCGATAGAATGCTAGACAAGTTGTGGTAGGTGACAGCCTCAAAGAAGAGAGCATCTTGAGACTTGACAATGTGATGGCGAGCAGGTTCCCAAAAGCGTCAGGCCTTTTATGAAAGGGACATGCCGAGAAAGGTGCACATGCATCTGCGAGGTGAGACCTTGGACCCATACTGGCTCTTCGTGTACCAGACGCAGGCGAGGGACCCCCAAACATGGACGAGAGACGGAGATCAGTAGGATGGCCCAACCACAACGCATACGACGTGACATAGTCTGGAAGTGGACCATGCGACAAGCGGTTCCAGACCCACGTCTTGTAGGATAAGCCCTCAAAGGGAAAGGACTGTGGAAGACTGCACTTAGACCGAATAGCGCGAACTGCATCCTCCATAGTGCGGTTCCAACGCTCAGACACACCGTTCTGCTATGGTGTAGCAAGGGCAAAAAGCTGGTGAAAGATACTGTGCTCAGCATAGAAGGCATCCATCTCGCCTAGGAGCTCGCCACCACGATCTCAACAGAACGTGTGCAGGGTGTGACGAGACTGACGCTCAGCCATCACAAGCCACAGGCGGACCGCCAGGGCGGCGTCGCTTTTGTGGCGGAGGTTATAGACCCATCACATCCGAGTGATGTCATCGGTCAGGGTGAGAATATCGACCCCAATATATTGACATATCGACCCCGATCAGAGTGCGACTTGACTAGGAGAGGACCTAGAAGGTCCGTGTGGACCAACTCTAGTGGGCGCATTGCCCGAGAGGAGTCACGGTAAGTGCAACGATGCATCTTACCCTGGGCACAAAAGAGATAATTGGTCTTGGGTGGCTTCTCAAAGGAAGCTGCGTCAAGACGGAGGGCTAGCTGAGTTTGAATTAGCTTAGATACAGTGTCTGAGCTCACATGGCAAAGGCGACGATGTAACAAGCGCTGGTGCTCAGGGGAGAGAACACCAGTGACAAACACAAGCATAGAAGAGGGAGGGGGAGAAACAAAGGGAATGCAACAAGACACATGATCGAGGTCATCAACAAAAGAGGCACAAAACACGATGGCACGTGTGTCAAGAGTAGTCACTGTGGGAGAGTCAGCAGAGTGATCAACAGTGAGGCCCATCTTGGTGCATGCACGAATGGAGAGAAGGTTGAGCTCAAGAGCACGGACAAAAAGCACATAAAAAATGTATGAGGGGCCATACGGACCATTAAACCGCACAACTCCAACTCCCTGCACATGCAACGACGGACCAGAAATAGACCTTGTGCGAACGGACCAAACAGACGCAACAGGACCCAGCACAACGAAGTCGCTACGACAACAGGTCATGTGATGGGAGGCACCATAGTCAACGATCAAGGTGTCACTCCGCTCACAACCCGTCGTTGAAATTGAGAAACATGCCAGCGAATACTCTGCCTCTGTTGGGCGCTCAGCAGAGGACCCAAGACAACGACAAACAGCACAAATCTGTGACTCTTCAAGCCAGTTGATACTTTCAGGTCTATCCTCATCGCAATCCAACCGAGCTCCACCACATGCATCATGTGACAGACACAGTAAGAAAAGCTGTCACGGGACCACTTGGCTGTGACAACACACTCGCACCTCCTTGAATACGAAGCGCCAGCAGCTGACGGAGCTTTGCGATCGTGCGATCCCGAGGGTCCATATCACTGCAGCCCCCTGATGAAATCGACGCGTCTGCTGTAATCGTGGTTGCGACGTGCCCTGGCCATGTGCCACTCGAGGAATTCCGCCGCATGTGCGCCACCTGAAGACCACGCATGATCTGTGTCCATCCAAGAGGATGTTATCCCTTCTATTCCCTTCTGCTGTTGTCCCTTCCCGCGTCATTTCTTCCCCTTCTTCCCCTATACAACTGTTGTAATGCCCTGAGTGTGGCCGCTCGGGGTAGAGGAGGAGGAGGAGGAAGTGGTGGAGGTGGGGCTGGTGAGCTGGAATAAAGGCGTAGGAGGGGTCGCAATCACTGCTGCAACAAGTGGAATCTGCTGATGGGCAACAGCAGCCTCATGAGACCATGTGGCCTGGAGGAAGTAGCGATGGGTCCACGAAAGCAGCTGGAGTTATTCTGACAACTCAGAGAGAGACACACGGTCGAAGCCCATAAAGAGCTTCACGTGGTCCAAGTGCATCCCCATCATGATGGTGTCGAGTGCCCACAAGTGCGTCCTGCCACCGGTCCTATGGCGCGTGTAAAGGCGCATCACGCGCCTCGAGTAGTTAGCTGCAAGCTCCATGGGATCCTAACGGAAGGAGTGAAACTGAAGTAGTCGGGCTGCCCTTGTAGCATGGGTCTTCAAAGTGAGAAGAGTAAGGGCCAGCTCCCAGCCGTGACACGGGTCCGCTCCAGTCCCAATCCCGGTCTCACCCACAAAGGGGCAAAAGTCGACCACAGTCTCCCGTGGCATGGCGTAGAGAAGACCGCGCATCGCTCTCGCTGCTGTCTGGACCTGGTGAGCGTCGCAAGTCTGGTATTGACTGTGGTAGTAAGGCCAGACACCTCAAAATCGGCCCACACCTGGAACAATGTCTCCCACCAATCGAATCCCTCGTTGCCATCGTGTCGAGGTGGAGGTGTCTCAAAGTCCTTCGGTCGTCGCTCCGTGGGGAGGGCGACCTCAGGCTCGAGAGATGGTGGACGAGGTATAGGGAGACCTCCAGTGAGAGAAACACCACCAAAAGTGAACACCGCTGAACGACGTGTCTGTACCTGACGGCGAGAAGGTGGTGGGGTGAGAGGCTTTGACCCCAATCGTAGCTCACGAACACGCTCCTCTAGGACACGAATCTCGTCCTCGCATGTGTCATCCTCTATCTCCTCCTCATCCCAAGCGTCAACATGTGATGAGGGGTGCTGAGACCGTAGCGTTGAGTACGGTGTAAACTGCTGAAGAGATGGTGCAGCTCTAGTAGATCCTCCAAGTGGCTGATGTGAGGCTCCCGAACTACCCCGTTGTAGCTCAGTAATCTCCTGCAATGCATTGCTCTGCCACTGCCACTACTGCCGGCATATCTCATCCTGCGTCTGACGAAGCTCATCGATCTTGAGTGACTGTGGCTGTGGGCTCATGATGCCTTAAGAGGAGGAAGAAGAGGGGTCTCCGAGGCCCTTGCCTTTGTCACGCACTGGTGCCATCGAACTGCTCAGTATGGGGCCGAATGTCAAACCGACAACGTTTCTTGAGGTTTGTCAAGAAACCGTCAATTTGTCAAGAAACCGACAACGTTTCTCGAGGAGTTGAAACGCCAAGACAGACTGACGTTTAGACCCCATAATTGTTGATGTGAGCAAAACCAATAGTGACGTCAGCATTTTTTACACCATCGGGGAAAAATAGCATTTTTTTTCTGGTGTTTTTCACGCCAGCCATTTTTTGGAAGTCAGGCGGAATCCTCAGTGGGGGTGACCTCGTCACCCCCTGCCCTGCGCAGCCCTATGCAGCCCTACGCAGGCCTGCGTAGGCGTGCACAGCCCTGTACAGCCTTGCACAGTGCTGCACAGATTTCGTTTAGCTGCACAGCACTGCTCCGCAATAGTGCTGCACAGCAGCAATGCTTGCTGCCACTGTTGTGGACGCTACCACTACTGCTGCTGCTTTTGCCGTTGTTATTGCGTTGCTATTGCTGCTCGCGGCTTCTCACGCCGCAGCTAGTGTGAACTGTTGCACGCTGCCATTGCTCGCAGCCGATGCTGCAAGCTAGTGCGAGCTCATTCTCATTTCTTTTTTTTTGTAGAGAGGGGCAGCCAGACACGGCTACTGCTGCCACCCGGTACTGCAGCTGCTGCTCAGTGTGGCTGCTGGAGCTTGAAACTGTTGCAGCTCACACGGAGTGGTGGTGGAAATTTTGTGGTGATGTTGTTGCTCCAAATGGCTGCAACAAGTCCCAGGATACGGCGACGGTGGTGACTCTCACTACTGCTGCCGGTGCAGCTTGTGAGGATGAGGAACATGGAGATCACCACATTGACACGTGCTAGATACGTGCAGAGTGATGCTGACCCATCCATCTTTCTCAGACGGACAGCTGAGAGCCTCACCCCTTTCCTGGTCTACGTGGACGACCTCCTGATTGCATCTCCTTTGATGGAGGCCGTGAAGGAGGCCAAGGCAGTCCTTCAGGCTGCCTACAGGCTGAAGGACCTTGGTCCTGTAGCTGTGTTTCTTGGGATGGAGATCGTGCGTGTTTGTCAACAACGGACTCTCTTGTTGCATCAGGCACGTTACGCCCGCGTTGTGGGGGAGTGGTTTGCTGACCTCCTGGGTGCAGTTCCCACAGCCTCCACCCCCATCATACCTGACGTGCAGGATGCTCTGAAGTTTGATGATCCAGCAAAGCTGGGGAAGGCAGCGGACGTGACCCTGTACTTGCACCTGATTGGCTCTTTGATGTATTTGGCCACCACCACAAGACCCAACATTGCTTTCACCGTCAACCTCCTTGCGTAGTTTTCACAGTGTCCTTAAGTGAGAGCCCTTCGCGCGGTTGTGCGAGTGGTGCGGTGCGTGGTATCCACACTGTACCCCAAACTCTGTTTTTGACGGTAGTGTTTGGTGGTAGTCGAAAACTACACAGACAGTGACAAGGCATAGAATCCAGATGGGCGCAATTGCACAGGCTACGTGTTCCTGCTTGGTGGCACCGTTGTGTTTTGGTGCACCAGTAAGCAGGGTTGTATTGCACGTAGCTCATTAGAAGCTGAGTATGTTGCTCTGGGGGTTGGGGCTACTGAGGCGGTATAGCTGTAGCGTCTATTTCGTGAGTTGCCTCAGTCGATGTCTTGTGTTGTACTACATTGTGACAACGAGTGTGCTCTTACCATCGCAAAGAACTCTGGTGTGTTTCATACATGCACAAAGTACATTGTTTATGAGCATCACTTTGTGCGTAATCTTGTGGAGCGACAGGTGACTACGTCATCTCGGTCGGCACGGACATGGAGCGGGCTGACTTCTTGACCAAGGCACTTGCGCGCGGAAAGTTCATGGTGGCCATTCGTTCTGTCTGGCTTCACCCCTTGCCTGAGAGTGGCTGAGAGTGGGGTACGTGAGCATGGATTATTGAGTATTTTGTTGCACACCTGTGTCAGATTTGCACGTGTATGGACATGCGTACCATCGGGTCATGGGGGAGTGTTGTGATGTGAGCCGTTCTTGTCTGTTTGTACAGCATACTATGATCACTCGGCCGTGTGTAAGGCTGCACACCAAATCCCGTTCACGAATCTGAAGCTAGATTTGGATTCAAGAGTCCAAATCCACTGTTGGATCCGGATTCACGAATCCCAATCCAAGATTCACTAATCCTTGTGGATTCACGAATCTTGGCGAATCCTTAGTTGTGGTCTTACTATAGACTGTAGCCAAGACAATACATGGCTGCTTGAAAAAAGATGAATGACGTGTGGTTCACCTCCTGTTTTTGGCATGTGCGATGTGGCAGTGTCCCTATCACTACGGAAGGCAAGCCTGCCAGTGAGGTCGGACTGCTGATTTGCTCGACGGCAGGCTTTGATGACCTGGCTTGTCAGAAGGATGTCAGTCAGGTCATCGCACGGCTGCCGAGTCTGTTACAAGACACAAAATGAATCGCTGCTCAATCGAGAAAAATGTGCGAGCGATTGGCAAAAGCCATCTCGCCTATTTCGTGCATGTGTCAGGCAGTTGACCTGGCACATGCACGATTTGCGCTTGTTGTCGCGGCCGTCAGCTTCCAAAGTTTTGAAACTTTCAAAGTTGAACTTACAAGCGTCTTCCCTCAACAGTTGGACGTGAGCGGAACTAGCTCAATGTTTTTCTCTCTCCCTCAATCTCCTTTCCTTCCTCAATTCATTGGTGGATTCCCAAATCCCCAGATGAGACCCAACCCTGGATCAGGATTCGTGTATCCGGATCCGGATTCGGTATTCGTGAAACAAATTCACGAATCTAAGGATTTGTGTGCAGCCTTACCCATGTCCATGCTCATGCTGATCCTTAATGCTGTCGCAGCTGGCGCCCAAGCACCGACGAGTGGTGGATCCACCTACCAGCAGCTGTCGGATAGCTGCCACGACGTCCTGGGTGCTTGCCGGGCTGTTTTACGGTTTTTCTATAGAGGCTAGAGTTTACTCGGTGGACAGGCTCTTGAGCCCGAATTGCATGTTTTGCATTGTCTGTCCACCGATCGATGCCAGACTCATGCGTGTCACCAATCATAGTGTTTGGCTCGAGATTCGGCATCTCTAGGTTCAAACGGTGTTGCGTTTGGATACATGTGCGCAGAGTTCCAGCCAGAATAGTGGTTTTGGGCTAGTTTTAGGACAAACTGACACTGTCGCATGCGTCACCCGCCGTGCATCGCGGCAGCTATTTATATTGTGTTCTTGTCAGTTGTCATCTCTCTCTGCATCACTAAGCTATTAGAGATTATGAGACTCTGCGCGTCTCCCATCCTGACTCTTGTTGTTTCTTGCACTTGCTTGCTTGCTAGTGCACCAGTTGGCTGGACAGTGTCACCACGTCAGCAGCAACAAGTTTAGGAAGCTTCCTGGCAGTTTCTCACCAGGCCAGTCCACCAAGAAATCCTTGAGGTTATAGAAAAAGGACAGAGTGTCCAAGCAAGTATCGAGGACACCGTGAGAGCTGTCTTGTTGCTCCAGATGGGTGGATCACCACTAGATGGTGCTCCAACGTAAGGTGGGTTTGCATCAGAGGTCTGCACGAGCATGGACACAGCCCAGTGGTCACAATTAACTGTATCCACAGATAGGAACAACTCACTTCACAACATTCCCTATGACTCGATGGTACGCCTGTCTATACACATGCAGAACTTAAACAAGCGTGCAAAGTGATGCTCAACAGTCCATACGCACACACCCAACTCTCAGCCGCCCTCAGGCAAGGGGTGGAGCCCGACAGAACAAATGGCCTGTTTTGCTAGTACCTTTGGAAGTCAGTCCGCTGCATGTTCGTGCCCATCCAGATGAAATATTTCACTTGTCAATCCCCCACATCATGTACAAAGTGATGCCCAACAACGATGTGCTTCATGTGTGTATGAAACATACAAGAGTTCTATGCAATGGCAAGAGCACTTTGGCTGTTACAACACAAAACGATGGAAGGCACTGACTAACCTAAATCACAAGAAGAGTACTACCACTACACCACCTTAGCAGCCCCATCCCCAATTGTGACGTACTCTGCCTAAAAAAAGCTACACGCAATGCAGGCCTGCTTGCCACTGCGCTAGGATATAGTAGTGCTACCATGGAGGAACATGTAGCAAGTCTGACTGCACCCATTAAGGTTCCAGGCCCAGTCACTGTGTAACCTTCGACCTCCGCGGAACACTGCAGACAAAATTAGACTGTGAGATGAGGCATAAAAGCCACCTACTACACCACTCACACATTCCCATGGAGGAATGTCATCTGAGAGCATAGTGAGAGTTGTGCAAGGAGGTTGAGGTGGAAGAAAATGCTGGGACAAGTGGGTGTGAACAAGCACATTAAAGAGCCAATGAGGTAAGTACAGGTCAAGTGCACAGGTTTCCTCCTGTTGTGTTGGATCATCCACCTTTAGGGCGTCATGTCAATCAACGTGATGGACATGAAGGATGTCAGAACTTCACCAAGGAGGTCCGCATATTGCTCCCACACAACGTGGGCTTAGTGTGCCTAGTGCAGCAAGAGTGTCCATTGATGGCAGTCACACACAATTGCCATCTCAAGGAATCAGGTCCAGGACAAAGGTCATTCATCTTATAAGCAGCTTTGAGGACTGCCTTGACCTCCTTCATGGCATCCATTGAAGGAGACATAATCAGGACGTTGTCAACATAAACCAAGATGATGGTCAGTTTCCTAGCTTTCTTTTGGAAAAAGAGGGACGGATCGACATCAACCTGCACGTAGCGGACACGTGTCGGTGTGGCAGTGATCTCCTGGTTCTAGTAGTAGTTGATCTGTACAAGGCCCTGTGCAAGCGCTAGACTTTATCACCAACCTCAAAGCCGGATGGCTTGACCATATAGATCTCCTCCTATAGAGTGATATGGAGTAACACAGTGTTCAAATCCATTTGGTACGACTCTTTGTCATGCTAAGCAACGACACCAAACAAAGCACGAGTTTTGGTCATCCAACCAACTGGTTTAAAGGTTTCAGTGAAATAAAGACCCTCAACTTGTGATAATTCCTTTGTTGTCAACCGGGCCTTGTAATAATCTAGTGAGCTGTCAGGCTTCACCTTCTTACAAGAGACCTACTTGGCCTGTACGGCCTTTTGCCTCGGAAGGTTGACAAGCTCATAGACTCCATGCTATTGGATGGTTCTGACCTCATCCTCATAGGCAGTGTGCCACAATGATGCGTCCTTCTCCAAGAGTGCCTTGTTCAACATGTCTGAATCAGGCACCGTTGAGTAGAAACTCCGGGTGGCAAGAACACACGCCTCTAGCTTGAATCTGACCACAACAAGATCCGCTACGACATCATAAGAGATCAAGAACTCATGAGAGACCAGCTCGTGGCTGACTGGGCATGCTGGTTGCACCTTAGTGTAGTCCGCTTGTACACTTCAATGTAAGCTAGACAGAGCCAAAGACACTACTTATAGCTTGACAATTCCTTGAATGTGCAAGTTGACCATGGATTTTGAATCCATACAAAAACCAATGCGAGATTGGTCAAAGAACGGGCTGACCCCTGGAAAACCCAACAAGGTCGAATTGGGTATTGGGGTACAGTTGTTCAATGAATCAAGGATCATTAAGGACCAAGGGCATGTCATAATGGCACCCCAATGTGTTATTGCGAGACAGGGAAAATCCAAACAGACCTTATGGGACCAAGGTTGACGAATTCACCACGACAACAGGTCATGTGGTGGGTAAAACCGATCATCAAGTTGTCACTTGCATCATGACCTATCGTCAACACCGAGAAACACACCATAGAACACTCCGCCTCCACTCGATGCTCTATAAATCCATATTCGTCTCAATGCGTCAAGAAGTTGACCAAGAGGTCGTGTCACTTCCGCTGTGGATTTGCGTGAGTGGTCAAAGTTTTCAGAAAGTTCGGGAAGGTTCACCGAAGGGCGAGGGCAATTGGCTGAATAGCCCTCGGCTGTTGGGGTAAAGTTCAGGGTCTCACCAAGCTGTGGGCCATTTGTGTAATGACGAAAATGCCCACTTGGAAAGATTAGGGAATCATGTACGTCTGGTACGTAACACTTCCCTCTCTTTTAGTCATGACGTCTCGGCGCGCGTAGAGATGTGGCCTGGTGAAGCCAGTGATAGCCATCGATTAGGTAATCGAAGTCTCAAAGATTGCCGTAGGGTTCCCAGCTGTTATGCGCGCCTTTGTAGCTATGCCACTTGACAAGATATTCTATGGTTTCTCCATGTCGTCGATGGCCGAGGATGTCCTCGATGACGTATTCAGTGTCCTCGTCCACTTGCACAGGAGGAGGGGGAGGGACATCCCTTGTATGGAAGTTCTCTCCAGAGTCTCGGTAGTGCTTGAGTCTACTGATATGGAACACCTGATAAACTTGCATAGTTTTGGGGAGTTTGAGTCGCGCAACCACGAGGATTTGCATATGCTCAATCTCAAACAATCCCAATCATCAGGGTTTGAGCATCAAATAGTCGGCTCCATGGAGTTTGATTTTAGCCAAGCTGAGAAGAAGTTTATATCCGGTGACAAAAATGTCATCGCTGCGATGTTGGTCTGCTGCTCATTTCATCGTCGCTTGCGTCTTCATGAGTGTCTATTGTGTTTCCTCCTAGATGGCAGAGAAGCCTTGGCTTTGGACTGTGTAGTCCGGCTGGTGTGGCAGGAAGCTTGCCATACACCACCTCAAACGGGGTTTTACCCGTTGTAGTGGAGACTGCCGAATAATGTGTGATTTTGACAGTTGGGAGTTTTTTTCGCTCAGTCTGTCCCATGGGGTTTGCATACTGTTCACCGCAGTTGTTCGAGTGTCAAATTGGTCCGCTTGGTTTGGCCGTCGGTTTGAGGATGAAATGTCGTTGAAAGTTGAATCCAGCTGCCATAGCGAGTCAGCAATTCGCGCCAAAAACAGCTGGTAAATCGACCGTCCTTGTCGCTCGTGATGGTTCTCGGTACGTTGTGTAGCCACAGGATGTTAATTCAAAACAGCCGTGTTGTTCCTTTGGCGGTGACGGTGGTCATTGTTGGGACAACATGGGACACCTTGGAAAAGTTATCGAAAGCCACGAGGAATGCATCATATCACTGGAGTGTGGCTGGAAATTCCGTGACAAGGTCCATGGAGATGCCTGCCACAGTTCCATCGGAATAGAAAGCGGTTGCCAAAGTCCGATTGGCCACATGCGACAGGTTTTTTGTCGCTGATACGTGTCATAGGATGTGCAACAGTCGGCCATGTCAAATTGCATCTTGTCCCACCGGTACTATTTTGCCAGATTCTCCAGCGTCTTGTCCTATCCTGAGTGTCCACCTGTCATGGCATTCTTTGAGCAGCATGCTGTAAAGTTTGTCGTTCGAGGGAATGACCATGTGAACCGGGCTCGGTGTGCTAGCCTCAACCGGATGGTGGAGACACCAACCGGTGGCAACGGCGACCAAGGGGAGGCCGGTGCACACCAACCCGGCGTTGCGGAAGCGTAGGATCGTCTTAGGGGAGCACGGGAACACGTGTGGCACAGTGGGAGTAAACTGTACTTGTTATTCAAGTGTCAACATACAAGACTATATGTACATGATGACACATCCTAGGCGACCCGAGGTCGCCGAGCCGTGCGCGGCTCCGTATGGACCTGGGATGAGCATTATTGCTCTAGCATCACGTAGCTCATCTTCCCAGATTTCCAACGCACCAAGAATCGCATCATTCCGTGGAGGAACGGCCGAGATATGGCCGTTTCCGTGAACCACGGTAATCTGCTGCTGGCAGCACCACTAGCGGCGGTGACGGCCGCCCGAAGCGCCCTTTCTGGTAATAAGCAACCGGGACGCCATTCCGAAGCGCCCTTGGCCCTCAATGATCCTTGACTCATTGACCATCTGGGCCCCAAGGGGCGCTTCGGCCTTGTTGGGTCTTCCGAGGGTCGAGCCTTGGTCCTTGGGGATGAATTCCCGTCATCTGTTTTCCCCTCGGCCGGTCCAACCTTCGGCCGGACGTAACTTCCTCAATTCTTGATGGATCGACCCCGTTCTTGGGTCGATCTTGCATGGTTTTTCCTGTGTATTCCAAATCCACAGTCATCTTGTAAATTCAAGGAAGCCACAAGCCATAATCAGTGCCGTTGGCACTGCCCGGCTTACACTACCCCCCCTTTAGGAGCGAGCCGTCCCGGTTCGCTCTTGATACTCCCGGAGGATAGCATTGATCCCGCCAACGTTGAAGTTGCGGGCAGGCTCCCATGAGTTGTGGGCCGCATCATAGCCCTTCCATTTGACCAGGTACTCCGATCCACGACCACGACGACGGTGGTCAAGGATGGCCTCCACCTCAAACTCTTGCTCACCCTCGATCACCACCGGAGGGGGAGGTTCAGAACTGCGGCCAGGGAAATGCTCGGCTGGAGCATGGTAGAGCTTGAGCTTGGAGATGTGGAACACATCGTGGACAGGCATGGAAGGTGGAAGAGCCAACCGTACCACCACGAGTGTGCGCATTTCGAGCACCTCGAACGGACCAAGCCATCGGGGTTTCAACTTGTCCGACCAGACCCCGTGAAGCTTGACATGCGCGCTGTTGAGAAGCACGCGATCACCGACCTTGAACGTTGTGTCTGCGTGTCGGCGGTCCGCTTGTACTTTCTGCTGCTCTTGCGCCTTCTTCAATGCATGCCGCGTCGCCGCCCACATCTGCTGGAAGTCACGTGCGGTAGACTCCACTACGGGCAGGTTGCTAGCGACGTGTAAACTGAGGGGCGTGGCGGGCACCGTCCCGTTCACCACCTCAAATGGCGCCTTGCCGGTGGAGGCGGACGTGGCAGAGTTGTACACCAGTTCAGCGACCGGCAATCGCTGGTCCCACGCTGTCTCGTCCGGATCACCCACTTTACGGAGGAGCTGCTCCAGCGTCTGGTTCGTCCGCTCCGTTTGCCCGTCAGTTTGGGGATGAAAACTGGTCGACAGCTGCACCTTGCTGCCGTACCGCTCCATGAGTTCTCACCAGAACTTGCTGGTGAAACGCGGGTCACGGTCACTCACAATGGACCGCGGCACGCCATGAAGACGCACCACGTGCTCGAGGAACAGCCGAGCCGTGCCTTCCGCGCTCACCGTATCACGCGTCGCAATGAAGTGCGACATCTTGCTTAAGCGATCCACCACCACCAACACCGCATTGTGGCCTGCCGCTGTCGTGGGCAAACCCGTGATGAAATTCATGGAGATGTCCTGCCACGGCTGCTCGGGGATGGGCAAGGGTTGGAGGAGACCCGGGGTCTTTGTCCTCCTTGCCTTGTGGCGTTGGCACACGACACAACTCCGGCAGAATTCAGCCACCTCCGACGACATGGTGGGCCACCAAAAGAAGCGAGCCACCGTCTTCAATGTCTTGTTGACGGAGAAGTGACCGCTCGGGCCACTGTCATGGCATTCCTCCAAAATCAGCTGCCGAAGCGCGGGCACCGAGGGAACCACCACCTGTTGCGTGCCGCGCCATCGCCAATATGGCGCCTCGAAGAAAAATCTCCGAGCGTCGTACTCCCCATGCGCCTCGTATCCCTCCGTGAAGAGCTTCACAAGGAAAGCATCCTCGTGGATGGTGAGAGACGCGACCCGCATCATCAGGTCTGGTCGCCTTGAGAGTGCGTCGGCTGGGTTGATGCGACCCGGCCGGTACACAATCTCGTAGTCAAAGTGCGACTCGAGGTACTCCACCCAACGCGCTTGCCGTCTACTCAGGTTCGGCTGCGTCTTGAAGTACTTCAACGCGTGGTGGTCGGTGTAGACCGTGCACTTCCACGCCTCGAGGTAGCACTGCCAGTTCTTGAAGGTTGCGACCACGGCGAGCATCTCCTTGTCATGGGTGGCGTAGTTCAGCTCCGCCCCGCGCAACTTGCGCGAGTAGTAGGCGACCGGCTGCGACCCGTTGCCAAAGACCTGCAAAAGGATTCCACCAATGGCCAGGTCCGATGCATCCGTCGCCATTTCAAACTCACGGCCGCTGTCGGCCAAGTGCAAGGCCGGCGCGGAGGTCAGAGCCCGTTTGAGATTCTCAAAGGCTTCTTGTTTGCTAACTCCCCAACTCCACTCGCGATCCTTGCGAGTGAGACTGGAGAGTGGCGCTGACACTCCCGCATAGCCAAGGATAAACCTGCGGTAATAGATGCAAAAACCAAGGAACACTTGCACATCGTACACACTACGCAACTTCGGCCACTCTTGCACGGCCGACACCTTGCGTGGGTCCATGGCAATCTATCCATTGCCAATTATGTGTCCAAGGAATTCAGCTTTCCTCACCCCGAACTCACACTTAGAGAGTTATGCAAAAAAATTCTCCCTCCTCAAAATCTCGAGGACCTTCTTCACATGCTCCGCATGCTCCGCCGTCGTCCTGCTATACACCAAGATGTCGTCGAGGTACACCACCACGAAGTCATCCAAGTACGGCCTGAAGATGTTGTTCATCGCCGCCATGAAGGTGGCCGGCGCATTGGTCAACCCGAAAGGCATCACGAGGAACTCGTAGTGACCATAGCGGGTACGGAAGGCCGTCTTTTCCACATCATCTGCTGCGATGCGGATCTGGTGGTAGCCGGAACGGAGGTCGATCTTTGTGAAGAAGCAAGCCGCACGGAGCTGATCGAAGAGCTCCTCAGCTCGTGGAAGCGGGTACCGGTTCTTGATGGTCAACTCGTTCAATGCCCGGTAGTCCACGCTCATGCACATCTCCCCTGTATTTTTCTGCACAAACAAGACAGGTGCAGCGTAAGGGGACGAGGAGGGGCGGATGAAGCCCTGCTCCATCATCTCGGCCAGCTGCTTCTTGAGCTCCTGTAGTTGCGCGTCGCTCATGCGGTACGTTGCACGAACAGGCGGGCGCGCTCCAGGTTTGAGGTCGATGCGATGGTCCACGTCTCGCTTTGGTGGCAGACCCGCCGGGAGGGTGTCGGGGAACACGTCCTCGAACTCCGTACACACCTTCCGAAGCCCCTCAGGCACCGCGGCAAACTTGCCTTGGGCCCCCGGCTGCTCACGAGTCGCCCCATGCGCCACAGCACGCGCCACGTCCTCTGGTTTGTCAAAATCGTCCTCCACGTCTCGCACGAACGCCAGAAAAATCTGCTCCCTTTTTCGAATCGCGCGCTTGAGCTACACCAAATTCAGCATCATAGGCGCCGATTCCTCCCTGCGAGGCACCGACTGCTACGGCGCTTCCTCCTCGCAAGTCTCCTCCTCCGCGGCCTCTTCCTCGGACCACGTAGGCAGGGGGTACTCCTTGTCTCCGAGCTTGACTGAGACGGTGCGCGCCTCCCAATTGACGACGGGGTTGTACTTGTGGAGGAAGTCACAACCGAGGATCACATCGTAATCCTTCATCGGGCACACCCGGTATACGGTCATTATGCGAAGCTTCCCCACGCAAATGGAGAGGGGACGGGCCAGGTACCCCACTTCAATCGTGCCGTCCACTTGGTTAGCGGTCCGCTTCTTGCTCGTGAGCGCAAGGCCCCACTTCCGAGCACACTCCATGCTCACAAAACTGTGGCTCGCGCCACAATCCAGCAGGCTCCCCACCTTCCCCTTGACGCCTTTCACTTGCGCCTCCAAGAGAAGTGCGGGCTGCTCCACCTCATACCCCGTGTCCCATGCCTTGACCTCAGAAACCCCCTTAATTGCCGCAAGGCGTTCGGGTGGGCGGTCAACTGGCGGTTTGGGCTGAGAGGAGCCAGGAGTAACGCCATCTACTCCCGGCTCTCCTCGTTTCCCGACTCCTTTGTTGCTTTATCTGCTTCCTTCGTGGCTTGCTTCCCCTTCCCTTGCCGCTTACCCTTGCCGTCGCCCTTCTTTGGACTCCGACAGTCACGCGCAATGTGGCCAGGCTTGCCACAGTTGTAGCACTTGCGCTGTTGTAATGCTCTGATCTCCATGGGCGTGACGTCGCGCTCTTGATGAACGCCTCCGTGAACTCCTTCCACGAGGTCGGCCATTTCAGGGTAGGGTTGCCACTGCTGCACGTTGGAGCCGATGGGGTTGAGATTCCGGTTGCGGCCGCAATGCCGGCGACCATTGCTGCTCCACTGCCGTGTGGATTGGACCGCATCACATCGGCCCACCAATCCAACGATGCCCCTCTCAATAGGGTCACGGCATAGTCGCGGCGCGCCTCGTGCCTTGAGGCATCCACGCCGATGGCGGTGAAGTACAATTCCAGTCCGAGTATCCAAGCATGCAGAGCTGGCCCATCCTTCTTTGACAGGTCAAATGACTCCGGCTTGGGCGGGCTCGGGACGCCCACCGCAGGTACGTTAGCGGTGGCAACTGCCACTGGTGTTGTCACTGGATGCTTCGCGAGCTCTTGATTGAGATACTCGTTCTGCTTCTCCAACAGGTCCATCTTGGCCTGCATGTCGGCGAGCAACTTCTGCAACGCTGCGGCTGCTGTTACTTCGCCTTGCGCGTCAAACACCGCGGCCAACGAGGACGAGCCGGTTGAAGTCATCTTCACGTCCGGTACAACTTCTTCCTCAACGGGTCCTCAGGCTACCGCCTTGTCACCGGAGTGCGTGGTTGGCCTTGGGCACGGATCCGCCAAAGAGACGAGATGCGTGCTGGTCTACGCTGACCAGGAGAGGTTGCCACGTAGATGATTGTGCCCCTGAGCCAAGGGTGGCTCTGATACCAAGTGTGAACCGGGCTCGGTGTGCTAGCCTCAACCGGATGGTGGAGGCACCAACCGGNGGGAGCACGGGAACACGTGTGGCACAGTGGGAGTAAACTGTACTTGTTATTCAAGTGTCAACATACAAGACTATATGTACATGATGACACATCCTAGGCGACCCGAGGTCGCCGAGCCGTGCGCGGCTCTGTATGGACCTAGGGTGAGCGTTATTGCTCCTGCATCGCGTAGCTCATCTTCCCAGCTTTCCAACGCACCATGAATCGCATCATTCCGTGGAGGAACGGCCGAGATATGGCCGTTTCCGTGAACCACGGTAATCTGCCGCTGGCAGCACCACTAGCGGCGGTGACGGCCGTCCGAAGCGCCCTTTCTGGTAATAAGCAACCGAGACGCCATTCCAAAGCGCCCTTGACCCTCAATGATCCTTGACTCATTGAATATCCGGGCCCCAAGGGGCGCTTCGGCCTTGTTTGGTCTTCCGAGGGTCGAGCCTTGGTCCTTGGGGATGAATTCCCGTCATCTGTTTTCCCCTCGGCCGGTCCAACCTTCGGCCGGGCGTAACTTCCTCAATTCTTGATGGATCGACCCCGTTCTTGGGTCGATCTTGCATGGTTTTTCCTGTATATTCCAAATCCACAGTCATCTTGTACATTCAAGGAAGCCACAAGCCGTAATCAGTGCCGTTGGCACTGCCCGGCTTACAGACCATCTGGCAAGTGAATTATTGCCTCCAATAGGGTTCATCATAACAGAATTTTTCGTTATCGTATCCGCCATGCTAGTCGTAGCCTCGTGTGAAAGACCGCTCGACATAAGGATCTTATTGCAGTGGTAGAGTTGCTGCCTTAGCCATTAGGTCTGGTCGGCGGCTAAGCGCATCTGTTGGGTTGGTTTTTCCCCGCCGGTACTCGACATCGTAGTGGAACCCGGATTCAAGGAACTCCATCCATCGGGTTTGATGTCGATTGAGTTTCGTCTATGTCTTCAAATGTTTTAGAGCATGGTGGTTGGTGGGTACGATGCATTGACAGCACAACATATAACACCACCATGTCTTGAATGCGTGTATGACCGCCAGCATTTCCTTCTCGTGTACGACGCAGTTCAGTTCCGGTCCTTGTAAGTTTCGGTACATGAATGCGACCGGTTGTTTGCCATTGCCATGGTCTCACAAGAGAATAGTGCCAATGGCTCGATCTAAGGCGTCTGTAGCCATGACATAGTTGACCGTTGGATGGGCTAATCATAGAGATGGCATCGAGGTCAGAGCGTTCCGCAAAGCGGTGAATACTTGTTGTTCACTGTCTCCCCACCGCCACTCATTTTCTTTTCAAGTGAGGTCGGAGAGAGGCACTGACAATCGGCAGTAATCTTGTACAAAATTCCGGTACAGATTTTAGAATCCAAGAAAAACTTGAACGTCTCGAACGTTGGTCGGTGTCGGCCAATCAGCGACCGCTTCATTTTTTTGGATCTATGGTAATCCGTCTGCCGTTGATGACGTGATACAAGAACTTGATCGAACAGCGACCGAAGTCACACTTTGAGAGTTTTCCAAAGAAATCTCTCTTTGTAAAACTTCAAGAACTGTTTGAAAATTTCCATGGTGCTCCTCCAGGATGTGGCTGTACACCATAATGTTGTCGAGGTACACCACAACAAAGTCGTCGAGGTATGCATGAAGATATTGTTCATCGCCGCCATGAATATCGCCAGGGAATTCATAAGTCTGAATGCCATTACTGTGAACTCGAAAGTCCCGTAGCAAGTTTGGAATGTTGACTTCTTGATGTCAGTGTCTGCCACGCAAGTCTAGTGATAACCGCTGCGTAGGTCAATTTTGGTGAGAATTCGGGCCCCTTGGAGTTGATACAAAAGCTTGTCGACTCGGGGATGAGGTTAGCGGTTCTTGATGGTAGCGTCGTTCAACGCCCGGTAGTCCTCACACATCCACATTTTACCAATTCTCTTTTTCACAAACAGTAATGGTGCGGCATATGGTGACGTGCATGGACGGATGAAACGCTAACCAAGCATTTTGTGAAGTTGCTTTTTCAACTTGGTCATTTTTTGATCGCTCATCTGATAGGCTCCTCAAAATGTGGGCTGGTTGCCCGGCTTCAGCTCGATGTGATGGTCGATATCCCATTGAGGTGGTAGAGTTCTCGGGAGTTTGTCCGGGAAGATGCTCGCAAACTCCTGGATCAGTGGTGCAAACTCTTTGGGTACCATCGCGAACTTTGTTGATGCCTACAAGACTGATGAGGCCGATGACGGTGATGAGTCAGCTGCTGCCACTTCTGCTTCCTCTTTTGGCTCCAAATGTACGAGCCACGCACGAGCTCCTCATTACATGTCATTTATTGCCACTTTGAGTGGTATTGGCTACACAAGTTGTCACTTTTTGGGTACCACGGCTTCTTTTGCTGCTTCCACCTCTGTTGCTTCAGTTGTCTTTTTCTATCCCACGACCGAAAGCTGTTGTTTGGCACCGTCGACTTCCACGTAGACGTCGTCGCTGTTCTTTTTGACCTGCGGATTGTTTCGGTGCAGAAAATGTCATCCAAGAATGATTTTGTGATCACTCATAGGACAAGACCTCCAGACCGTTACATCATGTAGATCTCCCACTTGTTGTCATAGTGGTTCTCGGAGTCTCTGTGTTTGTAATCTTCCCTCGGCGGTTTTTCCTTCAAACATCCCTGGTTTGGTGTGCAAACCCAGCTTGTGAATCATGTTGTTACTCACGAACCTGTGGAAAGCTCCTTCATCCAATAGTGCTGGTACCAATCTGCGCCTCTTGCATCCTTGATGTTGAATCCTTAGCAATATCGCCGACTCGTGGTCCTCGTACCCCTTGTCGAACTTTGCGGTCTCAAAAACCATCTGCGACGTTGTAGGCTGTTGAGATGGGCAACCAGTCAGCATAGATTGCTCCTCACAGACAAGAGTCGCACCTTTCACTCCTCCCCTTTGTCGTTTTCCGACTCATTTTTCTGGGACTCCCCCTCCCCCCCCCCCCCCCCCCCCTT
>SZWC01000937.1:25488-41868 GCA_023375785.1 Penium margaritaceum
CCCCCCCCCCCCCCCCCCCCCCTTTTTGGCCAACTGCTTGCTCCGACAGTTGCGAGCGATGCACCCAGGATTCCTCTGACTGGCTTTTTCCATTTCCACGATAACCGTGGTTGGGAGGTCGCCAGCCATAAGATTCCTCAATCCGGGTGATGTAGTCGGCGCTGTCGATCTTTTCTGTTACTGCGATCATCTGCAGCAAGTCATTTTGGATGCCAAAAGTAGTAGTTGCTCATCGGATGTCTCGTTTGAGGCCATTTTTGTAGTGAACATAGAGATCGTCAGGGGTGATGTCTGCATAAATGATGATCTTGCGGAATCTCTACGTATACTCTACCACGCTCGACTACTAACGGAGACGCTGGAGCTTCTACCGTGCATCAAACTTCTCGTTCAGTTGTTTGAATCGTGCGAGCATCGCGCGCGAGAATTCGTTCCATTCGGCTGGTGGCATCAGCGTGTCTTTCCATTGTGGGTTGATCTACTCCAAGGATAGAACACCTGCGGTCGACGATATGAGACGGGCGCCGATGGCCGTTGATGAGGTCCCCCCAGTCTCCAGCTACCATTGGATGGTCTCTGGATTTGACCACCAACTAAGCGTCATGCTAGGCAAAAGCGCGACGGCGCGGTAAATCTGTTTTTTTGTCATTGACCCCATCCGAAGTTCAGTACACCTCCAAAATTGTCAGCCACATCCAAACTGTCAGTCCTTTGGAATTTGCGCGATTGAATGGTTCTGGTGAAGCCGGACAGATATTGGGTTCCCTCAAGAATTGTGTACTTCTCTTGACAAGCATCACTTCTCGTGCGCTTGCGCTGCGAAGAGCCTCCATCAAGATGTTGAGCTATTGGAGCAGATGGCTGTTGATCCCCTCGAGTGTGGAGATACACTTTGCCAGTTATTTGTTGATCTGCACCTGTTGTCCAGTGCCACCTGTCGTCCCTGCTGTCCTCGTCGAGGCTGTTTGTAGGTGCGGCTGGTTTACCGTCGTTGGATCCGCGACCAGATTGGTCGTCGGAGCCATAGGAGTTGATCCAGCTGCAGTGAAGCCTGCCACACCAGCATTCTCTGCCTCTTCAGGGATCACGTGCATAGGCACATTCTGCTCCTCTATCGATGAAACCGCTGTCAAAGACCCGCTGCTGGTCTTTGGATGCACTCGCTCGCCTCACATCATAGTCACAAAGTCTGCACAGTCTTGACGTACGAGATGCTCTGACGGCTTGTGTGAGGTAGTACTCCACATGGGTAAAGCAGTTTAATGCCTCTCTAGCACCGCTCTGCTCTGATACCAAGTATTATACCGAACGGTGCGTAGATGGTGAAGAGGTAGAAGTTGCGAGGCAGAACACAGTTTAGAATTTGAGACACTGGAGCAATATGTATTGAGCGGGACGTGTACTTCGATGAAAAATGTCAAAATGATCAAACATATATATAAAAGTGTCAAGTTACGAATGAGGTATAGTCGGGGCCACTAGGTCAATTTTCGGGCGACGCGTGTACAGTCACGTTGTGAGTGGTCAGATTCAAGAAGGTCCACCGAGAAATCTGGGGGCTTCGAGAATCGAAGGTGAAGATGCGAGACGCATCTTTATAGATCCATATTCGTCTCACTGCATCAAGAAGTCAACTAAAAGGTCGTGTCTCTTCTATCGTGGATTTGCGAGAGTGGTCGAAGTTTTCAGAAAGTTTTGCAAGGTTCACCGAAAGGTGAGGGCATTTGGTTGAACTGCCCTCGGCCATCGAGATGAAAATTGGTGTCTTGCCGCGTGGTGGGCCATTTGTGTAATGACGGAAATGCCCATGCGGAAAGATAAGGGACTCGTGTACGTCTGGTACGTTACAAGATATAACCCAGTAACAATACGGCGCATTTGGGTGGCCAAATGACAAGCCAAAAAAAGCACGGGAAGTAGAAGAACACGTTCTTCATTTTTAATGTGACAAAGAGCATGTTTGATGTTGCCGAGAAAGTGACCATTGTGACTTTTTCGCCAATAGAATTCTTGTGTGTACATAGGAATGTGCAAGATGACGTTGAGATTGTCAACAAATTTGTCAACCATTGTAGCCTACCTGCATGTACGTGGCATCAAGTCCAGAGGTCAACGAGACTGACATACCAACACCCTCCCATGACCCATAGACGCCAGACACCTTCAGGGACACAGACACAAGATAACAAGCCACGATCAACCTCAAGGACAGCAGCAAGCAACAAGCGGTCTCAGCAGGGCAGAACTGAAGACACGAAGGCAAAAATGTGGTAAAAGAAGGGAAAGAAGACAGCGACGACACGTCAACCGGGGTTGGCATGGACGGACTGAAGACCAACAGCATGCACAGTCACCTTGAACATCCCACTACAGAGAACCTTGGTGAGAAAATCAGCAAGCTACTGACGTGTGTCAACTCCAATCAGACACACATTACCACACATGATATGTTCACGGACAGAGTGATGTTCGATTTTTATGTGCTTTGTATGAGTGTAATGCATGTCATCGTGATCAGCAATGCGGCCAGTGCTTTTACTATCGCAGCAAAGAGTGATGCACCGGATGGGCTGGCGCAGCTGCTGCACAAGACAACACAACCAAATTCTCTCATAGACCCTGGCATCTAGAGCAACATACTCAGCCTCAATCGAGCTGCGCGCTGTGCATCCTTGCTTCCTGCTCTTCCAAGAGATCGTGGTGCCGCCAATGAGGAAGATGTAACCTGACTGGCTGCACGAGTAACGATACTGTGCTTAATCACTGCCTGTGTATCCATCAATAATGATAGATGGCTGAGCCCAAAAACACAAGCCGAGAAGGGGTGAGGATACAACGTAATGGAAAACACACAATGCCACCTCTAAATGGAGGAGATGTGGGAGTTGAGAGAACAAGAAAAAGAATTTGACTGCAAACACAGCACAAAGACAGGTGGTAGTGCCAAGAAACATTACAGACCTAATGACTTGGTGGTAGGTCTTGAAGTCCACCAACACCCCCAACCACACAGGGTCAGCGGTCTTTGGAAGTCTCTCTCCAACAGGCATCACAGGCGTAGATGCATAGGGAACGGCATCGAGGAAGTCGGCAAACTGCTCCCCTAGAGTGCGGACGTACTCGGCCTAATGCATAGTGAGCATGCAACATTGACGGTCACGCTCAATCTCCATGAAGAAGACGCGGACAGGGCCGAGATCCTTCATCTTTTACACAGACTGGACGAGGTCCTTTACAACCTAGACAGCCTAGGGATCTGTCGAGGCAATGAGGAGATCATCCACATTGACTAAGATGGCAACGAACGGTGCCGCAGGGTCACTGGCAAAGAGAGCATGATCAACCGGACTGTGACTGTAGTCACCGCGCTCAAGGGTGGCAGAAATCTTAAGGTTCCAGTAGTTGGAGACTACTTCAGCCTATACAACGCTTTGCGAAGGCGCAAGACACAGCCAGAACCATAGTCAAATACAAGCAGCTGAGCGAGGTAGATCTCCTCATCGAGGCGCCTGTGCAAAAATGTGTTATTAACGTCCATTTGTTACAGTTCCCAATCATGTTGGGCCACCAGGCTCAGTAGTACCTTGGCAGTTGTGTAATTCTCCACATGAACAAAGGTGGCATCAAAATCCATGCCAAGCACTTGGGAGAATCCCTAAGCTGTCAAGCAAGCCTTGTAGCGTTAAAAACCGTCAACCAGCTTGGGCTTCCACCTGTACACCCAACGCGCAGCTATGGCCTTGTACCCGATGGAAGATCCACCCTCTCGTGAACACCATGTTCTGTGATGGTGGCGACCTCCTCGCGCATGGCCTGTTCCCAAAGGGCGGCATCAGGAGCTGATCGTACCTGGCGGACTGTGTCCAGATAAGACGGGAGGTCCGAGGTACTGTGAAAGGCCAGTGCAGTGGCGACAAAGGCGGGGTATGCCACAGGACTAGACTCAGCGGCAGCAACAGCACAAAAGAACTCAAGTGTGATCAGAGAGTAGCCGACTATAGATTTTGGCCAGACAACAGAGGAAGAAACACCAAGTGCGTCCAGACAAGTGTCATGAGGAGCAGGCATACGGCGTGAAGGAGGACTGGCAGGGCGCGAAGGGCAAGAGCGATCAATGGATTAAGCAGTATGAAAGCGAGACTACAAAGGCCTGAGATGGCCACCCGGAGCCCGGTTGAAGGGAGGAGGGTCAGAAGAGGACAAGGGTGCAACTGGGTCCATAGCCAAAGGAATCTGTACATGATGAGTCCATGGTACAGAAGTGACAGGTTGTAAGTCTGAAAAGGATCCATGCGACAATAGTGGAGAAGATGACGACGACGGCTTAGGAACAACAGTAGGTGATGCGATAGTCAGTGATGTACTAAGAAGTGATGCGGTAGGCGATGAGAAAGATGCCGACGAGGACCTAGGTGTGGACAACGACCCAGGCAAGGAAACAGAAGGAGGTGCGACAGGGAGAGAGGAAGCAGCCACGAGGACCGGTGAGGATGTGAACAATTGTGCACTCATGGATGCAGAAGTCAAAGGAGATGGGACGTATATGGGAGACACAAAAAAAGATTAGACATTGCCCTCAGGTCATATGGCCCATGAAGATGCAAGAGAAGAGACGTTATCGACAATGTTACAACTGAAATTGTCCTAAAAAATAGAGCGTCACGACACTCAATGACACATGCACGATCAGCCTCCCAGAAGCACCAAGTTTTGAACTCCAGAGAGGTACCAAGGAATAGACAAATGCAGCCACTGAAAGAGAGCTTCCCATCACGTTAATCTTCAGGAAGCCAGAAGCATGTGATGCTCTCCTAGACACGAGCGAGACGCAAGTCAGCACGGCAACCATACCACCGCTCGTATGGTGTGACATAGTGTGGAAGTGGACCATGAGGAATCCAGATCCACCCATGTCATGTACTTCATGGCCTCATAAGCAAAGGCTTTGGAGAAACCAGACTCAAGCAGCATGGTGCCAACATCGTGAGGGTGTGGTTCCAACATTCTGAAGCACCATTTTTTTGTGGGTGCATCTTGCCTTGCGCACACTCTAAGCAATCAAAAGTGTAGGGTACAGAGAAGGTGGCAGCATGACGAAGCAAGCTGCGTATGGCGGCGGTGTGCACATGGCAAAGGCGTCGATGCAATAGGCGAGTGTGTTTGCT
The DNA here is from genome assembly GCA_023375785.1 of Penium margaritaceum. Lineage (NCBI taxonomy): Eukaryota > Viridiplantae > Streptophyta > Zygnematophyceae > Desmidiales > Peniaceae > Penium > Penium margaritaceum. The sequence continues at coordinate 30,654 of SZWC01000937.1, forward strand.
GGAAAGTGAGAGAGCAACATGGACATGATCAGATGCAGCCGTAGTCAAAGTGGGTGCAAACAACGGAACACGATTCAATTTTTCACACCAAAAACCACGAAGAACAACGCGTCCAGAGGCTTGAAGAGAGACTGTGCCAACACCACGAGACGCAATGAAATCCGTACCCTGATCATCAAGGGTAGTGACAAACAACAGACTGACCTTGAGTGCAGGCACGAATAGCAAAATAGGCAAAAATAGATCACGAGTCAGGGGCAAAAAAAAGCACAACGCCAACACCCTGGACTGGCATCAACTTTCCTGATCCATTACGAGCAAACTGAATGTCACCCACAGGCTCCAACGACACAAACAGGAGACGAAACGTCGTCCTATGATGAGTGGCCCCAGAATCAATGAATGAGAGTCCACGTGACACGTGCGCAGGTGACGTGAGATTGAAGGGCGAAAGCCCTTGCAGTGGACCGAGGAAGACGTCATGTCCAGCGTGCCAAACCCATAGATGGGTGTCGAAGGAGAAGAAGTGAATACATGGTGAGCATGCGCATGGAGCCACAAAAGAGCTGTATAGAACGGTAAGAGTGGCCCATAGTACGATGGGACCCAATAGGGTGGTGTCCACGCCACCCCAGGTGGAGGCATCACCGGGGATGCCTCCACCTGGGGAACGAACAGCTCAGAAGAGGGAAAGAGTGGAGGAGTAATAGGAGAACCTGAGAACGGTCTCCCATAATGCAGGGACAAATTTCCAAGCGACCAGGTCTCGAACAAAAGGGGTAGATTATGGAAGAACACAAGAAGAATATAGAGGAGAGAAAAGACAAAAGGGAAGAGTGAGTCAAGGGCACGAGAAAACTGCCCACGTATCCAGGTCACAACCCAAAGAGCAAGGAATTGGGACAAGGCCCGGATACCCGGGTATCGAGCAAATGGTGAAATTGTGACCAGAGCCAGGAACGAGTGTGAAGCCCAAGGGAAGGAATTGGGCTAGCCTGTGAGTAGTTGGAAGATACCTCCGAATCTGGGCTCCATTTTCAGGAATTGTTGGTCTCCCAAGACAGTGGGGAAGACCCCAAAATGTCGGAGTCTTGACCCACAAGAGTAGGAGACAGGATAAAGGAGGTTCCAAAAGGGAACATGAAAGGGAGAAATAAGTTCAGGGTCAAAACAAAAAGAAAAGATCACAAGGCTAGAGGTATGCACGAGTGGTCCCCAAGGGGAGCTACTGAGTAGGTGGACCCGGGTACTCCTCGTGCCCTTATGTTTTTGGATCCCAAAGCTTGTGACCGTGGGGCTCTGCGATTGATGGGGCTCTGTAATCGACAAAGACTCACAGCTCCATTGATCGATGGGCCTGCCACTACTGGCTGCCTCGAGTGTGGGGATGGGAGGTTTCCATGAAACCGCATAATGCTACGGAGAGCTCCTACGCTTCATGTTGCTTTTGCTACGAGCTACTACGCTGTATGCTGCTAGTGCTGCGATCTGATACTACACTACATGTTGCTGCTGTTGTAAAATGGGACTGTGAGATGTTGCCCGACAAGATGCTATTGTTGCGAGCTGCTGCGCTAGCCACAACGACTTATGGTTCTGATGCGGCTGCCGAATGCTGTTGCTGTTGTTGGCTACTGTCGTGCGCCAATGCTGCTACTGATGTTGGAGTGCGAGGACAGCGCCTGTCCTCGCGCTTTCACAGTAGAATGTGGTGTTGGTGTAAAATGAAGTAGCAGCACAGAAGGACGACGGAAAGCAGTGTCCACTCCAAAGGAGAGGAGTGGGAAACAAGAGTCCTTCCTGAGCTGTCAAAGGCACAGCCATCACCAAGGGCGCTGCTGCCACGGGATACGTGGTACCACCATCACTAGTGAATGAGCAACAAAACCCAAGGTGCGCAAGGCTGCAGCTGCAACCTGCAGTTACGGTTGCTGCCATGGCTAAGATTGTTGTGGCTGTGGCAGAGAGTGCCACAGGAGATCATGAGGTGGTTTAGAATGACACACTTTGTAGTTGGTTCCGTTGCCTTGACGACTTGAAGTGACACCATAGGTCCGTAGCTTGGTTGTCCGTGCTTGTCTCTGCCGGCATGGCAGTCGCAACGAGGGATCTGTTGCCAGAATTTTGGCAGCATTCCACCTCCGGCTCTGCGGAGTAAGACGTGGGGCAAGCCCTGAACTCAGGGCTACCACGTTACCCCGATGTGTTCGCCCCACCCAGCCCAACCCAGCTCAGCTAGAAGTTGTTGCGTGTTGTATGGTGGAAAGTGAGGGTGAAATCTCTCAACTTTTCTGATACCAGAGGGAATGTAGAAACCCCCTTCAGCAACAAGTTTTGTGAGAGTTTAGGTCATAAGGGACATGATGCGACAGACGGCGCTGAAAATGGTGGAGACAACAAAGATCTCATTGAAAGAATGAGAGTTGGATGGAACAACGAGGGAGAGAGGGTGATATCCGATCCACTCTTGGTGCGGCCAGCATACGTGCAAGCTGCCTAACAGCTGGTTTGTTGGAAGGTCCGAGAAAATAGCTACTAGCTCCCAAAAAACAATTAGACAGAACCCGGCAACAGTACGGCGCACTCGGGTGGCCGAATGACAAACCGAAAGAAGCAGCAAAAGCAGACGAACACGCTCTCCATTATTGAAGTGACAAATAGCAGGTTTCATGTTGCTGAGAAAGTGACCATCGTCAACTGGTCGTCGAGAAACTTCTTGTGTGCACATAGCAATGTGCATGATGAAGCTGAGATCGTCAACATAGTTGTCGATGACTGTAGCATACTTCCATGTGAGTGGCGTCAGGTCCACAGGTCACTCAGACTGACATAATAACACCAATGTTCATATACATGTCTTACATGCATGTTGCTACACTATGAGCATATGTATAAATACATCTATGACAATCATACTTTACAATAATGCACGCATAAAAGTGAAGTCCCTTCATGTTTATCTACATTATTCACACAAAAAGCAACAGTGAGAAACGTGAAGACACAAACAAAAATCACAAAAGAAGTAATAACAAATAGTAGTAGTACAATTGCACCTATCATGTATTCCATACATCCGTATGGTTGTTTTTTTAACTTCATTATGAGACAAGAAAAAATGTCACAAATTTTAAAATCTAATACACAATGTGAATAGGTAATACATTCCCTTACAAATATTCATCATTTGTCCCCCTATATGACCTCATTATACATCCAAAATCTCTTTGCGTACCAAGAGGACATCCTCCCCTGTCAGGTTTGTCTCTGCACTTCTAGTTCAACCTGGAGGAAAACAAAACCACAAACTATAAGAAGAACAAAAAAATACTAATGATTTGTACAATTGTGCAAATTACCACTGATTACAATAAGGCTACTACGTAATCCAAAAAAGTGATTGCAATGAAGCTACTATATAACATAATAAAGGACATATCAATACGTGGCAACTATTCATGATTTCATGCATACATTCAGAAAACATTGAATACCAAAATCTTCGTAACACTTTTATATGACCATTTTCTCCGTTGAAAACTGCCCTCCGACGTGGTCATGAATCTCCCTTCTTTCTTACGTGGAAAACAATGAAAATCCTTACATGGCAACCAATTATGATTTCATACATACATTTGCAAAGCCATTAACATCATAGTGTACTAAGCAGTTTTCCATAACCAATTTCACTAGTATTCTATTCTTGTAACGTTGTTTCCCATAAAGTTTAACCTACTTGAATCCATCATACACCGGGAGCATGGACCTTGATGTCTTGGTGGTTTGATAGCAGACCAAGCCACTATCCGAAAATAGTCGGAGCGACGAAAAAGGGCATAATAACCCTTTCACCCAATCCGCAAGGGGGTTGGTGACACCCTACCCAGAAAACAAATCATATTCACACCCTGCCCCGCAACGTAGAATATAGGACTGCCGTGCCAGAGAAACTTCCTAGGACCTTCCTAACCACTTCCCCCAACACTAAGCATCAACGCTAGGTCAGCGTGTGACAACAGTCACAAGTCAGAGACAAAACTGCAAGGGTCTAGGTAGGGACACGTGCAGAGTGTCAGGAAACTCAAAATGAATATAAATACAGAGAGAGATGACAACTGACAAGAACACAACATAAATACTTGCTGCGGCTCACGGCAAGTAACGCACGCGTAGTGTCAGTTTGTCCTACAACTGACCTAAAATCACTGTTTTGGTCATAAACCTACGCACAGGTATCCGAACGCACCACCGTCTGAACCTAGAGATGCCACATCTCAAGCCGGACGCTACAACTGGTCACATGCACACGTCCGGCATCGATCGGTGGACAGACAATGCAAAACATGCAGATCGGGCTCGAGAGCCGGTCCACCGAGAAAACTCTAGCGTCTATAAAAAATCTGGAAACGACCCCGGCAAGCACCCGGGATGTCGTGGCAGCTATGTAGCAGCTGCTAGTGCACGGAGCCACCACTCGTCGGTGCCCTGGTGCCAGCTGCATCCGCATCATGGATCATGTCGTCGTGCTCTCCGGTAACAACGCTCCATACCATCAGTACTGGGTATACAGATAATCACCGCGTCATCCCTCATGACCGGTGGAAGCCGCACAAACCAACACTCCCCCTGGCTGACACAGCCGTCGCCGCAATGACAAGTGAGGGCTACACTCAATGTCCGTTGTAAACACCAAGCACAATACAAGGTCTCCGCGAGCCTGTGGTGTAACTCACCAAGTGCCCGGGTCTCGACCGTGCAACACATAATCCACACACCCACGTGCCAAACATCGCACAAGAGGTACAAAGCAACAAGGTCTCCTCATGACCCTCGGAACATGTCTCCGGGGTCCGGATCTCGATCACACCTGCCCGCATGCATGTAACATACATTCCACATGGAGGCAATGCGTCTCCACGTCACACCGGCACACGTCACCAGGTGCACGGGTCTCGACCAACATAACCTCAACCGGAGCATCATGCCAGATACAAACTAACCATGATGTCCTCAAAAGGGTCTCAGGCCAAAGCCCACACTCCAACACCCCCCCCCCCCCCGGGGCTGCAGAGGCTGGCTCCCCCATGGCCACACACCCCTGCAGTATAATAGTAAGGGTGACAATGATGTTGGTCGGATGTACTCCCACATAGTCTCACCCCGGAACGCCGTCGTTGCTGTCGTCGTTAACGCTGTCATTGTCATCGTTGTCATAGTCGTCACTACTGTCGTCACCTACTATTGTGACAGGTGCAATGCTGAGGGCCTCATCCAACTGCATCACCTATTGTATGCCTGCCAGCTACTACGCTACACATTGCCACGCAAACTCTGCAATGTCGAAACGCGTGTACAGCTCGTCAAGCTTTTCTGCAGCTCTCAGCCGGGCAGTTGCATATGCGGCATGTAGGCGGTCAGTTGCAGAATGAACCTGACGGTGGACCTCGATCGCATGCGCGTCGGCCCGAGCCGTGGCCTCCTGCAGCCTCTCCACCTCACCGCGTAGGTCAGCTGTCGAATCGTCTGTCGCCTGGCCGCCAGCTGCTGGCAGGGTGTCGAAACCAGACAACGTGTTGGAATCTGCACCATCTGCATCTGCAATAGGTGCTACTGCAGAGGCACCGGCTGCTACTCGCGCACCTGTCATTCGGCTATCGACTCCTGGTCGAACGTCGGCATTTGTCAAAGAATCTCCCTCTTCTGCATCGTCGCCGTCATCGGGAGCCCATACAGTGTCCCCGGGCTCTTCCCAACCACTGGTGTGCAACCAATCGTCCACCTGCCGCTGAATGTGCGCCGGTCTCCGACGTGCATCCTGTAAAGACCTCTCAACTCCCTCGAGACGCGTGTGCACATCCTCCACGCACACCTTGGCAGCCTGTTGTGCTCGAACATCCGTAGTGTAATAACGGCTACTGGCCTCTCGTAGCTCGGCCATGAGATCCTGCATGTGCGCCTCCACTCGAGCCACATCTACCTCCTACTTGTCCACTGCGGAGCGCAAGCACTCGGGTACAGGAATTGTAGCTTGTACGTGTGTAGGTGAGTCGTGGGCCTGGCCCGCCATGGTGTCAGCGATGCCGGTCAGGGCAGCCATGAGTCGGAGGTCTGCAGCTCGCTCTGCATCCTCCATGGCACATGCGCCTGTAGGGGTGACTGCTATAAGCTCAGCTGATGCCGTGGGCACAACCGCCACTCGGCTGTCAACAGTTTGGGCCACAGTAGCAGCTGCTCTTGCACGGGCCGTCGTTGCTGGAGCATCCACTGATGTCACCTCCTCCAACTATCGGCGCAAGTTCGACCGTCTCCACACTGTACCATGGAACTTCCACTCAGTAGCCTCGAGGTAAGTGTACACATCCTTGACGTCTACTGTCGCGAACCGACAACGCGCGGCGTCTGTGGTGCTCCAACATGTGCTCGCTACACGTAGCTCAAGCATGAGGTCCTGTAGGTGCCTGTTTGCACGTGCGACTGCATCCTCCTGGTCGCAAAGCGCAAAGTGTAAATGCTCGAGCGTAGGGGCCTGCTCGGCTACTGGTGCATCAGTGACTACGTGAGCTGCGTCGTCTACAAAACGGCTACGCCCTCCGCAACGGTTGTGCCTCCACAGACACCGATCGCAATGACATTGGCCATAGCGGAAGTGCTGGCAACCTCGACGTCTCCTGCCTCTCTAGGTACCCCCTCCGCATGTGTATCTACAATGAAAGATGCTATGGCTGAAGGAGCATCTACCCCTGCGCATGCTATAGCAGCTGCTACAGGAGCGACGATCATTGTGGTATCGACACCAACAAGCACGTCCACTGCTGGCATCTTGTCAGTAGCAATGACTGCGACAGCTGCTACTATTATGATGTCGATGGATGCCTACACACCCACTGCCTAGACGTCTGCTCCACATGTGCCAGCTGTCATCGCCACTACTACTACTGCCCCATCCATTGCTACTTCCACACCTGCCTCTGTGGTCATGGTCTTTGCTACGTCAACTGTAGTCTCCATCTCCATCTCCATCTCTACGTCTGCCTCCAACTCCGCGTCGGACCACTTGTCCGTCTCCGACTCCACGTCGAACCACTCCTCTGATTTCTCGTCCTCACTGAGAGTGCCCTGTCATGAAGCACCATCTGTCGCATCCCTCCTGCACTTTCAAGTGGTCGTCGGCAGACACTCCATCCCCCCCTCGATCGACGTACCGGTAGAAGCTGCAAAAGGATGCCGCACCAAACCTACGACTAGGCACGAGAGAGCCATCTCCGTGGTGACGTCTGCCACCGCTACGACTGTTGTCACCTCCTGGGCACGTCTTGCCAAATGTGTTGTTCGTTGCCTCGTGTACCGAGTGCAAGCGCAACGAAGCCGAGCAGAAGGGAGTACCGGAGAAGCGGAGGGGTCAATGGTCGGGATGAATCCAACTGACTCCAGGAGAGAGCGGAGGGCATCAGATGTGGAGCTAAGGTTGGAAGGTGTGGCATGATCTCGTGATGACACTGATGGAGGTAACGATGGCGAGGAGGAAGATAGGGGTGTTTGAAGCGGCACGGTGGCAACGGCCTGCTCAGAGACCACATGGTCTGTGAGTTGTTGCACCATGCGCTTCAGACCCCGGAGCTCGGTGTACAACACCGCCGTAGCTCCACTGAGAGGTACGACGGTATGAGTTGATGTCTCTGAGTCAGATGGTGAAGAAGAAGGGCGGGACCGTATCCAGGGCGGTCGCCACCCGGTAGGGCGATGGCGGCACTGGCGCCAGCCATGGTGCTCATCGCCACAGTAGTAACAGGCAAAGCCGTTAGACGCCTGAGGCGTGTGCCACGACTGCAACTGCCACTTTGGAAGCAATGTCTGCCATGCATGCAGTGCTGATGCCAACCCTGGCGCCGGTTGCGCTCCCTACCACGCCAATTTCCTCATCGCCGGAGCTAAGGTGGATGAGTGCACAGGGCACTTGCTTCCGCTGGCACAAGGCCACAAGGGGAGGTGTGCAATCAAAGCACAGTCTATCACACATGCTGCGATGCCATCACGAGGACGGCCACCACCAAGCTAGTGGTGCGCTGTTGTGTGACTGCTACGCGATTGCTATACGGCTATCGCGCGGCTAGCGTAGCATGCGACCTCAAGTCGCCTTTGGTGCTGCTGGTGTTGTCATTGCTGCCTACGGCCACCGTCAGCGCGAAAGGCGGTGGTCCCCGCCACACTTCCAGCGGCTGGTAGCGTTGCTGGTTGTGCCAATGCGATTGCGGCTACTACTACTGCACCGGTCGATGTCACCAACTAACAGCTGAGACCTCCGGCCACCCGTTTTTTTCCCTTTTTTCTCTTCCTCCCCCCCCTTGTTTTCCTTTTCTTTAGGTGACACCTCCTCGGGTGCCCCTTTTGGGGCTGTTGTGGGGAGCCCCATTCGAGGATCCCCCATTCCCCTTTTTTTTGGGGTCTGGCTCGACTCCTCGACCGAGCTCGCTCGTCGAGCTCGCCCGCATGCGAGCTCAAGGGCCCCCCCCCTCACCCTCACGGGCAAGCCGTCGTAGCAAGAAACTGTACGGAAACTTCCTGCTGCTGCAACGGCGATAAGGCCAGCTACTCTTGTCTCCGCGGCTACTGCCCCTGCTCCTGCGTGTGCAACTGCTGCCACTCCAACAGTGCACACGACAAAGCAACGCTACAGCTGCTACTGTGACTGTTGTTGTCAGCTACAGCTACTACCGTTAGCTGCTACTGCTGCCGTATGCTGCTGCTACCGTCAGCTACTGCTACTGTTGCTATGCGCTGCCCCTACTACTCCTACGTATGCTGCCTGCCGCCGCCGTTATTGCAACTTCCCACCGTCGCCATCGCTGCTATTGCTGTTGCTCGCCACCGTTGCTGTAGCTGCTCACCGCCGCTGCTGCAGCAGCTTGCCACCGCTGCTGCTGTTGTGGCTGCTGCCTGCTGTTGCTACTGCTACAGCTGCCCACTGCCACTGTTGATGCTACGGATGCTAACCACCGCTGCTGTTACAGCAGCTCCTTACTGCCGGTATGGCTACTGCCCCCCCTGCCGCTGCTACTACAGTTGCTTTGTTGCCAACACACCTGCACCTACTCACAGCCGCCGTTGCTGTTGCAGCTGTTGCTTAGGCTGCTTCCCTCCACCGCTGCTGCTGAAGCTGCTCGCCAGTGCAGCTGCTCGCCACTACAACAGCTGTTGTGGGTGCTAATGCGGCTGTTGCACTCCATCGCTGCGGCTCCAACTGCTCCTGCTGCTTCTACTGGTACTACTGCATCCCGTAGTTGCCGTTGTTGTAGGTGCCTCCCGTCGTTGATGCTGCTACTGTTGCTTTTGCTACGGCTGCTCTTGTTGTTGACTGCCGCCACTCTCTCCACTACCTCTACCGCTCCGCAGCAACGTAGTCGCGATGGGTCCTTCCAGGATCTTTTGTTGCTACAACTTTGAGTGGCTGTCGCTGCTGCCACTCACTGCTGCTTCTACTACGTCATTGCTCCACAGCAAAATGAGATGTGGCTCGTTCGCTTTGATACCAAGAGAAGCTTCCTAGAACCTTCCTAACAACTTGTCGCAACACTAGGCATCAGCGCTAGGTCAGCGTGTGACAACAGTCACAAGTCAGAGACAAAGCTGCAAGGGTCTAGGTAGAGACACGTGCAGAGTGTCAGGAAGCTCAAAATGAATATGATTGCAGAGAGAGATGACAACTCACAAGAACACAACATAAATACATGTTGCGGCTCACGGCAAGTGACGCACGTTTAGTGTCAGTTTGTCCTACAACTGACCTAAAATCACTGCTTTGGCCATAAACCTGCGCACAAGTATCCGTACGCACCACTGTCTGAGCCTAGAGATGCAGAATCTCATGCCGGACGCTACAACTGGTCACATGCACAAGTCCGGCATCGATCGGTGGACAGACAATGCAAAAAATGCAAACTGGGCTCGAGAGCCGGTCCACAAAGAAAACTCTAGCGTCTGCAGAAAATCTGGAAGGACCCCGAAAAGCACCCGGGATGTCGTGGCAGTTGTCTGGTAGCTGCTAGTGCACGGAGCCACCACTCATCGGTTCCCTGGCGCCAGCTGCGTCTTCATCATGGATCATGTCGTCATGCTCTCTAGTAACGCCGCTCCATACCACCACTACAAGGTACACGGATAATCACCGCGTCGTCGCTTGTGACGGGTGGAAGCCACAGAAACTAAGAGTGCCCACTCGCTTCACCATGCTCGATCAATGGCATGCACCGCTAATCAACCGAAGCAAGGTGGGGCATGCCCACCCTCCTCACGACTGTAGCTCCCACACGCAAATCGCAATCGAACAATGACCTATTGTTTTTTTTTAACACAAACCCCCAAGTTTGATTCAGGATTTTCTACGTTTTGTGCGGGTGGAGCTCAAACAAAACATAAAAGATTGTTTTTGAAATCCAGCGGAAACGCTCGTTCTTTTCTTTCCTCACACGCAAACCCTTCTAGTTTTAACATTCAAACCCTAATGAAATCACAACCCGATATACATTAAGGGTTAAGGGTTTTGTTTGTCCACGGGCTCCTGCTCGGCCCTTTGGTAGCGGGGCCCAGCGGGTGCCCTTCCAACACATGGGGAGTCTCAGACACCCCATGCAAACCAAACCAAACCCCAACCTCGAACATTCACAAACCCCTCGAATGATGGGTTTGTGAATGTTAAAAGAAATTGATGACATCAGCATATCGACGATACATCGCATGCCGACATGCTACGATTCCCTGTTGTTCGTGGGTAAAATTTTAATATTCTCATGTCATTGGGTAGGGGAGTCTTGTTTTATTCTTCGGAACACCGGGTAGGGCATGTACACAATCAAATTTCGTGGGTACTCCCTACATGCATTAGTCGGAAAACGGTGAAAATGGCAACTCTCCCTTGTTTTGTCACTTGTGACCCTCATGTACCCCTCCGTCGGAACAGTAAGCTTCATTTGCCCCTCCGTTGGAACAAAAAGCCTCATGTACCCTCCGTTAGAACAATAAGTCCCATTCGCCTTTGTCCGGAAACAATAAACCCTATCGACCCCCCCGTTTTCACCACGCTCAAACAGCGACTCATGTCTATCTGCCCACCCACCCACCCGCCGATCAAGGCCCTCGCGATTGAGGGCGGCGATGGAACAGGCGGCTTGTGGGCTGCCGAGAGGCGGGGGGAGTGGGGGGGGGGGGGGGGGGGGGGGGG
>SZWC01000937.1:70168-83045 GCA_023375785.1 Penium margaritaceum
GTGGTGGTGGTGGTGGTGGTGGTGGTGGTGGTGGTGATGGTGATAGTGGTGTCACCACCACCACTGCTGCTGCTGCTGCTGCCGCTGCCGCCACTGCCACCGCTACCGACGCCGCCGCCGCCGCCATCGATGCTGTGCCCCTGCTGCTGCCGCTGCTCCTGGCAGCGGAGAGCAAGAAAGATCGCAATGCCGTCAAGCAAAGCAGCACGCACTCACCCAGCGTCTCGTCTCCAAGAACTCTTTGCAGCGTCACAATGAGCGAATTCGGCACATGGAGGGCCAAGTCGCCAGGCTGCACATAGCATGGAAACGCATTGCAACACCAGCGGGAGCACAGTACAGGTGGAAGAGGCGGCCGCAGCATAGAATCACACAAGCAGAAAGGGAAGTCTCAGCAAAGGACTCAGCAGCAGCAGCAGCCCCTGTGGCAATGGCAAAGGTGGTGACACAGGCATCCACAGGGGCAGAGCCACCGCAAGTAAGGAAGCCGCCACAGCAACTGGAAGCTGCGGCAGTGGATGTGGCAATAATAGCAGACCAAGGTCCAGCACAAAGGGCTAGAGCAGGCTTGAACTCAGAATGCAGCAGCCACCAGCAGCAGCTCGGCGTCAATTCAGCAACAATTCAGCAGGCCGGGGCATGAAATCCCGCTTCATGTAGCAGCATTGGCGCCAGCAGAAAGTTTCTGCCAGAAACTGAAGCTCCACCTCCAGAAATGCAGCAAGTCCCTCTGCAACTTCATACTCTGGCCTGCCGGACGTTCCATGGCTGAGTAGCCACGGCAGCCACGGACACTGCAGCAGCCTTCCGAAGCTACAGCAGGGGCTGTATGGCAGCAGTGGCAATCCAAGAGTTGGCAGAAAAAAGTGGGCAGCAACGACAGCTGCCGCAAGCTGCATACGTATCAGCGACCAATAGCACCATGCACAGCGGTGGATTCAGCAGGCCAGGTCGTGACCCTTTCCAGGATGTCTGTGAAACAGCACCACCACCACCACCGCTGCCGCCTCTGCCGCCACCGCCGCCGCCGCCGCCACTACCACCACCACCACCACCACAACCACCACCAAAACCACCACCAGAACCACTACCACCACCATGAATTGGCCTGCGCTTTCATACCATGCAATGCAATGCCCTGCCTTCCCCCATGTTCCCACCTCCCTGGCCATTCATTTCAGTTCCAAAGCCGCACAAAACACTGGCCAAACCATGTCGCCTGCCGCCACCCAGCAACATGCACCATTGCTCGACTCCATGTTTCTGCAGAACCACTGTCTCTACAGACATCTGAATTGCCGTGTCTCTGTTTCTGAAAGACCGCCGTCATGTGGACATGTGAAATTGCCATGTCCGTGGACGTGCGACATTGGTGTGTCTGGGGTTCTGCGAAAGTCCCTTGTCCATGGCTTTGCAAAACTTTCGTCTCTGTGGATTTGTGTTTGCCAGACAAAAGAATTTGCAGCAGCAATGGCGCTGCATTGCAAAGCAATGCACCACCTTGTGAGGTTCACACCACATCACATCACATCACGTGCATGAACACGCCAATGCAAGCTTGAGGTCTTCGCAGTCCGCTGTGTGAATGAATCGTCTGCATGCAGTCCTTACAACATGTAATGCGACGCCCCTCAACAGTGATGACTCACCAACGGCAGCACCAGACGTGATGCCATGACATGATATGACATGACATGTCATGACATGACATGACATGACACGACATGACACGACATGACATGACATGACATGACATGACATGACATGACATGACATGACATGACATGACATAACATGACATGACATGAGATTACACGACATGACACAACACGACATGAAATGACATGGCATGACATTACGTCCTACCACATCACGCCCTTTCACAGAACATGACGCATCACCTGGAGGTCTTCACTGGCAGCAGTAAAGTGGATGGACTCCTCGCCCTCTACCGCACCCGGCTTCTCCTTCAGCACCACCTTACAAGTGTCAGGAAGCCCGTTCGTCCGCATCCAGTCGAGCAGGTGGTTGGTATCCACTTCACCGCCGCCAGTGGCGCCAGCTGGCGAGCCGCTAGTTGCGGTTGCGCTGGCGCGGACGGTAGTGCTCCTGAACGCTCGAGGCTTCTGGGAAGCTGCGGGAATTCGACGCAGAGATTTCCGCGATCCCTGCACGAAGCTTCTGACCGCGGCAACGTCACACCGGCCGCCGCTGGGTCGTGAGAAGTTAGTGGCCGGCCTCAGGGGAGAAGCAGCAGCTGCAGCGCTTTCGGCGACAGCAGCTGCACATAGCGGCATCGCCATGGCCGTTGCTTAGTTCTTCAGTCTCAAATAATTCCAGCCAAATTCACTCCAAGGCCTCAGGCCGTTTTCTCTCTCCTCTCCTTCTCCTGTGTCTGCCGGGCAGTCCTCTCTTTTCTCAGGCCAACTCTGGAATTTGCAAAAGCTCTAGTGCCAATGTCGTACGGTCCGGCCACTGGCTCGAGCCAAAAGCGCTTCAAGCGCTGAAATTCAAGACGTGGAGAGACCACGATGCCCCGCTGCTGCCGCCGGCCTGCTCGAGGAACTCAGGAACAAGTCAGCAGCACCTGCGCAGCACGAGGACAATCCACTATCCAAGTGAGCAGACGGAGCAACGGGAGGCGGAGTCAGACCGAGGAGAACGTAGCTCTGTANCTCCTCTCCTTCTCCTGTGTCTGCCGGGCAGTCCTCTCTTTTCTCAGGCCAACTCTGGAATTTGCAAAAGCTCTAGTGCCAATGTCGTACGGTCCGGCCACTGGCTCGAGCCAAAAGCGCTTCAAGCGCTGAAATTCAAGACGTGGAGAGACCACGATGCCCCGCTGCTGCCGCCGGCCTGCTCGAGGAACTCAGGAACAAGTCAGCAGCACCTGCGCAGCACGAGGACAATCCACTATCCAAGTGAGCAGACGGAGCAACGGGAGGCGGAGTCAGACCGAGCAGAACGTAGCTCTGCAGCTCGCTCGGTGCTCTGAACGTCAAAGCCGAGGGAGGACACGGAGCCGTCAGAGTTGCCTCCGCAGGCTGAAGAAAAAATCGTTTTTTCGCCCCAGCATGCCCGACCTGGCTGCGGGTGAAATCCGAGACGAGCGCAATCCGACCAGGAAGGGCGAGGCATAGCGGGCCACGCGCCGTGAGGACGCCGTGGCAGCACGCTTGCAATGACGTAATTCTCAACGGTGATGATCGGGCTAACGAGGAAAATGTTTGGGACGGTGATTGTTGCATACTAGTGTGAAGGTTGCACCAAGACAAGCCTAGAAGTTCAGGCTGAAGTAGCAGGACAATAATCACGAAATTTGGGGAAAATAATCTGGGAATAAATAAAAAGTAAAACAAAATGATATATAATCTAACAAAAAAATAAATTATGATGAAAATTCTGATCTCTACAAGGTTCCTTTGACAGCCAAGGGGTTCTCACAAGTTTATGATGTGAACTTCACTGACACCTTCACACCCTTTGGCATTATTACCACCAATCCAGATATTTCCAGGGATTTAATCACCATGAAAGGAAGCTGCACTAAATGGATGTGAGGGTGAGATGTACATGAGCCAGCCACATGGCTTAAAGGTCAGTCACAAGGTCTTGCGCTTGTGCAAGGCCTTGTCCAGGATGAAGCACTCAAACATATTCTAGAACCAAGAGAATACCAGCACACTGACACGTGTCCATTATGTGCAGAGTGATGCAGACCCGTCGCTCTTTCTCACACGAACAAATGAGACCTTCACAACAACCATGTTTCATTGGGACGATCTCTTGATCACGTCTCCTTTGATGCGGGCTGTGAAAGAGGTCGAGGCATTCCTTACAGGATGCCTACAAGATGAAGGACTTTGATCATGCAACTGTTTTCCTTTGGATGGAGATCATGCATGATCATAAGTGACACAAACTCTTGCTGCATTAGGCACGTTACGCCCGCCTTGTGGACAAGCCATTTTCTAACCTCCTTGGTGCGACTCTCATAGTCTCCACCCCCATCACACTTGACTGGCAAAATTCCCTGACATAGATGATCCAATACAACTAGGGGAGACGATGGGCATGGCCGTGCACTTGCGCCTCATCGGCTACCTGATGTATTTGGCCAGAGGACCAGAGGACCCGCCATCGCCTTAGCTCTCAACCTCCTTGCACAGCTTTCACGATGTCTTTGGGTGAGAGCCCTTAACGCAAGTGTGCGAGGACTGCGGTACCTAGTTTCCACATCGTACCTCGGACTCTATTATTGATGGCATTTTTTGGTATTAGCTGATGACTATACAGATATTGACTGGGTTTGGAGTGCTAATGGGCGCAGTCACACTAGCTACGTTTTCCTGGTGGGTGGCACCACTCTGTCGTGGCATGGAAAAAAGCAAGGTCGCATGGCACGGAGCTCATTAAAGGCTAAATATGTTGCGCTGGGGGCTGTGGTTGTTAAGGAGGTGTGACTGTGGTGTATGTTTAGTCAGTTGGGTGAGTTTTTGCCTTACATCGTGATGCGCTCTTACAACCACAGTGCTCACGGTATTGTGTAGAACTCTTGTGTTTTTCATGCACATACAAAACTTGTAGTGCAGCATCACTTAGGATACGATTTATGGAGTGATAGGTGATCTCCGTCATCAGGGTAGGCATGGATATGCAGCGAGCTGAGATTCTAACCAATGCATTTGCGTGCAGAAATTTTATGGTAGCCATCCGTTCTGTCAAGCTTCGTCCTTTGCCTGAGTGCATGTGATAGTGGAGTGTGCGTATTGACTATTGAGCGTATTGTTGCACATTTGTGTCAGTTATGCAAGTGTATGAACATGCCCACTATTGAGTCTTGGGGGAGTGTTGTGATGTGAGTCGTCCCTATCTGTTTCTAAAGCTTTCTATGACCACTCAGTCGTGTCTATGCATGTACAAATCCTTGATGCAGACCCAACTCACGCCAGAGCACTTACAAGTGGTGGATCCACTCACCAGCAAGTGCCAGACATCTAGAATGGAGTCATGGGTGCTTGTTGGGACGCTGTACAAATCTTTTCTAGTCGCTAGAGTTTTCTCAGAGGACTGGCTCTTGAACGCAATTTGCATTTTTCTACATTGTATGTCTACCACTTGAAGAGGAACTTGTGCATGTGACCAGCTGTATGGTCTAGCTTGAGATTTTGCATCTCTAGATTCAGACGGTGTTGAGTTTGGATGTTTGTACACAGAGTTATGGTCCAAACACTGGTTTTGAGCCAATTTTAGGACTAGGTGACACTGTTGTGATAGGAGACGTCCCCGTCTATATGTACAACTTATTGTGGCCACTCGGCTGTGTCCATGCTCTTGCAAATCCCTAATGAAAACCTAGCTAGCATCACAGCAGCGACGGGTAGTGATCCCACCCACGAGCAGCTCCCAAAAATCTGCTATGACATCCCCAATGCTTGCAGTCACTAGAGTTTTCTCGGTGGATTGGCTCTTGAGCCTGGAGTGTATGTTGTGTATTTTGTGCCTACTGATAAGTACAGGACCTATACCTGTGACAAGTCGTAGCGTCTAGCTCTAGATTTTGCAACTCTAGGTTCAGACGATGTTGCGTTTGAATGCATGTGTGCATAGTTATGGCCAAAGAAGTGATTTTCGTGTTGTTTTTAGGACAAACTGAAATTGCCGCGTGCGTCACTTAGCATGTGACATGGCAGGTATTTGTGCTATGTACTTGGCAGTTTTTATTTCTCTCTGTATCACTAAGTCATTGGAGCTTGTGAGACTTGGCGCGTCTCTCTAGTACAACCCTTGCTCTTTCCTAAGCCTGCTTACTTGCTACTGTGCCATCTGATTACACAATATCAACACCTTAGTACTACCAAGGCTAGGAGTCTTCCTCGCGTATTTTATGGTATCAGAGTAGCAAAAATTCCCTCGCTGAGTCGTGAAGCAAAAGCGCAGCAGTGGCAGATAGCCATGTTTATTGCTAGAGCTATGGTCATGGGAGGACCCACCAATCAACGGTGATCCACCGAAGCAGATTGCAGCAGTGAAAAAAGCTACAACTGCATCACCACAGCCACCAAAATGAATGTAGCAAAGGGTCGTCCAGCATCCTCCAGCAGTAGTTGGGGTCTGTGATGTTCACATGCAGTTTGTGAAGCTTCTCCTAAGTCTCAATTAGGTCACACCTACCACCACCTTGGACGTGCGAGAGCGGGGTGACCCAAAATGACCGTCGTTCACAATGTTTATCGGCTTGTTAGAAGCTCTGGTGATTACCTGTCCATAACATCTCCTCGTGCTTTGTTTCATGCCTTGTAGAATACAAACATTGAAAACATGCTCTCAGGTCCAGAACTTTTCTGCATTTTAGGTTGTGAGAAAAACATAACATTTTGACTTTTTGTAGTTTTTCACTCAACAACCAGAATTGTGTTCAGGATCCTCTACCGCATCGAAGCTCCAAGATTTATCTATTTGGACATAATCATTGTGTGAGATGACATCATCATTGACTTAGCCAAAGTTTGGACCTAGATTTCAAAACATCTACGCATCATGAGCCCTCGAGAATCGTAGTCAGATCTTCAATCCAGCCAATTTTTTGTTTCGTTCAATGCAAAGTCCACACGACACCTGGTGACGACAAGCAAAAGGGACCTGCTACTCCTTCCGGCTTTGGGTGCGTGGCTGAGATATCTAGTTCTTGCTCCCAGACCATAAGCTCCCTATTCCATGAAGATGAGGACATCCGGGAGCAGCAGCAAGTGCCCGATGGCCACCCTTGAGGAGATGCTCACTATGCTAAACCCGAGCACCACAACAAGACGTGCGACAACAGGGCATAGTGTAGTAGGGTGTGGAGCAGCAGATGTTGGCTAGATACAACAACAACAATTACGATGACCTAGAGTGACTGGACGTATGGCTTCTAGCCTCCAGCGGTGAAAGGCCGTTGAGGGGGTGAGTCGTCTCCAGTTGGTTCAATGGACCACTCTCACACAGGATTCTGGATTGTGTGCACCTTTATTCTGCGCAGCTCTCCCAACATTTCCTTTTGTAGGTTTCCAATCCCCTGTGCGCTCAAGCATGCCCCTGAGGTTGCCCTCTCCAACGATTAGTGGCCAAAGGACTTCGAGATCCCACCACCACGCTACAACAGTGATATTAGATTCAACACCTGGAAGACCCTCTCCCTGATATGGACTGATGCGGAGGGCGTCTCATTATACAACCTGAATCAGTATCAGACGACCTACCCCCGCCAGACGTAGGCTGCAGCAAGAGCTATGCAAAGCTTTCTCTACACCATCCCCTAGGACTTTGTTGTTGACTTCTTCCGATGCCTGGGGGCTCCTTGTTTGGGCCCCGATTGGGAGTTTTCCTAACCCTCTTGGCAACTGAGGCTTATGTGACAATGATGGTGTGATGAGTTCAGCTCCATTCGATAACGTCCCTCTGAGTCGACAGTAGCCTATTGGTGGCTAGCCATGCGGATCTTTACTCGCCTCAGCACCATCGGTGGCTCCTAACTGTGGGGCCTTGCACACCAACATGGTCAAGGCCCATATGGAGTTTGTAGACATGTTCATCTACTTTGATGAGGCAATTCTCGCCAAGCCCTCTAATTACTTGGATCTGATCCTTTGGGCCCATCAGACCTACTTATAGTGGACGCCTGTTTGTTAAGTTGCCTTGGCCTATCAAAGGAGTCCGCTGGTTGCCGCGATGACCGCCTCACCAATGACCCCTTTCCTCCTTAGTACCTCATCCTCACCCTCCTTTATGTCGCCCTCCTCCGAGGGTGTGGCCACCATTGTATAAGGAAAGAAGGGCAAAGCGACGTGTTAAGGGATAGCAGGATCGTCCACTATAGTCCCATGGTGGTATTGGGCATTCAGTCTAGTGCTATAACTATGGAAGCGCACATCGCTACAAACCATGCATATCGTCGAATTGTTGCCTCCACCACCACCTGAACCGGCTGCGTGACCGTCACGGCAGCTGACCCGCCACCCACCTCTGGTGGACACCCACGTGGCAGCATCATGAGGGATCTTCCTCAACTTCTGGTGATCGGCACTCAAGGAGTTGTGAGTGTACTTAAGGAATTTTGTGATCCATAGTCTACTTTTCGTGTTACGTCTGTGGCCAATGGCAATGCATGTGGGGGAGTATCGTCTGCTTGTAATGTCTTCAAGCCTGACTGTTGGTTGGACGAGTCTAAGATTCGTGTTTTCCATCATGAATCTATCCTCCTTGTTGTGCGTCCGGCAGCTGCGGAGTGTATTGTGGCTTGTTGCTCCATGTCAACGACGGGTCCAGAGTCGAGTGGTACCAGGATCATTGACCTCGGTGCCACTCACCACATGACCTTTCGCCACACCAATTTTGTTGTCCCCAGTTATGAAGGGTTTATCTACACAGAGTCTGATCAGTCCTTTACAGTCCAGAGCATTGGAGTAGTTCGCTTTGATGGTACTTCTGGCCCTTTGTACATCTTTGACGTGCTATATGTTCCCACTCTTGAGCTCAACATGTTGTCTCTTCATGCCTACACTTGGATGGGTCTTTTTTTTCAGCACTCTACTGACTCTGCCACTGTTTCCACATGTGATACGCATTCTCATGTCCTCCGTGCGTCTCTTGTTGATGACCTCTACCTCGTCGCACGCCACCCTCCCTCCATGCATCCTTTCTGGTCCTCGTCTACATGCATGTTCGTGACTAGCGTGCTCTCTCCTGACCACTAGAGTTTGTTGCATCATTGTGCATGTGACGTGGGCTCATACACTGTATCCAACCTCATTTAGACTTAGCAAGTTCTCATTCTTGACATGTTGTCCTTCGATAGGCCGTCCAAGACTGATTCCTTTTTTTTTTGGCCCAGGATAAGGTGCATCGTTGCACTTTCCATAAATCTAGTTCCCAGGAACTGCGTCCGCTAGAGTTGGTCCACTCAGACCTCCGCGGTCCTCTCCCTGTCGAGTCCTTCCTAGATTGAGGTCAATATGTTCTCATCCAGACTGATGAATTCACCCTGATGCAATGGATCTGTATTCTATACCACAAGAGTAATGTTGTCCTAGCAGTTTGTCTCTGGGTGATGGCTCAGTGCCTGTCTTGTCACAACCTTCACACGTTTCACTCAGATGGTGGTGGTGAGTTCTTAGGCAAGATAGATATGTTCTTTGCTAAGTTCATTATTCATGAATAGCTCTCAGCCCATGCTACACTGTAGCAGAATGGTGTGCCTGAGCACTGGAATTGCACCAAGGAGAATGTGATCTATGCCATGTAGTTTGAGAGCGGTCTTCTAAATTCCTTCACCTTTGAGGGGTTCTCCTACATGACGTGGGTCTAGAACCATCTGCCATGTGCTCCTCTTCTAGACCACGTCCCGCCGTATAGCTGAACCACCGTGCCAATCTTCGTCTCGCTCGCTTCTAGAATTCTCTAGCCTATGTCCGATGCACCAACCGAAGTCCACGTTTTGACCTCGGGGTCACACGTTTGTCTTCCTTAGCATTTCCTTGCAGTCCAAGGCCTAGCAGTTTTGGGACCTCGCTTGCCATCCTGTTGTGGAGTCTCCCTATGCTCTCTTCCTTGAGACTCTCACCTACCACGACATGTCTAGCATTCTGTTGCTGACTGCGAGCCGCAATTCCCACTTGTGTTACTTCGTGAAGGATGGGGGGGTCTAAACCCAAAGGATGTGTCCGTCTGGGCATCCTCACTAGTGGTCAAGTCACCGGTTGCTGATGATCCTGCCATAGTGGGTGTGGGTCTAGTGGCCTTGTATGACCCCTTGTGGGTATGGCTAATTGTGCCCATTTCATACACGACACATTCAGTGTATTAGGTACGTAGAGTGCGGCATATTCCATGAAGTTATCTCAAGAGGTAGTCATCTTCTATTCACATGGAAAATTATGAATATGATACGTATGCCTTGGGAATTGGATGTCATAGTTTAACAAAACAAAATGACATTCTGGGTGAAATGTTTAACAGACGTACATGGCTTCAAGCATTTGTAATGGAATTATTTGTAAACATAACGTTTACTTTATGATTTCTGGACTTCAAATAAAAACAATCTTCTTGTCGAGCGTAGTCTTGTAATTGATCGATTATGTAACGGGCTGGATCTCCAGCTCCTGCTCTGAAGTCATCGTCGGAGTTCACATAATGGCGTTCTCAGTCCGCGTCAGGGGTTTACCCCCTTCGCGAGACTGAGGGGCAATCGTCATCAACGACCCAGAGCAGGGAGACTCGAATACTTTGAGTCTCCGGAGGCCCATTTCCGTTTTTAACCAAACCCCTGGTTTTGGGACCCAAACCGGGGGGTTTTACCTCGAACTCGTGTGTTCGCACGAGTTATTCCGTTTGTTTTACGTCGAAGTTCGTCATAAACGAACTTCGAGTTTCTTTTTGTCGTTCTGGCGCGAAATCGTCGCGTGCGAGGCACGCTGGCGATTTCGCACCAGCAGTTTTGACCTCACTCTCGCTCCCCCTATCCCTCGTCCTCTCTTGCTCGTTTGCAAGGAGGGCGAGGGGGGGCGAGGGCACGAGGCCACGAGGCCTCGCCCTNTCCGGAGGCCCATTTCCGTTTTTAACCAAACCCCTGGTTTTGGGACCCAAACCGGGGGGTTTTACCTCGAACTCGTGTGTTCGCACGAGTTATTCCGTTTGTTTTACGTCGAAGTTCGTCATAAACGAACTTCGAGTTTCTTTTTGTCGTTCTGGCGCGAAATCGTCGCGTGCGAGGCACGCTGGCGATTTCGCACCAGCAGTTTTGACCTCACTCTCGCTCCCCCTATCCCTCGTCCTCTCTTGCTCATTTGCAAGGATGGCGAGGGGGGGGCGAGGACACGAGGCCACGAGGCCTCGCCCTCGAGGCCCTTGTGGCCTCTCAGCCGCCGATCCGGCTGAGGCCGCGATTGGCGGCTGGCGGCTGGCCGGCCAGTCGCTTGGCCGGCCGCCGGCCGTCCAGCCGGCCGGCAGCGAGCTGGCCGACGGCCAGCGAATTTCTGGCCGCTGGCCAGCCCTCGCTGACGCGAGGGGTGGTGCGCAACCACCCCTCGCATCAGCGAGGAGGGAAGGCCGAACCGGCCCTCCCGCTACATTCCTCCCCACTTATTATGAATCGCCCCGGTTCATGAACAACAAGTAGGATTGTCAGTCAGTGAGTCATCAACATTGTGAAAGAGAATCAATAATTTCAATCACCAGCTAAACATGAATACGTGCATGGTACTTAGACCTAAGCTGCAGCTTGTAGGTCAGCACGGCTAGCGGCCTCCCCCCTTTAGGCTGGAGCGTCCGCGCGACAACAATGTTGGGCATCCCCAACCTCCTATGGTCGCTGTCCATGAATGCTGCCCTGTGGGAATGTTGTTCACTTTTCCCGCGTTTAGGTGGTACCTCCTGCCACGCGTCGATCTGTGCGAGCTGCAAGCTCGCTCCATTACTCGTTGACCATCCCTGTGGGCAACCGAGATTCGGGCTCCCATGAATTGTGTTCAGGTCCACAACCGGCCCAATGAACGAGGTACTCCCTGACAAGGCGCGACCGAAGAGTACGCTCTCGGTTCTGGAGTAGGCGAAGAACCTCGTATTGGCCGTCGACAACCAGGACTGCTGGCGGTGGCTGAACGGTTCCTTCTGCCGTGTATGGAGCCAGCAGGCTCACATGAAACACGTCATGTATCTTCATACTCGGCGGAAGTAGCAATGGGTATGCCACTGGCCTGATGCGTGCCACAATGGGAAACGGCCCAATCCACTTCGGTAGAAGTTTTCTTGCCCCTGGCGACTTCAACCGAAGGATTTTAGTGCTAAGCAACACTTTGTCACCGATGTCAAACGACACCTCCCGGCGACCTTTGTCGGCATATGCCTTTTGTCGCTGCCGAGCTGCTTGAAGGTGACCCTTCGCCTCCTGTAACAAGGAGTCGATGCGCTCGGCAAAGGCTTGAGCGGAAGGAACCTGCCCTCCTGTACTCCCACTCTTCACCAATGAAGAGGGTACCACTGGATGCCGACCACTGTTCAACACGAACGGTGTGAATTGTGTGGACTCGTTTACCGAGTTGTTCACCGCAAACTCTGCCGGTGCTAGGAATTCGTCCCAATCATGCATGGCAGGGTCCACGTACATGCCGAGCATCTGCTCCAGAGTGCGATTCATGCACTATGTTTGTCTGTCAGTTTGAGGGTGAAATGCTGTCGACATTTGCGACTCACTGCCGAAGTACTCGTGCATCTTTTGCCAGAACTTACTAGCAAATTTTCGATCTCGATCGGAGATAATGCGCAACGGCAAGCCGTGGTACTTTACGACACCCTCAAAGAAGAGACGAGCGGTCTCCTCTGCGTTCACGTCAGTGGTTGTAGGAATGAAGTGTGTCATCTTCGTCAAAAGATCCACAACCACTAGTATTGCATCATGGCCACGGGCCGTGTTCGGAAGACCAGTAATGAAGTCCATGCTGACGCACTCCCATGGAGTCCCAGGAATGGGAAGCTGTTGGAGGAGTCCAGCAGGCTTCTTGTTACTAGCCTTATTCCGAAGACATGGGTCGCATGTCATGCAATACTTACGGACATCGACACTCCACCCTGGCCACCAATAGTGGTCCGAGAGTGCCTGTCCGGTCTTTCGGGGTCCCACGTGACCTGCGACCGGCGGGTCGTGGAACTGGGAGATAACCTTTGCTCGAAGGTCTCCCGAGTTTGGCACAACAACTTGTTCTCCGTGCCAGAAGATTCCTGCGGCCTCCACCAAGCCGTACTTGTCCAGATTTCGAGAGTCTTGAAACCAAGAATCCACACAGTATCCCATCCGGATCCTGTTTACAAAACCGTTGTAATGGATAATCTCTCGTGGTGGTTG
>SZWC01000937.1:89330-111936 GCA_023375785.1 Penium margaritaceum
CCGCCGGCCGTCCAGCCGGCCGGCAGCGAGCTGGCCGACGGCCAGCGAATTGCTGGCCGCCGGCCAGCCCTCGCTGACGCGAGGGGTGGTGCGCAACCACCCCTCGCATCAGCGAGGAGGGAGGGCCGAACCGGCCCTCCCGCTACAGATTATGTTTTGATCCACGACAAAGTGAGGAACTCGTGTCCCCTTCAAAACCGTCGAGTGTAATGGAGCAGTGTAGGTAGTACATGTATTGTACATCAACTGTTTCTATACACTAGTGTTACTACACCTGTGTGTTTCTTACATCTCCATGAGATACACGGACCATATACACTATCCAAATACACTTTAGCTTTGGAGGAGGGGGAAGGTAGCATGGGATCTGGATGCCCACCCCCAAATGTGTTAGCAAATTGTAGCTAGGAGATGTATTCTTTTCATGTGATGGAACAAAAAACCATGCACTAAAGTATCTCTGCTCATCAACCTCACATCTATGAAGATCAATGATCCAAGATTGGGGATCTCGATCATCAACACACAAGCAACGAAAAAAAATGATGATCGATGATCGATTATGAACAATCGGTAATGGACAATCGTCAACAGATATGCAACGTCAAAAGGTGAGGAGATCACTCTACATCACAGAAATCACGTAGGTTGGAGCCCCCCCTCTCCAAAACGATTAAGTACATTGGGGTGGTGGTGTTGCTAGTGCGTGGTATTAAAACTATTTTTGGACTCTAGTTCATCATATACACTAGCATATCTTTTGTTTTTCAATGAGATGCACAGTCCATTGACACATTCCCAATGCAATTTTAGCTCTGGAGGGAGGCAGAGCATGGGATTCGGATTTCCAATCCCTCCCAAATGCTAGATTGTGTTAACAAAGTGTAACTGGTCGGTACATCCCCTTTAAGTGGAGAATTTTTAAGTAATATACTTATGTAATAAGAGACTGATTCCAGCCTACACATACTGACATTTGATGTATGACGATTGACAATCGGTGAAGCGAATCAACATTTTGCTAGCCTTGTGAGTAGGTGGGTACAAGACTTTCTCCTACAAGAGAAGGGAACCTACTGGACCCGTCTTCTACGGGATGCGGTAGGTGCACAGGCAAGCAAAATGAAAAAAAAAAAAAAAAATCCACAACCACGTGTGTCAAACGGGTATGGGTTCGATCAAGAGTTATAGGTTTGTGAGTCGTGTGAGTGGGGGGGGTATGAGACCCCTCCTCCCACGAAAGAAGGGAACCTACTAGGCCCCGCTACCGCAGGGTCCAACAAGAGCCCAGGCAAGTAAAGAAAACAAGAACTTGAACATTGGTTTGGCCTTTGATCTATCAATTTCCGTGGCCATTATCAGGCGTTGATATTCCTGACAGCAGTAGCACTTTTGATTATTTGGTACAAATGTATGTCTTTGTTAGCAAACTGTAAATGGAGTTGTGAAAGACTAAACCATGTATTTCATGAACTCGTACAAATTTTAGTACAAACCTTCCAAGAATGTTTGTGTTTAATCATACAAATACATTGTAACGCTTATGAAAGGACGTAGAAAATCAAATTTGTGATGTAGCTTCAATGAAGGCATTATAAAACATCCAAAGACATACATTAGGCATGTACAATGCATGAAGGATATATTTTTTTGTGATTATAAACCATACATGTCTTCTCTGGCACACTTGATCATATCCCGATGTCAGTCTCTTTTTTCACACCTGGTCCTGTGCCGGTGTCAGACCCCTCTGGCACACTAGGTCATGAGTCAGTGTATGTTCCCTCTGGCACATCTAGTCACATTCCCTCTGTCCATTACTTTAGGCATACATGGTCCAGCACCGGAGACAATATCTCCATTCATACTTGTCCATGATTTGCCTACATCCCCTTCCTTGCAGAGGGAATTCACGGTCCATGTACCTGAGGCCCAACTCCCTGATATGCACCTTGAGGTGAGCACGTCAGCATTGGTCTACTATCATGAGCCCGGTTGTTGTCTTCAAACGCTAGCCTCTAGGGCGCAACGGACGGCTAATTTGGCACCTAGACGCCTGACTAACACTACTTAAAGTGGCAAGCATGGCAGGAAGGCCCTTTGCCTGAGTGTTTAGGCAGACAAAGGTGCATCCAACGTTTCTTGTAGGTCACAAGTAGGTCTCAAGTGAAATCTCAGTCACTTGCGATGTCGTAACTGATATTGTCATGTTTAGGCCGAGTCTAGAAGTTTGTGTTTTCACCACTTGGAACTCTCCCTCGACACGTTGAAGAAGGCATTTTCCATTGAGGATGCAGAGCTGTTGTGTGCTTGCTATGAGGATGAGCTACGAGCCATCTCTGAGAACGGTGTCTATGATCTTGTTGACCTCCCACCTTGGCGGAAGACCGTACAAGCCAAGTGGGTCTTTCACAAGAAGGTGAAGCCTGACAGCTCATTGGATCGATACAAAGTCCACTTTACAGCCAAGAGATTCTCACACGTTGAGGGTGTAGATTTTATTGATGAGTTTGCACCTATTGGCCGTATGACGACCAATCACGTCTTGTTTGGGATTGTTTCTCACCACAATTGGGTGCTGCACCAAATGGATGTGAAGACCATGTTCCTCTATGGAATTGTAGAGGAGGAGATCTACATGGTCCAGCCACCAGGCTTTGAGGTGGCTGACAAGGTCAAGCGCTTGCGCAAGAACCTGTACACTCTGAAGCAATCAACCACATGGTGGAAATCAGAGATCAATGGAACACTGACACGTGTTGGCTATGTGCATAGTGATTACCACCCGTCTTTCTTTCTTGAATGGACACTTGATAGCTTCACCACCGTTTTGGTCTATGTGGATGACCTCTTAATTGATGTCATGAATTCTGTCCTAACGTGTGGACTAGAAGGTGTGGAAGCACCCTAAGGATGCCTGGCCTTCTGTGAAGCACGCTGATGCTGGTTCAATAGCCAATGCAAACCAAGGTGGAAGAGTGTAGTGTCCAAGGATCACTGTCTAGAGTGAGAAGAAATGAGTCGCAATAATTTGCACTGAATTGAAGTGGGAATTGTTGCTATTTTCAGTAATATTACATCAGATTATTATAGCCTAAAATCAGAGCTTTCTAACGCATCCAAGCACGCCCAAAACGGAGCAGTAGTGCCCCTGCTATGGCCGTCGACGTAACCCATGGTGGAGCCGTCCACCATGCCCACGAACGGGAGTGACAGGAGGCGCTTCGATGGTGGCTTGTCAAAAGGGGAGGCTTGCCCTGGTCCAGGAGACCATCTACATCCATTTCTTCATGGCCATTGTGCCTTTGGATTCTGTTGGAGTTAAACTCGGACCACCGCGGTGGAATCATCCCGTCACCCATGACGCAGACCCAGATTCCACCCGCCGACCACCCGACCTTTGGGCGGGGCTATCTTTCTGAATACTCAATCAAATTGAGCAATTCAAAGCTTGATCTTGCATGGAAAACTCCAAGAAATCCAAACTGCAATCGGATAAGATGTTCGACTACTTCCTAGTGGACGAACCAAAGATCCTATCCACGGCAGCCATGGCAAGGGGCACAATTTTCTTACAATTGCGACTCCTTCGATGGAGGGTTTGAAGGAGGCGAAGGTATTCCTCCAAGATATTTAGAGGATAAAGGACCTTGGTCCTTCAGCTGTGTTCCTTGGGATGGAAATCCTATGTTATCGTTAGCAACAGACACTCTTATTGTATCAAGCACATTACCTCCACGTTGTTGGAGAGAGATTTGCTAACCTCCTTGGTGTAGGTCCCATAGAATCTACTCCTATCATACCTGANACCCAGATTCCACCCGCCGACCACCCGACCTTTGGGCGGGGCTATCTTTCTGAATACTCAATCAAATTGAGCAATTCAAAGCTTGATCTTGCATGGAAAACTCCAAGAAATCCAAACTGCAATCGGATAAGATGTTCGACTACTTCCTAGTGGACGAACCAAAGATCCTATCCACGGCAGCCATGGCAAGGGGCACAATTTTCTTACAATTGCGACTCCTTCGATGGAGGGTTTGAAGGAGGCGAAGGTATTCCTCCAAGATATTTAGAGGATAAAGGACCTTGGTCCTTCAGCTGTGTTCCTTGGGATGGAAATCCTATGTTATCGTTAGCAACAGACACTCTTATTGTATCAAGCACATTACCTCCACGTTGTTGGAGAGAGATTTGCTAACCTCCTTGGTGTAGGTCCCATAGAATCTACTCCTATCATACCTGATGGACAAGATGCCTTGACGATGGATGATCCAGCATTTCCGGGGGAGAAAATGGGCATCACCCTCTACTTGCACCTCATTTTCTCCCTGATTTACTTGGCCACGACCACACGACCTGACATCGCCTTTGCTCTTAACCTCCTTGTACATTTCTCATAGTGTCCTTGGGTGATAGCCCTCTATGCAGTTGTGGAGGAGGTTCAGTATGTGGTTTCCTCGCGGTACCTCAGACTCGGGTTTCATTTGTAGTGCTTTCTTGACATTGACAGCTACACAGACAGCGGCTAGGCAGAGAGTCCTCATGGATGCACTCAACAGGCTAAGTGTTCTTGCTAGGCGGCACTCCTATGCCATGGCGTAAAGACAAGCAGGAATGTATTATATGTAGCTACTAAGAGGCTGAGAATGCTGTACTTGGGGTTGCATCACTTAAGATGTGTCAGTCTATGCCTTCCGTCATACTGCGTTGTGACAACCAGATTGCCCTTGCCTTTGTAGAGAACAATGGTGAGTTTCATGCACGCACAAAGCACATTACTCTTGAGTATCATTTTGTGCATGATATTGTGGAGCTACAAGTGATTTCCATTATCTGGGCCATCACGGACATGTAGCAAGCTGATTTCCTAACTAAGGCACATGCACACACAAAGTTCATGGCGGTCATTCGTTCCTTGAGACCATTTCCTTTGCCTAAGGTTCACTCAGAGTGTAATGTGTGAGTATAGACTGTTGAGCATCTTGTTGCACACATGTGTTAGTTCTGTGCATCTATGGACAGGCGTACCATCCGGTCATGGGGGATTGTTGTGATGTGAGCCGTCCCATTCTGTCTGTGCATCTTCCTATGACCACTCGGACGTATCCATGCTTATGCATATCTCTGATGCGGACCTAGCTATCATTTGAGCATAGAAGGGTGGTGGTCTCATCCACCAACAGCTCCTCAACATGTGCTATGAAATCTGGGATACTCGCTGGGGTGCTCTACAGCTTTTCAGCAATCGATAGAGTTTTCTTAGTGGACCATCTCTTGATCCTTAATTTCATGTTTTGTACGTTGTGTCCACCAATCGGTGTTGGATGCATGTGTGTGATCCGTTGTTCCATCTGGGTCAAGATTTATATCTCTCGGTTCAGATGGTGTTGAGTTTGGATGCCTGTACGCAACATTATGGCCAAAACAATGGTTTTGTGCCAACTTTAGGACAAACTCATACTACCGCACACGTCAACCACCGTGCACCGCCAAAGGTGTTTGTGTTGTCTACTTGTCATTTTTCGTTTCTCTCTGTATCACTAACCTATTGGATCTTATGATACTTTGGCATCTTTCTAGCCCAACCCTTGTTTTTTGTACATGCTTGCTTGCTTGTGCGCCAACTGATGAGACAGTGTCACCACTCAGTAGTAGCAAAGTTGAGAAGCTTCATGGCACTTTCTCAAGGAGGTGATTTGTTCTTCCATTGTCTGAAAATCGCCTTTGTTTGTAGGGTTTAAATGTTGACATGCCCCCCTTATTGTGGATTGAATTAGGAATGCCCCGAGTTTGAGGTTGAAGTGAGGAATGCCCCCGATTTGAAATTCAATGACAGGATGCCATGAGTCTTCAGAGTATAGGAAGACTGCCCCCTGTCTGAAAACGTGTGTAATCTGATCCTAGTTAGTCATTGTCCATGTCATAATTGGGGCATTATTACACCATTGTAACAGTTTCATTCATTCAACAACAATTTCATGGTCTATTAACTTTGATCCTATCCACGGCTATGTTTTCATCATTGGTCTTTCTTGATACCATATATGATTGTCTTAGAATAAGGTTCAAACATGTTTCATTAGCATGTCCAAGGGGTGAGTATATATTCAAGAATCTTGGCACCAAAAATGGATGTGGCATTTTTTACACGACCATGATGGTAAAAAATCACATTTCGTTCCATGTCCTTTCTTGGTAAGTGTTCCATATCCACGGTTGAATACTGGGGAAATTTGCCACATGTTTTCAAGATTCTCCAAATTTCACTAAAGAGATGACGTTTGGTCATTATTTGACAAAGTCGTGACAGCTTGTCATTGAGTTTTCCTACGTCTGGCATGTCCATGCACACAAACATAAGGCTCCGTTCCATGTCCTTTCCTAATAAGTGTTTGTCTATGAGTGAACAGTGGGGGCATATTCTACATGTTCTTCAAGATTTCCCAAGATTCACTCAAGTGATGGCATTATGTCATTTATCTAAAAAATTGTGGCATCCTGTTACTAAGTTTCAAACCGTGGAGACGGTCAAATATGTGGAATTTCTCTTGAATGTGGTACAAACTGGGAGCATTTCATCAATCCGGCCTTGTTTTTTCCTTGGATTAACTGCTCAGCGTTGCTGTGTTGTAGGACCGCCGTGCCGTTTTATGCCATTTTTACCTGTTTGTTGTGGATGCCCTTTTGCAGACAAGAGGATGTTCCTACGGGCAGCCGAAAGTCAAATTCAGGAAAATGTCAAAAACACTCCCCTCACGAACATATCAACTCAAGAAAGAACTCAAGTTACTCGTTGGGGTTAAAGGTGATGTTGTCCACAGCTTTCGCTGACTATTTGCCTCATGTCCATGCTCGTGCACATCCCTGACGAGATTGCCACCTAAGACCAGTGGGGGAGCTGATGTGGCCTTGGGAGTGTGCGAGACCCCAGGGACTAACCACCGGTGACACTCGTCAGGTTCTTGGCCTCAAGCTCAACCGTTCCATGCATTCTGGTAGTGAGAGTGACTGGCCGGTTGCATGTTTTCCATTCATTAGACACCTGCTGGTGACTGAACCATATTGTGTGGAAATCTTTTGCTTAGGGCTTTACATCTTGCTCAATTTGGTTCTGACGGTTCTTGGTTCAGATGCCTGAGTAGGGAGATATAGCCAAAAATGTGGTTTTAGACTGGTTTGTCTGTATGGAGAAAAAGTGGCCCGTGGGCACACCGCCGCCAGTGGGCGACACTCATGACATGACATGCTGATTTTTCAGCAGGTCATGTCATGACCTGCTGACATTTTCATTATGCTTAAGCAAACAATTGGTTCACATGATGTCTTCCAATCCCGCTCTCACTATTCCTTGCATGACCTGTGAGTCAGCTAGCCAGATCTATGCTGGCAGGCTAGTGAATAATTGAGCTACGAAGCTTCCAGGGACATTCTCATGGTATCAGAGCAACAAGCCAGACCTTTTTGTGCTGCATGATATATACGCACCAGTCATAGCAGCAGTGAGAAGCAATAACGACAGCAGCACACTACAACAGCGACATGTCCTGGGAGGACCCACCAACCTGTGCCATTGCCAGTGCAGGCCATAGCAGCTGCGTAACAGAGTAGTCGCACAGGAGGGGTACAGCAGGGTAGTAGCACGCTAGTGCAGCAACGGCGTAGCAGCAACGGAGCAACAGCATGGTAATATCAGAAGCCCACGCTGGCGCTTTTGATCACAACAGCAGCAGCCGCAACATCGGCACCGGCATCAGCAACATCAGCAGTAGCAGCCGCCGACGTGGCTTGAGGAAATTTCCATCAAGCTCCATGGCAATATGAGTAGCAACAGCAGCAACAGGAGCATGCGCCACTACTACCCCTATCCATGCAGTTTCCTAGAAGCCGTACGGATTTGAAGGAGCCGCAAATGCAAATCACGTCAGTCACCACCTCCTAGTCCGCACGAGTTTAGCCCAACTTCAAACCAAAGCCATTTTCGTCGTTTGAGGTTGAGTTGGAAAGCTCTTCTCTTAAGCTCTCCAGCGCTACTAATTGTGCTTTGTTCCGTGCTTTGTAGCTACCAGCACAGACCGCAGTGCACTACAGATGTGCTTCTTTATTGAATTTCATGCAAGAATAGGGAAAAGTGATATTTCTCTACTTTCAACGTTTTGCAGCCAAAAATGTCGCCACGATTTCAGCACAGTCAGGTGCCTTTGTTATCCAAATCTTGCTTGATTTGGACAACCTTGACTTTTTAGTGTCAAAGTTTTTAAAACTTTAGCACTTTGCCAAATTGATGGCCGTTAGCACCAGTAGCTTGTAGTAATTGAAGTAGCGTGTAGCAGCTGCAGAATGCAGCATTAGTGCGCAGCAACAACAGCATACACCAGCAATAGCGTGTAGCTACAGTGATTGGCGGTACAAGCAACAGGAGAAGTAGCAACAGGAGGACCGACAAAAGGAGCGGCATCATCGCCGGTAGTCGCAGCAACCTCGATAACAGCAGCTGCTGCCCTTTCTCTTCATTGGTCTTCCCCTCTCCTCTCGGGTTGGGATCTCCCTGCTGGTCCCTTGGGTGGGTTGGGGGTTGGGACAGGTACCTAGAGTTCCCCAAAGATCCTCCCTTTTTCCACGTTCACTGGGGGGAGGGGGAAACGCTGTCGGATTTTATTTGACAGCCAGGGGTGTCCATCCACAATGTTCCTAGGTTGAAATAGGCCTTGAAAGTTTTTCCAAGCCCACGGGTATGGGGGAATTGCTGTTGGATTTTTTCACGGCATTATTAGACCTCCAGCAGCTATAGTAGCAGTAGCAAAAGCAGCGACAGCAGCGACAGACAGCAACTGCTGTGATGGCAACAGTAACTGAGGGGGCAGAGTGCCACTGTCCTCAGGTTCAACGATAGAAATCACAGTAGCAGCAGTGGTGATAGAGCAGCACACTGCAATGACAGCAAGGCCACAGGCATGGCCAGTGCACTGTGGTGTCATCACCGTAGCAGCAGCAAGCTAGGCGACTGATATCCCTTCCATTTCCTCCACCTCCCATCGTGTCAGTGGCATACTTTCTCGACACAGCAGCTCGACCTGGGGGCTTGCTATGTTGCAGAGTATAAGCACCAGGTCCTTGTTGCAGGGAACCGTTAGCTCGCTGAGCTCCACCGACAGTTGGCGCTGTCCATTCAGGGGAGTACAAGTGACATGGCTGAGTCGAGGAGTCCCACTGCTGGTTGTGTGAAATCCGTAACGTCGAGTCGGGATGGTGGTAATGGTGTCCCATTTTCTATTAAGTCTTTCAAGTCCTTCATCAGGCTGGATGATGTAAGTGTCTTGTTGCAACGTTGTGTCCAGTCATGCATAGGTCTTCATGACCCGTCGTGGCTTCATGAGTCTCAGTCACGTGATATTTCTTGTCTGTCAGTGTTACAGCTCTCCACAAAGCAGCCTGCTTTTGTCACCTGCACTGTTGCTCACTATCGCGTCACGACGACAGAGCGTGTGACAGATACCACATGGATCATTGATACAGGTGACACCCATCATATGACCTGTTGTGGCTGTGACTTTGTCGTGCTCTATCCTGTTGGGTGAGTACAGTCTGTACGCATAGCAGCTGGTCATGAGGTCCTAGTCTAGGGTGTAGGCATAGTGCAGTTTCACGGGCCATCTGGTCCCTTGTATATCTCGGACATAAAGTATGTGCCTGGGTTGGAGCCTTGCCTGCTTTCCGGACATGTATGCACTCGCATAGGACTGGGCGTGTCCTTCAAAGGTTACGATCCCACCGTGTTCATCTATGACACACAGCAGGTGGTCCTGCGTGGGGCGGCTGAGGATGAATTGTACCATGTTTCTAGCTGCCCTACGTCTTCTCCTCCCTTGTCCTCCCCATCCTCTACATGTGTATTTTCGGCAGGAACTCTGTCTTCTCCTCCCTTGTCCTCCCCATCCAGCATCTGTTGCACAGACGCCTGTGCCACGTGCACCTAGACTCTATTGATTGTCTAGTGCGCACATAGCATGCGCTCGAACCTCATACGATGTCTTTTGAGATGTCTCCCAAGACCGATTGTCTCCAATGTGCTCAATGAAAGATGCACCAAGCCACGTACCCTCCTTCCAACTCGTGGGCACTTTAGCCTCTCAAGTTGGTTGACTCTGACCTCCTTGGACCCCTCCTTATTGAGTTCCAGGAGGTCAGAGGGAGTTCCGTCCTGACTTACCACTTCACCCACATGCGGTGGGTCATTTATCTTTGTCAGAAAAGTGATGCCGCCCTTGCGGTGCACACTTGGTTGGTCATGGCTAAGCGATAGTCCCGCCACCTCCTCCAGAGGTTTCGCTCTGACCGTGGTGGAGAATTTCTTGGACACTTAGCGTGGCACTCTATGGCGCTAGGAATGGCTCACAACCTTTTTTCCCCCACCACACCATAGCAAAATGGTGTGTCTAAGTGATGGAACCACACTATAGAGGATGCGGTTCGTTCAATGTGGGTGGATAACGGCAGGTCCAAGGTTTTTGTATTTGAGGGCATGGCCTACATGACATGGGTGTGGAACCACATTCCATATGGCCCGTTGAAAAACAACTGCACCCTGTACAAGTTGTGGTTCGGCCGTTGCGCTGACCTCCAACTCGCGCGCTTGTGGGAGTCCCTTGCATACGTCTAGTTCACACCTGAGCGGCAAGGGTCTAAGCTCTCACCTCCTGGCCACATCTACATGTTTGGTGACATGGCCCCTCGCTCCAAGGCCTGGCGCTTTTGGGATCCGATTCGGCACTGTAGTGTTGAGTCATGTGATGCATTATTCTTTGACCGCGTCACATACCACAACGTGACCGCTGGCATCGTGTGTTGCTACAGTATGCTCCCTGTTGTGTTCCTTCTCAGTGCGTGGGCTAGTGTGTTCGGCCGGTAGACTATGTCTGCCCCTGTACCCTTATCACTCCTGAGCTGTTCCACCCTTGGGTACTGTGCATGTCCATCCTACATCGCCTATTTCTGCCTCACCCACCTTGCCAGTGTCACCGACATTGCTCATTGCTACCTCGTCCGCCTTGCCACTATCACCGACGTCACCCATTATTGTCTTGGCTTCCTTGTTAGTGTCACCGGTGTTGCCTGCTGCTGCCTTGCCCACCTTGCCAATGTCACTGTCGTCGCACATTGTTGCCTTGCCCGCCTTGCCAATTTCGTCGTCATCGTTGGTTGCTGCCTAACCTTTCTTGACGGCATCGACCAATGTGCTTGCATTGCCAATGACAGCCTTGCCTAACCTTGCATCTCTTGCATTGTCTCAATGATCTATGTCTATGTTGTCGGCTACCGTGTTTCAGTCACCCGCGTCCCCCGCCCCTTCCATATCTATGCCCTGTGCGCTGGTTGTGTAACTCACTGATCTCTATATATGTGTCGAGGGTGGACGCCTGCGCCCTTACCCCACTCGCAGCGCGCGGAGTTGTCACCCTAGCACAAAGGCCCTCGGCCTTAGTGCTCTGAGCCTCGAGGAGGTTCACCCTGCCTGTGAGACATGCCTTGTGCTCCTTGCTCATGAGCGCCAATTTGCAGTTGACTCTTCAAAGTCGACAGTCGCAGTGGGTCCTCCCTCTATCACCTATGTCCTGGCCACACGCTGCGTGACCGGCGTGAGGCCCAACCCCAGTGTGGTCAATGTTGCACTTGGCTTCAGCACACTCCACGAGGCTCTGGCTGGGTCTGACTCGGCCCTCTAGCGCACTACGTGCTAGAACAAGCTCGCTGCCCTCGTGGAGCACAAGGTCTTGGAGCTCGTGGACCTGCCTCGTAGTTGCACAATCGTGAAGGCCAAGCGGGTCTTGCAAGAAAGGCGGAAAGTAGATGGCTCAGTGGAACGCTACAAGGCACGAGTGACCGCCAAGTGGGTTTTCTAAGGTGGAAGGTATTGCCTTTACTGAGGCCTTTGCCCCTGTCGGTCGCACAACCACAGCACTAACGTTGATGTGCTAGGCAGCCCAACATGACTGAGAACTACACCACATAGACGTAGACAACGTTATACTCCATGGAGATTTTGAGGAGGAGATTTACATGGTTACACGGAGAGCGCGAACACTTGAGTTGGGGCAGGCCAAGTACGTGGCCAAGG
Organism: Penium margaritaceum; assembly: GCA_023375785.1. Taxonomy (NCBI): domain Eukaryota; kingdom Viridiplantae; phylum Streptophyta; class Zygnematophyceae; order Desmidiales; family Peniaceae; genus Penium; species Penium margaritaceum. The sequence goes on from SZWC01000937.1 coordinate 101,446, forward strand.
TGCTGAAGCGATACAGCATGGAGGACTGCAAACCAGTGGGCAGTCCGTTCTCCACAAGCTGTGAGCTGAGTGCGGCAATGGCGCCGCAAACTAAAGAGGTGGAGGACATGGCGGAGGTGCCCTACCAATCTGTGGTGGGCAGCCTCATGTATACCATGGTGGCGACTCGGCCGGACTTGGCCTACGCGGTGGGTCAGGTGAGCAGGTATGTGGCCAACCCTGGGCCTCTACACTGGCAGGCGGCGAAACGCATCCTCCGGTACTTGCAGGCAATGCGGCATGCGCGCCTGAAGTATGACGGAAAGGGGAGGTCAGACCCCTTGCGGCTGGTCTGCTACACTGACGCGGACTACACCGGCGATGTGGACAAGAGGAAGTCCACTTCTGGCTACGTGTTCTTCCTCGCAGGTGCAGCGGTCTCGTGGTGCAGCAGGAAGTAGGACTGCGTTGCCACCTCCACAATGGAGGCGGAGTACGTCGCTCTGGCCGAGGCGGTCAAGGAAGCGGTGTGGCTCCGCAGATTGCTGGGGGAGCTGGGCGTGCCGCAGCAGGAGCCTACAGTGGTTCAAGAGGACAACACCGGCTCCATCTCGCTGACCAACAACCCGACGCAGCACAGGAGGACGAAGCATATCGACGTGCGCTACCACTACGCGCGTGACATGGTGGAGAAGGGACAGGTTGTGCTGCAACATTGCAACACGAAGCACATGCTCGCGGATTGCTTGACCAAGGCACAGCCCCAGGATCGGCATGTCATCAGCCTTGCACGGCTTGGGTTGAAAAGCTGTGAAGGGCTTGAAGGCGCAGACGCGGATGAGTGAGAGTGAGCATGAGGCATCCGGCATGGAAGGTGCACGGGGGAGATTGTTAAAAGTGCCCCTGCCATGGATGTCGTTTGCCGTTTTCCTGGTTCGACCACTAGGGAATGGTTGGATGTCTGATCTGATTGCAGATTTGGACTCCTTGAATTTTGCCATGCAGTTTCGAGCTTTCAGTTGCTCAATTTGGTCGAGAATACAGAAAGTTAGCCCCATCCGAAGTTCGGGTGGTAGGTGGGTGGAATCTGGGTTCCGTCATTCGTTACGGGTTAATTCCACCACCAGTGATCCGAGTTCGACTTCAATGAGCTCCAAGGGCACATGGGCCATGAACAAAAGGGATGTGGATGGTCTTCTGGACCAGGGCGAGCCTCCCCCCACGTTGGGATGACAGGAAGGGCGCTTCGACAGGCCACCATCGAAGCGCCTCCCGTCACTCCGGTTCGTGGGTATGGTGGGCGGCTCGGCTCCACCATGGCTTACTCTAACGGCCGTAGCAGGGGCTCTACTGCTCCGTTTTGGGCGTNGGGTTCCGTCATTCGTTACGGGTTAATTCCACCACCAGTGATCCGAGTTCGACTTCAATGAGCTCCAAGGGCACATGGGCCATGAACAAAAGGGATGTGGATGGTCTTCTGGACCAGGGCGAGCCTCCCCCCACGTTGGGATGACAGGAAGGGCGCTTCGACAGGCCACCATCGAAGCGCCTCCCGTCACTCCGGTTCGTGGGTATGGTGGGCGGCTCGGCTCCACCATGGCTTACTCTAACGGCCGTAGCAGGGGCTCTACTGCTCCGTTTTTGGCGTTCTTGGATGTGTTGGAAATCTTAGATCACAGGCTATACGAATCTGATGTAATCTCACCAAAACAACTAACCATTGATCATTCCCAGCCTTTCTCAGTTTCCGTAACCTGTATTCTGCCAGAATTCTGCTCCCTTGGTGTTGTGGCGACCCAAAGCACACACCTCCCTTGGAAGTCTCTTTGCACTAAGCAGCCGTGGACATTTAGGCAGTTCAGGGCACGCCAGGACAGCAATCTTGAAAGAGGCCTTGCTGTGGGGTAGAAATAATGTAGCGCAACACTCGGATCGCGGCCTCAAAGTAGAGGTGGTGCGACCCCTGAGAGAACTGTGCGAGGAGGTTGACGGCGAATGCAATGTCCGTACGTGTCGTCGTCGCCGGGAACATCAGTGACCCGATGACGCGCAAATATGTGGTCACGTCTACTGGCTCCCCCACCACGGTTGGATCAGAACTCTGGGAATCTGTTCCTTAGGGTTTTCCACCCTGCAATGTTTTGGTTATGACGGTTCTTGATTGAGATGCCTGAGCAGAGAGGTATAGCCGAAGACGTGGTTTTCGACTGGTTTGTCCGCAGTAGGAAAATGCGGCTCGTCAGTGCACCACTGCCGGCGGGCGGCACTTATGACATCACCCGCTCATTTGTCACTTTATCTGCATTGTGCTTTGCTCACATGACATGTTCCAGCCCTTCTCACACGGTTCCTTGCATTGCCTGTGAATGAGCTAGCCAGATCTGTGATGTCCGGCTTGTGAACAGTTGAGCTAGGAGGCTTACAAGAATCTTGGCAGAAGGGTTCCATTTAGCGCAATGCATGTGTCAGGCCGCATGGCAGCGGGGCTCGGCAGATTTTCTTCCACAGTAGAGAGTGTTGAATTCCACTGATAACTTTCTTTCTTAGAAAATCGTTCTCGTGGACGCGGCACAACGCATCATGGGGGCGCAGAAAACTGGCTCCCTAAAACATTTCGCCATTCCGTGCCCTACCAATGTCAAGTTATGCAGCAAGTTTCAACAATAAGTAGATTGCGCCAGTTTTCCGCTGACGCAAGGGCACGAGTGATAGATGGACAATCAAAACTGGTTCTCAAATGGATGTGTGAATTCAAGGGGTACTACAGTGTTTTTGTTTCAAGACAATGTGTTATTCAGAGGTATGAAGTACAACCACAACTAACCGATGATGGATGATGCTTCTATTGGTTTGTGTGGCTTCCACCCGTCACGACCGACAGTGCTAGTTTACCGATACACCCACATCCGGGGTATATGGTGGAGGAGAGCGTGACGACACAACAGGCCTTCGGGGTGTCTCGATGCTTCTCCAGCACGTACGACAGCGCCTGCGAGACGTAGTCGATGCGTTCCGATAGCCCTGTGGGCTTGTCGGGAGCTAGGAGAGTTTTCTCGGTGGGTTGAGACCCGCGCACCCGGTGGACTATACCGGTGCGACGAGGAGACCCGATGGCTGTTGTGGAGCTTCCCATGTTCGGAAAGCCGTGTGTGATGTCTAGACGCTGATTCTGAGATTTTCTGGCACTATTCCTATTTTCTCGGTGGTCGAGACCCGGGTACTCAGAGAGCTGTTCCGGTGCCTCGAGGAGACCACCGTTATTGTTATCATGGTGTACGTAGTGTGTTCTCCTCGCTGACCCGTTTGGGCTCAGCAGGGGTGACGGGGCCCGGTGCGGCTAGCTGCCGGTGCCCCTACTTATGCCCGCAAGGGGCTCATTTGTACTTTCTCCTTGTTCTTTGTATTCAGCGTTCCAGACTAAGCCAAATTCTTGCCGTCTTGCATCGCACTCGCACACAGAGCTCATGTTCATTTTTGCATGGGCCTGCATGCCCTAATTCATTTCAATTTGGTATCAGAGCATAGGGGGCGTGTGAGCAGCAGAAGCAGCAGCAGTGGGCAGAACACAAAGAGAACGCGCCACGTGGCGCCACGCCGGCAGCAGCGTGAGGGAGTGCGAAGCGACTTCACGTGAACGCCACAGGGGCGGTGAGCCGCACACAGCAGCAATAGCGACCGCGGCGGCAAGAGCAAAAGCAGCAACAGCCACTGTAGTAGCGGCGGCAGCATCAGCAGCCAGTGCAATTGCGGCCCAGCAGCAGCAGCAAGAGCAGCTCCAGCAGCGCATCAGCCGGTACAACAGCGTCGTCACTAGCAGCAGCACATAGCAGCAGTAGCAACAATCACAGCAACAGTGGCGGTAGCAGCAGCAGCACGCAGAAGCAAGTAGCAGCAACGGTAGGAGCAAGCGGCAGCCGCGGTAGCAGCAAGCAGCAGCAGCTGCTGCTACGCAGTCTAGCAGTACCAGCGAAAGTAGCAGCAGCAGCAGAGGCGGCGGCAACATCGAGCAGCAGCAGCAACTGCTGTTGCGCAGAGTAGCAGCAGCAACAATGGCGGAAGCAGCAGCAGCAGCAGCAACCGCAGCACCTGCGCCTGCCACTGCAGCTGCTGCTGCTGGAGGGCCTCGCAGCCCTCCTGTGAGGGCCCCCGCCCCCTCGGAGGGGCCCCCTCGTCCCCCATCAAGACGCCTCTCCGAGGGGGGGGAGCCCTTCGGCCCCTTTTCGCCCCCCTTCCCCTCCTTTCGAGGGGGCCCTCGGAGGACCCCGTCGAGCCCCTCCGAGGGGCCCCTCGGAGGAGCCCGTCAGCTCCGTCGGCCAACGGACGGAGGGAGGGGCAGACCCCCCCCCCCTTGACCCCCCTCGCCTCCTCACTCACTTGCTCGCTCGCTCACCTCCCTCGCTCGTTTTTTTTTTGCGAGCGAGCAAGGAGCGAAGAGGAGGGGTGGGGCGACCGTGACATCGCCCCTTCAATTGTTTTTATTCCCCCCCAAATTCCTGACCTGCCCCCTTTCTAGGGGGCAACGGCCAAACCCGGGGTGAGCAAAAAAAAAAGGAGGGACGGAAAAAAAAGGAGGGGGAGATAGAGAATTAAAAGGTGGTGGGTGAGGGGAACGAAAAAAAATGAAGGAAAAAAAAGCAAAGAGGGGGTGGCCGAGGGCAAGAAGGAAAAAAAAACCAGCAAAAGGAAAAAAAACAAGGATAATCTTCCAACTACCACCGCCACAGTAGCAGCAGCTTTCATAGCTGCAATAGCAGCATCACGCGGTGGCGTGTCGACGACTACATTGTGTGGCGGCTGCGCGGGAGCTTACAGTTTCGCCTGCTCAGCCAACAGTGGACTGTCGTCGGCAGCGATCTTTGCTTTGAGACGGGTCGTGGACCGGCGTCTTCCTGGGGCCCATGGATTGGTGCGTGCACTTGTCCCCGTAGGATCGACGGCGGATTCGAGTCTTACCAGCTCCGAGGGCTGGGTCGTCTACCGCTTGGAGCAGCAGCCACACCTGCAGCCGCCACCCCTTCTCGTCTTGGAGCAGTCTTCGCTCCATTAGTGGCAGCAGCATTAGTGGCCTCAGTTAGTCGGACTGTAGTCTCCGGGCGTGCTGTGGTAGTGCAGCTCTTCCCGTCTGGTCACGTTTGCTGACCCGGACGCCGTGACCNTGCACTTGTCCCCGTAGGATCGACGGCGGATTCGAGTCTTACCAGCTCCGAGGGCTGGGTCGTCTACCGCTTGGAGCAGCAGCCACACCTGCAGCCGCCACCCCTTCTCGTCTTGGAGCAGTCTTCGCTCCATTAGTGGCAGCAGCATTAGTGGCCTCAGTTAGTCGGACTGTAGTCTCCGGGCGTGCTGTGGTAGTGCAGCTCTTCCCGTCTGGTCACGTTTGCTGACCTGGACGCCGTGACCTCCAGGAGTGACAGTCCCTACTGGTCTCATTCTCTCCCGTGGCTTGGTGTTTACCACCGGGAGTAGGTGCCCTCGGTACCTATCCATCGTCGAGTGCACGAGATGAGTGTGTAGACATCTGAGCAGGCGCCCTGCGCGTTCGCCTGCTACTACTATGGTGATGGTCGTCATGGTTGGCGTCGCTGGACGCGCCCTCCCAACTGGCATCCACCTTGGCTACAGCCTCGTACGAGCATGCGTCCTCCACAGCATACGAATCTACTGGCGTTGGTACATCCCCTAGCAGGACCTCTGGCGAGAATATTCGCCGAGATCCACGGCCTCCGGCAGACTGTGCAGCGGCTTTGTGACCTCGTCGTCACTGAGCGTGCTTCTGCTACTCGCTTGTCGACGGCCTCTTCGATCACATCTCCTCCATCCCCTCCTCCTTCCTCATCGCATGGTGTACCTTCAGCTCCACCTGCCAGCGAGTCCCAGGCTGCCACCATCCTGTCGATCCTTCACTCTGCGACCACGACGCCATCTCACGATGACATGCCTTCATGCAGTCGTTCAAGTCGAGTGACTCTGCGACGTCGGCGTCAGCACTGCGCACGGCGTGCTCGCGCCGATGTTGATACATCCTCTACCTCCTCGGCCTCCGTTGCTGTACCTGTCGAGGGGGAGTGTGGTCACCACGCATTGCGTGATGTGACAGTAGCGACAGGATCCGCACTCGCGTTGGGTCGTGCTGCCCAAGCATCAGCTCAGGCAGACTCAGATGATACGGTGACAGCACATGGCGTAGAGTCTGACCCCGATATGTCGTTCATGATGGAGATTTGCCTTTCATCGTCCAAGTTGGATCAAGATCTTCCACAGCAGGAGACGACGTCAGGAGGAGCACATGCACGGCGTCCTTGGACGGTGCCACTCGCGGCTCCGACCAGTAGAGGCCTAGGGGTGCCACAGGAGTCTCGTACGGATCGAGATGCATCTACAATACTTTTGGGGGAGAGTGTGCAGCAGACTCACAACGGTCCGGCAGATGTTGGGGTGCTTGGGACGTGCATGTCATTGAGGTCGACATCTACGCTGGGGCAGCAGTCGGACATTCCACAGCAGCAGATTACATCAGGAGGAGTGCAGGTCCCGCGTGCCTTGGCGGTGCCACTTGCGACTCCGACCGGTAGCAGCCTGGCGGTGGCACAGGAGTCCCGCGCGAATCGCGATACCCCACACGGATCTCTGGGGGCATTGGCGCACGAGATTCACACCAGTACGACAGCAGTCGTAGTGCATGAGCAGAGTCGGCCGATTGGTCTTTTGGAGGTTGAGGCATTCTTGAGAGCAGCAGTTCTGAGAGGTGTCATTGGGACACGTGCTGCAGCAGACTCAGCAGTTTTCACTGGGTCATCTGCGCTACCTGCGTACCAGCTTCAGCGTCAGGAGTCACCCATGTTCCCTAAGTCTACGTCCCGTGCACAGGACGGAGCACCGACACACATGACGGAGTCAGATGATGGTCTTCACTCCATTATTGAGCAAGTGGCAGCGACCAGCCTTCCCGGCGAGACAGTGCGTGAGCGCAAGCTGCGCTTGTTGGTCGCCTTGACGGACATTGCTGAGCCGGAGCCCTGTACACATGTGTCCATTACGGCGGCAGTCGAGGATACAGGAGCAGATCCATACATGCAGATGGAGTCACCTCGTCAGCAGGAGCTGAGTTCTGACCCCTCGGTTTCACCTGTTGGTGACCCTACCGATCACATCGACGCCGAGAGTGGCAGTACCTGCATGGACGACGTTTCCACATGCTCTACGGACTCTGACGACTCCTCCTTCTCCTTCTCTCTCGGCATGCGACCGCTCACTCCTCGCATGATAGACACGAGCTGTGATGTGGATGCGACACCTGTAGCTGCATCCGATGTTCCAGCGTCTCAGCACATTGCGAGCTAAGTTGACCCCCAGGAGGATGCAGCAGCACCAGTTCCATCGTCTTCAGTAACAGAGATGCAGATGGCGCTGTACTCACGAGTTGTGCAGTCTACATGTGCAGCATCCAGTGAGGCAGAATTTATTCTACACCAGGTCGACATAGGCCAACTCGACATGTCCGAGGCAGATTATGCTGATCTCTAGGAGTGTGTGGTCATGCTACAGCGGGAGATGATGGCAGCGCGTGAGCGATTCTCAGAGGAGAGCAGCATCACTGGTATCAGCAGGAGCCTTCCGCAAGCAGCATCTGGCACACCTATACCTGGGGAGGATCTTGTACGAGCTCCGAGTATGACGTCCGTTAGGGACACTATTATAGGAGAGGTGAGCGTGCCTTCGGCTTCCGCCATCCTTGCTCCTGTCAACCCCATCATCGCTCCTCCTTCTTCTACTACTGCCGTCACGCACCTTCATCCACCCGACTCACCTGCCCCATCGTCATCTTCATCCACGAGTGGTGATCCGGTGCGTCGCTCCAGCTCTCCTCTTCTGGCAGTACACCCTTGTGTCTCACAGAATGCTATCCCATATCGGAGGCCAGCTCCGCCACTTCATCCACGCACGCGTGCTGCTCGTCCATTCCTGTTCCTCCGGCGCACACAGATGCATCGCGGCAGTGCGGAGGCAGGAGAGACTGTGAGTTGCGACCCTTGGCAGTCACGCGAGGACTGGTATACCCCAGGTGATGCAGATTCACATGAGCAGTTGTAGCGGGAGACACCACTTCGTCTTTAAGGGAGGGAGTCGACTCGCAGGTGACAGGGGGAGCTATCTCTACATGATGGATACACCACATGGCTCATCGCCCAGGATCCGTTCAGCTACGACATCGGCATCTCCATCGAGGACATCGCTGCCAGGTTCATCTGCCCAGGGGGAGTGTTGTGTGGACCTCGACCTGACGCAATGCCATGGGAGATGCATGGCGAGGTCCATGCTCTGTTGTGAGCATCTACAGCATCCCACATGTGGCTCATGCTACGTACCTGCACAGCTGCATATAGATGGTAGCACACTGTTGGGCGAGACCCGGACACTTGGTGCATTGTACCAGTGTCACGAGGAGACCATGTGATCGTGTGTCTTAGTGTCTGGCTATACTGTGTGTGGCATATGCATGCGAGCTGTTGGTCGAGACCCGGACACGTGGTGTGTTGCACCTGTGTTACGAGGAGATCCTCCCTTGATCCTATGTTTGGATGATGATGCTTTTGTGTTGGATTGCTCGTAGCGGTCGAGACCCGGGCCCTGGTACCCCCAGTGTCACGAGGAGACCATCTTGTCCTCTGACATGTGCATGACATGTGTATGTGCATTACACTGGTTTGCGTGCGTGTGCATCACTCCTCTCATGGTCGAGACCCAGACACTTGGTGGGCCGTGCCAGTGTCCAGGGAGACCCTAGATGGATAGCAGATGAGTGTATGTGTGTGTGTGTGTGTGTGTGTGTGTGTGTGTGTGTGTGTGTGTGTGTGTGTGTGTGTGTGTGTGTGTGCGTGTGTGTGTGTGTGTGTGTGTGTGTGTGCGTGTGTGTGTGTGTGTGTGTGTGTGTGTGCGTGTGTGTGTGTGTGTGTGTGTGTGTGTGCGTGTGTGTGTGTGTGTGTGTGTGTGTGTGCGTGTGTGTGTGTGTGTGTGTGTGTGTGTGCGTGTGTGTGTGTGTGTGTGTGTGTGTGTGCGTGTGTGTGTGTGTGTGTGTGTGTGTGTGTATATGTGTGTGTGTGTGTGTGTGTGTGTGTGTGTGTGTGTGTGTGTGTGTGTGTGTGTGTGTGTGTGTGTCTGCGTGAGTTGACTCATGCATGTTATGGCTTGCCATGCATTGTTGTTCCATGCCTTCGTTAATTCGTTCTGGCGTGGACGGGTATGTCATCCATGGGGAGTGTTGGTTTGTGTGGCTTCCACCCGTCACGACGGACAGTGCTAGTTTACCGATATACCCACATCCGGGGTATATGGTGGAGGAGAGCGTGACGACACAACAGGCCTTCGGGGTGTCTCGATACTTCTCTAGCACGTACGACAGCGCCTGCGAGACGCAGTCGATGCGTTCCGATGGCCCTGTGGGCTTGTCGGGAGCTAGGAGAGTTTTCTCGGTGGGTTGAGACCCGGGCACCCGGTGGACTATACCGGTGCGACGAGAAGACCCGATGGCTGTTGTGGGGCTTCCGATATTCGGAAAGTCGTGTGATGTCTGGACGCTAATTCTGAGATTTTCTGGCACTGTTCCTATTTTCTCGGTGGTCGAGACCCGGGTACTCAGAGAGCTGTTCCGGTGCCTCGAGGAGACCACCGTTATTGTTATCGTGGTGTACGCAGTGTGTTCTCCCCGCTGACCCGTTTGGGCTCAACGGGGATGACGGGACCCGATGCGACTAGCTGCCGGCGCCCCTACTTATGCCCACTAGGGGCTCATTTGTACTTTCTCGTTGTTCTTTATATTCAACATTCCAGACTTAGCCAAATTCTTGCCATCTTGCATCGCACCTAATTTATTTCCAATTGCTTCCGCTAGGCTCAAGAGGAAATTTTGGCTCATACAACTTGTTGGTTGCTTTCATTGTCTTCTTTACTACGCCTTGCACTCTGCACCAACGGCATGCCACAACTGACGAGTGTCTTGAAGTACACAAGAAACACACTTTCATTGAAATGACCGCCACTCATTGAGAAATTGTGTTAACCCTTGAGAGTCAGTGTTTTATGGCTTATTCTGAAAGCAACTCGCTGCATTGTGTAAGTCAGGACGCGCCTCTCAGCTTCAGTGAGTGGTCGCTCGATCACACGCTCCCTAGTAGCTTCCTGTACACATCAATCAGAGACAAATAGCAGTTCAGGAAAAGAAAAAAAGATGATACCAACAATCAGAAGGAAAACAACATCACACGGGCATACACATCGGCAAGAAAGCAGACACATCGACAAGCAAGCAGGGTGATAAGCAGGGACGAAGAGAAGCAAGCAAGTAAAAAGGACAAAAACAAAGCATTTAATCAACCAACCACCAAACGACCCACTGACCGACCGACCGACCGACCGACCGACCGACCGACCGACCGACCGACCGACCGACCGACCGACCGACCGACCGACCGACCGACCGACCGACCGACCGATCGACCGACCGACCGACCGACC
>SZWC01000937.1:123929-148841 GCA_023375785.1 Penium margaritaceum
CACACACACACACACACACACACACACACACATGCAAGCACAAACATCACCCAGGGCCATCCTTTGGCCATCATGACTTCCTTCTCCTTTAACAACATCTGCCTCTGCTGGGCACACCCACCTGTGTTGCGAGGGACTCGACGTAGACAACACCGGACTCAGTCCTGGCAAAGCGGAGCCCGATGGGGATGTCCAGCGTGACCATGTACTCCTCCAGGTTGAACTTGTACGCGCCTTCCGAGAAACCTCTGGGAAATCCACTGTCCCATGCTAGGTAGTTTCCGCGAGGCAAGCTACGGGCTACCACCATCGACCTGTCGCCTCCGCCGCCTCCCCCCCGAGCTGGCTGTTGCTGCGGCTGCTGCTGCTGATGCTGTTGGTGGTGCTGCTGCTGGTGGTGCTGCCGCTCCTGCCGCCACGGCGGCTGCTGCTGCTGCTGGCGCTGGGGCTGGCCGCCGCCCTGAGTGGCCTCGCCCCCCCGGGGCGCGCCAAAGGCTTGCGTGCGAATCCCAAGGCGGCTACTGCCGCTTCTGGTCCCCCTGCTGTTGCTGCTGCCGCTGCTGCTGTTGCTGCTGCCGCTACTGCTGCTGCTGCTGACCCTGATTGGACGAGCAGCTCGGCCCAGCTCGCTCACCTCCGACTGAGCCCGAGACTTCCCATCCCTTTCCAGACCAGTCGCTGCCTGGGGGCTTCCCTTCCCTTTCCCGCTTCCCATGGCTGAGAATCCATCACTGGAGCGCCCTGGCTGAAGAGATCCCCGCGAGGTCGAGCGCACAGGAGGGGGGCTGCTGCGCTCCATCACGTGGGAAATGGCTCCCTGCCAGCCCTCTCGCTTGTGGTGAACGCCAGGAGCGTTTGTCGAGGTCGTGGATTGCCTCGGCGCAGCAGCAGCGGCGGCGGCAGCAGCAGCAGGAGCAGACAAGGGTGGTGCTGCCGGAGACGCCATTCCTGGACAGGGCGCCATTAAGGGAGGGCGTGACGCTAGCGACAGTGCCATCCGCAGTAGCCGCGGCTGACTGGCGCTGCTGCGGTGTAGTGCGTTGGGTCGGAATCCGAGCAGAGTGTGGATCCGTGCAGGGTCGGGAACCGTGCAGTGTCGGGATTCGTGCGGGGTCGGGATCCGTGCAGGGTCGGGATCCGTGCTCGAGTAGTGTTCTGCTGGTGCTCTCAGTTGGGATGCTTACGTCGGGAGGAAACAAAATTGTGCAGCCGAGTGGCACTGAAGCCGGCGGCAGTAGGCCAGAGAGAATATCTCTCTGGCGAAAGTGGAAGTCAAGTCACGACTAGACAAATGCTTCGCATGGCGGTCGCTGACGCTTGGTCTGCGGGTAGCCCACCTGGCCTTGCCCCCAACTGCCTGGGGAAAGCACTTCACCTTCGCCCACGGGCGGCAGAACAGGAGAGAGTAGGACTCGACTGAAGCTCTAGCCGTAGAGGCACGTTTCAGAGGGAAAATCTGTTGGACTAGAGGCACGTTCATCCACATGAATACGGTGGACGACGTCGACACAAAGACTCTTCCTGGCCATGCAGTGGCTGGACGGCTGTATTAGATGCTGGCCAGAGCTAACAATGTTGGCTCCGTTCACAGCATGTTTGCCGCTGCTCTTGGGGCCCTGAGATCGCCTAAGGCAGTCTCGCAGAAACCTTCAGAGCCAATGAATCCTCCCACGATTGAAGGCCCACCCGTCTGGCTGCTAGTCGCGACGCCTTCCACTGGCTGGATCTTTTTTTCTACACTCCGTCCAGGGAGCCAACAACATTGGGGCCAGACATTCTATATCGAACTCCCACCTCTTAATGAGTTTGCTATGTATTATACACTTTTATCGATTATTCCGATACTTTCAACAAAACATTCCGTTTGCTATCGATGCGGAAGACCGTGCAAAGACAAAAGCGACCGAAGAAAGCTTCGTCTGGGATGCGTTCGCATTGTGAAAGTCGACTGCTGACACTACCGGTCGCAATGCTTGGACGTGTGTCCACACTACCGTTATAACTCCCAGAAAGATGAATCTTGCTCAATAATACTGAGGTCTTGCACTCTTTCTTGGATGCGCATTCAGCGGAATGAGACAACGCAGGCCACATCTGACACTGTTGCTATCGTATTGCCCGGTTGTCCCACGTGATGGATTCGTAGATGCTGTCGATTCAAGAACGCCCATCTAGAGAAATGAACAGGCAATGCCGCGTATGCACAACACATCGTAAGAAAGAATCGGTCGGAATCCCTGCCATGTTCATGCCATATGGAACTGTCGATCTACAAATCTTTTGAACAAAAAAAACCTTTCAATAATAAAGGAAAACATTAAACAAACTAGCGGAACGGCTCCCATATGGTTTAAGTCTTAACAGCCCCGTCTCCTATCCTGAACGCAGTAGAGATGACATGGAGACGGCCACATGTGACTCAGAATGCGCTCCGATGACACCCTATGCGGACTTTTTCCGGTGTCACACCGAACGAACTCAACTCACCGCGGAAAGTCGCGGTGAGCTGAGTTCGTTTGGCCGTTCAACTAGTTCGTGGCAAACCGCGTCGAACGTGCTCGATTTCCTCTATGGCGCACACTTTTCCGCGTCCAAGTTCATTCAGCATGTGTGTGACACCAGCCGCTCTCAAGTAGCATGCATATTTTGAAATTTGTTTTTCCCTTTCTCGTCAAGGTGAAGTGACATCGTGCATGCGATGATGTCATCCAGTTCGATGACGTCACTTTCCAAGTACGGACAAGCAAATTGAGTCAGCGGCAGTTCAGCCGACAACTTTTTTTTCGCAAATTCTGTGACCTTGGAGAGTTGCGATGAATTGCTACACCTCGAGGGGCAGAGCAACTTTCTAGCAACTTGTCGACGGCGCCCACCAGTTCGCGCGTTTATCGAGTGATGCGACTTGACAAAATGGGTCAACGCTGACAATCTCGCGTCAGAAATTTTCTGAAAGTTTCTGTCAGTGCCAACCCGCCGATGCGAGTTGCTAAGGGCACCAGTGTGACTGTAGATGCCCAACGACGACTTCCAACTCGTCGTTTCTTTCAGAGAGGGAACTCCGAACGCGGCTCAAAGTTGCTACGGGGCAATGTGACTCCGGCCCATGGCCCCACTCACAATGAACGAACTCAACTCACCGCGAAAGGTCACGGTAGGTTGAGGCCGGTGTCACACCGAACGAACTCCAATCACCACGAGAAATCGCGGTGAGTTGAGTTCGCGGAGCCGATCAACTCGTTCGGCGCAAACTGGGTCGAACGTGCTCAGAATCTACTTCTTCACTCAATGGTGCACACTTTTCGGCGTACAACTCCATTCAGCAATAGTATGACACGGTCCGCTCGCAAATAGCATGCATGTTATACATATTTTTATACTATTCAAAGTGGAGTGACATCTTTCATGCGATGACGTGGCTCGCTTTGACGACATCGCAACGGAAGTAAGGAAAAACATCTTGAGTCAGCAGCAGTTCGTTCGACAGCTTTCCCCCCATTAATTACATGTTCGTGAAGAGTTGCGAGGAGTTTCTACACCTCCAAGGCGATAGGAAATTTCTGGTAACTTCTCAACGGCGCCGAACAATCCGTGCGTTCTTCATGGGGTGCGACTCGATAACATGGGTCAATGCTGAAATTCTCGATTCACAAAACTTCAGGAAACTTACGGTCAGTTCCATCTCGCCGAGGCGAGTTGCTACGGGCTCCGTTGTGACCACAGATGCCCAACGATGAACTTTGATTGACCGTTTTATTCCAACCGTTTTATTCCAAGAGGGAACACAAAACTTGGGAACAAGTTTCTAAAGCGTAGTGTGGCACAGGCCTAAGTTCGTACAATCGTTCAACTCGTTCGTCTCCAACAGCATCGAGCATGCTTGCTCTACTTTCCATGACCTCATGGCGGCCATTTTTTGCTTACATAGTATGAGGGTCTGACCATGTACCCACCAATTTGGTGAATAAGCCTCCCATATCCAGTGAACGCTCTTTAACAATGCCATGTAAAAAAAATGACTTGCACACTGATACATCTACAAATTGAAGAAAAAGAACTAAGTATCCAAAAAAAGGCGTACAAACACCATGTCGTCGCTGCATCAAATACAGTGTCAGAGTGATGATGTCGTCATTTCCCTTGAACAATCAAAAACCCCACTTTTTATGTGTTTTTTATTGTTCGAGGGAGGGGTTTGCATGGGGTTTGAGTAAGGAGTCCAAAACACCCCATGCGCTGAAAGGGAATGTGCTGGGCCCTACTACCGCGCGGCTTAGCAGACGCCTACACAACAAATAAAACCCTCAATCCCGAATGTAATTCAGGGTTGGGTTTGAAAGTATTTGTCTCGCAAACCAAAGGTGTTTTGTGTTCCGTGAAAGAAAACATTTGAAGTGGGCGTTTTTGCTTAATCACCATCCAGCAGTGACCCTTTTTTAATTTTTTATTAGATTCTCAAACACCCTATTATGATGTAGTTTTATATGTTTTGTGCGGGCTCCGCCCAAGTAAAACAAACAATACCCTAAAGTGTAATAAGGCGCTTACGTGTAAAAAAAAGACATTGAAAAAACAGGGTCGTCGCTCAATCGCAATCTCGCGACAGAGCGAGGCTCGCGATTGATCGACGGTCACATGTCCCTCCTTGCCATGCTTGATCAGCAACGCATGTCGGTAATCGGGCAAAGCAAGCGAAACCGGATACCTCGTTCATTTTTTCAAGTGTTGGATATGGCAAACGTAAAATTCCGCACGGGGATATACGAGGGTCAACCCTTCGCGTTAGTGGATATCTTTGCTATTTTTTCCAACATGGTAACCCATTGTATCCATTCATACTCGTGACACGGGAAAGACTTCATGAATGCAATCACGTTGCTCGCTTAAGAGACGTCATAATCCACTTAAAGAGAAGGAGAGTGTATCTGTTGCATACCAAGCATACACGAGTCCTGAATCTCCCTAAGAAAGACGTTGTGAAATTCCACAAATATTCCACCGCGTGTCCAGACCTTGATTTTCACTCTAGTCGAGGGCAATTCGGCCAACTTGCCTTCATCTCCTGCAAACCCTTTTGAACAATTTAACAACTCCGACCACTTTAAGGAATCATTGAAAAAAGTGTCTCGACCTTTCGGTCGACGTCTCGACTTATCAAGACATATCTTGACTTATAAAGGTGCATCTTGCATCTTTGTCGTCGATCCTCGAAGCCCGCGGACTTCTCGGCAAAGCTTCTCGCATCTCACCACTCACAACGCGACTCCACACGCATCGCTCAACAATCGACCCAACGGCTCCGACTATACCTCGTTTGTAAATTGACACTTGTGCATACTTGTTCGATCATTTTCACACTTGTCATCAAACTACACTTATCACTAATCGTAAATAGCTCAGGTGTCCCAAATTCTTAATCGTTTCTTGTCTCGCAAATTCTACATGTTCACCATCTACGCCCCATAAAGCGTAACACTTCGTATGAGAGCACAACAATGTAAGGCAGGCATCCGACTACTTTGCTCACCCGAAAGACTAACGCACACAAGTTGTCACTACATTTCGTACATCAAGACATCGCAAACTTCACGACCACGACATGAAGTGAGCAAGCGTACCTGACGACAAGCTACAGGTCTTTAGTGACGACTTCGGTGATGGAGGGGAAGAACATGCCTATGTACGCAAACCCTGAATCAGCAGCAAACGCTGGTGTGACAGGCTATGCGGTACTGAATCGACCCCTACTGCTTCAAAGACCAATCCGGTCGTGGATCCAACGGCGGTAACGAACCATCCCTACCGACAACCTCGACAACGACAGCAAGAATGGCAAGTGGCACTACACGAAAGACGCAAATTAACGAGGAACTCGCAAACCGTATCTTTGCGCTCTGGGAATCAACAGACATCTTCCCTAACAGCTGAACGTCGCGATGGAGGCTCTTCGCAACACAAGTGCACGAGAGGTGGTGGTCGTCGAGAGAAATACCCAACTTTCGAGCGAACATAAGATTCGCTCGTCCCCTCCCAAACCCTTTAATCATGCAAATTCAACGAATCAAATATGGCTGACAAGTCTGGAGGTGTACTCCACCGCTGCAAGGGTCAACGACAATCGAAAGAAAATTTACCTCACGGTCGCAATTTTGCGTGGCATGGCACTAAGTTGGTGTTTTGGTCTGAAGACCATCCAACGATTGCAAGGGACCAGCGTGACCTCATCAACGGCCAAATGGCGCTCGTCTTATGTCACTGATCGCAGGCGTTCTACCTTTGGGGTAGATCAACACGCAATGGGAAGATGCGTTGATGCAACCAACTGAGTGGAACGAGTTCTTGTGCACGATGCTCGCACGATTTGGATGACTGAATGAGAAGTCTGACACTTGCTATAAGCTCTGGCATCCATTTGTGTAGTCTAGCTTGGCAGAGTACATGCGGAGATTATCCAAGATCATCAACGGAACGAAAATCGTCCCCGATGAGCTCTATTTTTAGTACAACAACAGCCTCAGACGAGACATCCAAAGAGTGATTGCCATTTTGGCATCCAAAATGACTTACAGCGGATTATCGTAGGATTTGAAAGGATCGACAATGTTGACTACAACGCTCGGATCGATGAATCCTACTGATGGCAACCTCCCAACCACAATGAACGTGGAAATGGAAAAGGCGAGTCGAGGGACTTCGAGATTTGGATGGAAGTGCACGTTGTTGACTAAAGAGATACGCGTCCATGCCACACCTACGAAGAATCGGGCACCTCGCTCATGATTATGGAAGCAAGCAGTAGGCCAGAAAGAGGGGGAAGTCACCAGAAAATGAGTCAGGAAACGAACAATGGGCATAAGCGAAAGGTGTTACTCTTGTCCTTGAGGAGCGATTATGCCAAGCGATAGCGCATCTAAATGGCATATGACACCGCAGAGGATTTCTGAAATTGCAAAGTTTGTTGAGGTATACGAGGATGACCAACCGAGGATACTGCTAAGAGCGCAACCTTGAGGATGCGAAAATCGCAGAAAGGTATCTCCACTATTGGCTGGAGGAGCTTCTCATAACTTTGTAAGAAAAAATCTGGTTTGCAAATGGGATTTGTACATCAAACAAGGGGTGTTTGAAGGAAAACCCGTCAACGGGAGGCTACAAATACTTAGATTCCGAGAACCCCTATCGCTAGAAGTTGGCGATCTACGGGATGTAATGGTCTGAAGATCTTGTCTAATGAGTAACCACAAAACCATTATTGGATGAAGTTTCCTCTACCGATACAATCAAGAGGTGGACTAGAAGAGCATTGACGTCTATGTGGAAATCGATGGCGCCAAGCAACAAATTCTGCGTGTCGGATGGAAGACGACATGTGAAGCAGTAGAGTTGGAAGCATTAGAAGAAGCCACGGTAGCTGAAAACCGATAACCTCTGTAATTGATACCACTAAATGTGACCAAGCACTATATATGGCAAGGAGCTCCTGTGTGGCTCATACATCTCGAGCCAATCGAGAAAGCGAAAGTGGCAGCAACTGGCTTATCATCCTCATCGGCCTCATCAGCCTCATCGCCATCAACAAAGTTCATGATGGAACTTAACGAGTTTGCAACACTCATCTAAGAGTTCTCGGACGTCTTCCCGGGCAAACTCCTCAAAACCATACCACCTCGATGGGACATCTACCATCGCATTGAGCTGAAACCGGACAATCGACCCACAATTCTAGGGGCCTATTTGATGAGCAATCACGAACTGACCGAGCTATGAAAACAGCTAGACAAGACGCTCGGCCAGGTGTTCATCGAACCATCCAAGTCACCGTACACAACACATGTATTGTTTGTGAAAAAAAAGCAAAATGTGGATTTACATGGGGACTACATGGCATTGAAAGATGCCACCATCAACAATCGATACCAATTTGTCCCAAACGACGAACGTTTTGATTTGAGGCAGAAGAGAGCCATCTCCAAGGGGGCAAGTGACGTGCAAAGAGGACTCAAGAGGAGGCCGAGTAAGACCAAAAGAAAAAAAAAGACAAGACGAGTGAGGGGGGAGAATGCTAGGATGAGAACTTTAAGATAGATTTGACCCTCCTCCCCTCCTCCACCCTCCTCACCATGTGATCAACACTCAAGTTGGTGTAGTTTCTTTGTTCATTGGTCTTCATTTTGTTTTCCCAGGATTTCTAGCTTACGTAGTGCCGTGAGTCACAGCTTCTGGTTTTTGCTAGAATCCATGAGATTGTGCTGGACGTGGCAGCATAGAAAATAGTACTTTTCTACCACGTTATCATGGCGTCCGTGGTGGCAAAGAAAGATAGAAATAGATTTCACAATTGCCTCACCGATCGTCTGAACAAGGTAACTTGGGAAGGAGATACCTTCGCAAGGTCGTGGAATGACCCTCACAATGGTTTGTACATGCTACTTGCATGGACAACATAATGGCAAGTGTTGGTCCGTCCAAGACAAACTAAGGCAGTCTCACTACACGCCCTCGGCAGAATCCAAGTTTTGGGAGCTTTCGCCGCCGTGAGCATGGCTACAAAACCAAAGACAACCGTACTGCCGAAAGCAACCCTTGCTATACTTAGCGACACTGAAAAGCGTGCGGAAGCCAAAAAATCTCAAGGAATACGTCGACGTGCACGTGGACAAGCCTCATGCAATGGGAAACATGCTCAAAGAGCACCACCCGAGCGTGGACCCCAACAAAGAGTACGAATTCGATGATGGCGATGGTGACAAGGATTGTGATTATTGCCATCGTCGTGCAACAAACGCAACTGGTCACTCAAGAGGGGCAAGGTGCTTGCTAGATCACCTCAAACTGCTGACAGTAGCGAGGCTGTTGAAAGTAGCAAAGGCACCAAAAGCAGCTACGTGGGAAGTTCTCATAAGCACGAGCCGGATGACGTTGCCGTGAAAGCAATCAGTGATGACTGCTGGAGGCTTTCTAAGTTGGCTACCAAGATGGCGGGTAGACTTAAGATCACCACTGATGGTGGAGGTGCAACACCACCGGAAGAAGTGGGGGCAGGCCCCTCTTCTTATGATGTGGCTCCTATGGGGCAAACCAACGCCCACACAAGCATTGTCCCTAGCTACAGCCTCCTCTGGAAGGTGGGACTCCTCGTAGGTGTGTATGCAAACCGTACCCTCATGTAGTTGATGAAGGTACACAAAAATCATGAGGTCCTTGAGGGTATCACCAAACACTCTGATGACATCAAAGCTGAAGTTCGCGTTCACCAACCTACTGGCCCACATCGAGTACAACATCATGCACATCGATCATAATCGTCAGCTCGAGCGTGTGGCTGCTCATGAGGCGACCCGTCGATACGACGACATCAACAAGAAGTTGTAGATTGTGACCCAGGTGTGGAAGCAGTAGCAATCGCAATGGGCCATAGTGCTAATGCCACCGCCAATGGCAACGAGGAATTGTCTACCTTAACGACTTTGGGACTATTCATAAACACATCCTTCCTCCACATTGTGGATATCTTTGAGAAGGATATTAAATTGACCGATTGGCTGAATTGCATGGAGCACATTCTGTGTGCCCACAAGGTGCCACTCGGTCAGTGGGGCAACCTCACCACGATGCGACTTCAGGACAAACCCTTTGAGTGGCAGCCCATGCCGTAGGAGGCCTTCTATGCTATCATCCACAAGACGTGCACCTGGCATGAGGAGACACAGTGCCTTCCACAAGATCAAGGACTTCAGGTAGGTGGGTAGCACGCTCAATGCCAACTTGATCGAGTTTACCACACTCGTGGAGGAAGCTGAAATCTTCACCGAGGGCGATGGGGACCCGGAATTTCTTGTCTCCAGAGTGCTTGTTGCTAGAATACTTGCGTGATGGTCTAGCCAGCAAGAAGCTGAAGGAAAAGACCACCACGACGGCAACTGGCCAAGGTTGGACAAGTAGGGAGGGCGTTGCACGACTTCATGAGATAAGTGTATTCGGTGAGCCTGAACCACTACTCCAATGCACGGCCAAACGCATGTGCATACCAATGCCGTGACATGCACATAGACGCTGTAGGGACTGGTGGATGAGCTGTATAACGGGATGAGGCTAAGGACAAGCGACCCGCAAACCCTCCAGTGAAGAAGGCTGGTGGGCAGAAGGTCTCCAATAACAAGCGCAACAATGACAATGACGAGCTACAGGCGGCACGTGAGCGTCGCAACGCAGCCTTTCAGGGCGCACTTTGCCACAACTACATGCAGCTTGACCACTTTAGGGACCAGTACCATGAGGCTGATGGTAGTGGACAAGAGGGCCCGAAGTTGGCCGCAGTTGTGGCACCTTGTTGGGATGGTGTAGCAGGAGGTCAAGGACAGGGCCATGGACAGGGCCACGGTCGTGGCAATGGGCCCGGCCATGGTTACGAACATGACCGTGGTATGGGTCTTTTCCGCCCCTGAGTGATGTTAGTGTGGACCACTTAGGGACAAAATTGGATCATGATTATGGGTTCGTTTTTTTTTATGAGGATCTTAAATCATTTGAGGTTTCGACAAGCTCAATCTTCTCTGTTGTTTTCTCCCCTCTTGTTGAACTTTATTCTACACTTGTTGACCGAAACTACCAACTATACCTTGCATCTCCAGACAAGATACATGGTCAAACATGCTTAGTGGTGGCGATACTGACCATTGTGTAAGAGTTATGTGGTAATGTGATTGAAGCAAAGAGCCTCAAACCGGTGAGCTCATGTGCACAGTACCGTTGGTCAAGATTTTGACCCAACAAAATTCAAAGACTGGAAGGTGTTAGAAGAATTCACACGTATCCACAAGATGCAGACTCGAGTGGGTGAATCATAGAAATTGTGGCGCCCTCCGTATAGATTTCGTGTTTACCACAAACACGAATTTTTTCGTCGAGCCTATTCACTCAGAAGAGTTGAAGTAATATGACGATGTAATTCAAAGGACACAAAGCTAGTGCTCCAGTTAACATACTAGCTGATGCTGGAGGGGATGACTCGTTTGTTAGCCTTGACTTTATCCAACAGGTGGGCCTAACGTAAAAGCCATCAAATAGTATAGTTGTCATTGATGACAACCGTACAGTACCCGTGATCATTACCTATAAAGCAAAGATTTGCATTAAAGGTTACGCACATAACTTCACGTTAAAGGTACTCAAGCTTCTTGATTTGTTTAACGTGGTGCTAGGTGATCTTAGGCTCTGTGACAACAAGGCTCTGTTGTACTTTGAACCAAAGCGCTTGATCCTTTGACAATATTGTTTTACATTGATTCAAAGTACAGAGTTATCACCAACCCAACCAAAAGTCCAAGCCAGCTTGTGTGCGATGCAGTTCAAGAGATGTTTTTGACAAGGATTTTGATACTTCTTGGCTAAGATGCAACAGGTGGAGGACGACGTGACAGAAGACACACCACAAGAGATCAGATCTCTATTGGCAGATTTCATGGATGTATTCTAAGACCCAATGGCTCGGCTTCCACTAGAACAACACATGGGTCACTCAATCATACTACAACCTGAGGCGACCCCTACGTTCAAATCCATGTATTGCCTTAGTCGAGAAGAAAGACAACAGGTTGAACAACAAATGAACGAGTACCTTGTAAAAGGGTGGATCGAGCCAAGCAGTTCACTGTACGGTGCGTCGATCCTTTTTGTGAACAAATCAGACGGTGGTTTGAGCATGTGCGTGGACTAGCAAGCGCTTACAAGCTGAAGACAAAAAACCGATTTCCCTTACCGTGGATTGAGGACCTGTTTGACCAACTCCAATGAGCAAAAGTCTTTTCATCATTAGATTTGTCTAAAAGGTACCATCAATCCACATCACAAAAGATGATGTACCCAAAATAGTGTTTTGAACACACATGGGACACTATCAGTTCCGAGTTTTATGCTT
Source organism: Penium margaritaceum (assembly GCA_023375785.1). Lineage (NCBI taxonomy): Eukaryota > Viridiplantae > Streptophyta > Zygnematophyceae > Desmidiales > Peniaceae > Penium > Penium margaritaceum. The sequence goes on from SZWC01000937.1 coordinate 135,844, forward strand.
CAAGCTAACAAACACCCGGCAACCTTCCAAGGAGACATAGATTGAATGTTCACCAACCAGCTCGTCCAATTGTCTTGGTTAACCTGGATGATAGATTGGTTTTCTTCAAATCAACGGAGGAGCATAGTGAACATCTACACAAAGTCCTCGCAATCATTTGGGAACATAAGTTATATAAAAAAGTGAGCAAGTGTACTGCTTGGCTTAAGGTCTATCTGGTTATCAACGTCGCATTGCAATGACAACTCTCAAGGTAGTTCACCGGGAAAACTTCCTTTGAACTCTTTGACGAGAGATGAAAAATCCTTCGGAAGAGCTGTAAACTTGCCAGTGTCAGGGCCGATGAGACTGATGTTGTCACATATGCCACCACAGTCTCCTCTGCTTCCTTTAGTTCCAATTGGGCAAGCCATATGTTGTCACATATACTTGTGCTTTGCATCAGATGTATTGCCAGGTTTAGCACAATTGCCTACATGCACTATTTTTCAAACACTACAACTTCCTCTGCTACTTCCTCCTCTATTGCTTCTCGTAACTGCTATTGTGTCACGAGTTGCTCAATCACAGATAGGTGTCATTTTTTTTTTCTTCCAATGCAGAAGTGGGCTCACTGGTTCTCTATCCTGCTTGTGGATTATGATGGTAGAGGAAATCTTGCTTGAGGATGATTTTGTGGTCATGCATTGGGCAAGTCCCCGAGAAAGTTTCATCGTGCAGATCTCCAATTTGCAGTCAGAGTGGTCGATGGATGTGCAGACTTCCACCAGAAGTTTTCACTTCTAATGCCCCTGGTTTGGTACACAAATGTATATTGCAAACCATGTCATTGGTGCCTAAACTGTGAGAAGATTCACCATCTTGTAGTGCATTCATGGTCAATCAAACCATGAAAATACACTTTTCTTACTTTCTACATACAAGGTACACACTCAAGGAAGATGCAAAGAACATTCATTACAACAACATGATCAATTCCTATGAGTTCCATATCTTTCATCAATCACAGTAACATTTGTGTTCGAACAAACGTAGAAATCATACGAAAAAAAATCAACAAAGAAATTATTGGTAGAAACCATGGACCAAGGAGACTTGTAGATGAAACCAGAATTTGTCGTATATCTTAGTGAATTCCTAGAGAAGAAATGCCAACCATGTCATACTAGAAAAGCCTGTCCAAAAATGAATTACAAGTTTTTGTGCAAGAGACAGTTTGGTTGTTGCTTGAGGGACACTCAATCCGCCACTTCATGTGACAGCTTGAATTTCAATCAATCGACAGTTAACCTGCCACTTGTATGACATTGTGACTCGCTTGATCAATATTCAATCTTACTTTTTACACAAGTGACAATCCAGTTTTTGCAATGTCTGCCATTGACTAGGGCAAGACCCGGAATTCAACAATTAACTACTTCCAGACTAAAACTCGTAACTAAAGTTTCATCCAAGGGATTTGATGCACTCAGAGAGTCACATTTTATAGTCTGATGATTGACGATATGTGCAATCATTTCATAGTTAGAACAGCCTGTAACAGATACTCTCTTGGTAAGCTGCTGAATGATCCCCATTGTCTGTGGCAAGATAAAATGGAAATGCCTGAACCTGGAGATGTTTCCATTGAAAACAAGAAGTACCCCACAAAACAAACGACTCATTTACTGGGGCCTATTCTAGAATGTGTTTTAGGGAATGAAGTTTCTAATATGAATGTAGTAGACTGAAATCCAATTTGTCAAAAGAGAGATGTGGTCATACACTTGTGTACATTTCTACAAGTGCATCTTGTACACACTTCCCATACACTTTCAACATCTTGGGATGGGACGGGAGGGCGGGAATGAGGGTGTGAATCTCATCGCACTTGACGAACCCTTGCCTGATGAACTCATGTATGTTTTGCAATTTCCATCACATACACACGCACCTACGCTCACCTCATTCATTTTTGCCCCAGAGGGGTTAGCAATTCTGGGAAACAATGTTGTTCCACGTTTTTTATTCCACACACACATCTATTTCACTGATTTTGTTTTTTCCAAAAAAAGCATAAGTGTGGTGCAGTTTGACATAAATGGATAGATGAATCCCTAAATGAGTGTCTCGTCCAACTGTTTCTTTCGCTTGGTGAGCCCGTGATCACTTATCAGATAGGTATTGTTTTTTCTTTGATCTACTTCTGACTTTAGGTTTATGATAATCGACTCTGCGTTGCGCAGGTAGCCCTTGATGTAATTCGCTGGGAAAAACCCCTTTGAACTCCTTGGTGAGAGATGCAAAACTCTGTGAAACAATTAAGAACGTCTTAGGTTTTGAGGCCGATGGGGATGATGTTTTTGTGCCTACCAATACAATCTCCTCTCCTTCCCCTAACTCCACATGGACTAACCATGCTTGTGCTCTTGGTCGCAAGTAACGTCTGGCCAAATCTAGCAATGTCGCCTGCATGCATCATCAAAGACTTCGACAAACATCTGTCAGCCAAAACATTCATCGTGAGACTCCCCCTTTCCCCTTTGCTTTTCTGAACCATTATCTTCCACATGTGATTGTGGCCATCGTTTGCAAGGATTTTGCTTGAACGTGGGACAGGGGACCGGGGGATGAGAGGGGGGTGGGGGGAGTACGTTGGACGATGAAAATGCCGATTGTCATTGGCCTACATTCTCTTGTAATCATACTCCCTCTCCCCGCATGATCAAGACCATTGGTTGCGAGAACACGATCTAGACTTGTATGTACATACTTTTTGTGGTTGAACATCGATGCATGCCACTGTTTGGTCCTGGAAAAAACATGTGAGAGGATGGAGCTTATCATTCTTGGATAGGTACAAATGTGGCTTATTGTTCTAAGGCAAGGCAAAATGTGGCTTTTTGTTTTGCGACAGGGACGGATGGGACATCTGTTTGGAGGTTGCACTATATGAGGGTCATGCATGAAAAAAGGGTCCAATTTCTCGTATACACATAAGATGCAACATGTGACTCTCATTCCCCCATCAATGGCAAGCAAATGGATAAGCACGACCCATTCTCATGCCAAACATGGAATATCAACGTAGCACCAGTTAGCTACTCTTCGAGTTCCGCTAGGAGAGTTTAGTATCTCAAGAGTGTTTTGCCATAATAGGTAAAGTTGTAAACGTAGATGCGTCATGCGACGTCGACATGAGAATTTCCAATTCTTTTTATTAAACTAGTGGTTGATGCGTCGGTTGGATATATGAGGAATTTTTTGTGGTGTGTGGGTACTGTGCATTGAACGGGTCCCTGGAATGTGGACCATCGGACATCAAGGGTTCATGGTCAGATTTCCTCAATCACCACGGTTTTGACCAAGTGGCCCAAGTTCCTTGCCCAATTTGTTACATTGGTATCAAAGCACGAGGATTCCAATCTCTCTATGGACGCCAAGACAGGTCCACTCCTAGGTGGGAGGAGTGTACAATTAAATGAACTTTGTCACGTTTGTATGTACAACTTACTATGACCACTCGGTCATGTCCATGCTCTAGAAGATCTTTGGTGTGAGCCCATTTGGCACTTGAGCACCCTCAGGTGGTGGCCCCATGCACCAGCAGCTACCACACTATTTCCACAGCGTTGCAGGTGCGTGTTAAGGTACTTGGTAGTTTTCTGCGCTATGTCGAGTGGGGAGAAAAAGAGTTCTCTTGGTGGACTTGCTTCTGTGCCCAGTTTTCATATGTTGCACTCCCCATCCACTGGTGATTGCCAAAACCATGCATGTGTTCAGTCATTCTGTCTGGCCCAAGACTCTGCATACGAAGGTTGAGGCGGTTCTGCTGTATAATGACTATGAGTAAAGATATGGCCAAAGCACATGGTTTGGGCCAGTTTCAAAACACACAAACACTGCCATGTGCGTCACCCGCTGTGCGTCGCAGTAGGTACTTATGATGTGTCCTTGTCAGTTGTCACCTCTCTTTGCATGCTAAATTATTGAAGCTTATGATGCTTTGCGCGTCTCCATAGACTAACCCTTGTTGTTCCTTGCACGTGCTTGCCTGGTATTGTGTCAACAGACTTGATACTGTCGCTACATCAATGATAGTAGGACTAGGAAGCTCCCTATCACTTTCTTAGTGTAGCGCACTCTAGCCTCTCCACATGGCTTGAAGTAGTCACGGGACTTTGGGTGATTGGACATGATGACTTGAGGGTTGAAGATCCTCAATCAATGTGGTTTGGGCTCAATGGGCCAAGCTCACCATTAAGTTCGTTACAAGGCATGTTTGGTGTTCCTTTGTAGCAAAATGGTTGTATTTCATAATGTCTAGTGCGCATGGATTTATGCTGTACTTCTTTTACTTTTCTATGCGCTGATGTAGCGCCAGTTTGCCATGTGGCTTTGACGTGTCCTGGCTTGTGGGATAATTGATGGGATGACTTCAGGGTTGGAAACTCTTAAGAACAACAATTCTAGATCAGTGGGTCAAGCGTTCAATCCGTTTGCTACAACTTTTGGGCCAAATGATTTTCTTCAAGAACATGGATACTTTTGATTTCCGTCCTAGCTTGTTACACACGTGATTTTCTTAACCCTTGCGATTTGAAAAAGGTCACCTCTCACACCTCTTTTGTCATTTTGCCACAGAATGTTTCTTTACAAATATGTAAGCCTATTCCCCAACTATGTAGTCTGGAGTCAGTAGTCAGGAAATTGAGCGGAAGGTGGCTCAGAAAGGTGACGGGGCACTGGTCAATGCTGACATGTGCCTTGGCAAGAGGTTTGGCAGCCACGCCTGAAAAAGTGCCTTATAGTAGTGCTAACTATGGTAGCCAAGTACGGTCTCCATACGTTTTTGGCTACTGGATGTGGCTTTTTCTGCATATTTTGATGAGTTTCCTTAAGATACTTTTCGAAGTAGTCACTACCATCCCATGTGAAATTTAATGTTCTTTTTATCACATCAGAGGGGCGGATACATCCATCTTTGGTAAAAAAATCAATGATTTGCATTTGCATGTTCAAATGGTTTTTGAGCCATACCTCGGTTGCACCTCAAGCGCACACTGAGGTGCCGTGCTGAGCCGAGATCATGTATGTAGTACTTGTATAGGTTGTGCCTTCACTTGCACAACCAATCACCCGCCATGTACCTTCCCAATGATACAGAGCCCCTCTACTCTCATTCTGCCTCCATCAACGGCCCTTCTTTGCACTCTGTGCCATTGTTTTCAACACCCCCCCCTGAGGCACCCCAGGAGGATAGCCACACAGCCATGCACAATATCGCATACACTGTCCGCATAGCGTGTTGCGTGATGCACGGTGCCAATGTCTTGGAGGACCCTCATGATATTGACACTGGGTTGAACGAGAGGCCCTGCGTGAGTGGGTGTATGGCGGTGGCAAGGCACAATGCACACGTGTCATTTTCACCAGCGTCCCTCCTGGATGGAAATTTGAATGTGGCAAACCAGATGAACAACACGGAAGCCCTGCCTTTTATTGTCGCCAAACCTGCTCGCGTCATCGGCAAAGAGGCCATGGCTCCGCGTCCGGCTTCCTCGGAGTCCACGATGGATGGTGGCCTTGGTAAGGGATGATGGTCCGTGGAGGACTGCGTGCTCATCGAGCTTTGCCTTGAGTTTGCAGATATGCATCGACAGACGCGTGGCTGGATGGTGCACATGCACGAAGACATGGCAAGGAAGATTACCCTGAAGTGGCTCCTTGCAGAACCTCTTACTTGAGTGCAGGTGAAAAACCACTTGACTAATCTCAAGAGGATTTGGCGACATGCCTGTGACCTTTTTGGGCAAAGCGGCGTAAAGCTGAATCGGGCCACGTGGTGTATTGATTTGTACTCCAACAAGTGGGCTGAGAACAAGCGCGTGAGCCCGAAGTAGGCGAGGCTTCCAAGGCATGAAAATGCCTTGTCATGGCATCGCCACCAAGCTAATCTATCTTGATAAAGCAGCGGGTGACAATGCCATGACAACGACACCGATCACGCCTCCACCACCACTTCCTGTACCACCAGCCACGTCAGCGGACAAGGAACAAGAGCACTGCATGAAGCGCAAGGCTACAGTGGAGAAGCCGATTGAGCACGCCAGTAAGGGTCTCAAGGTTACTACACGTCTCGAATTTATAATCAAGGATGACGACCCAAGACACCATGGGGCATGAAGGTGCAAACTATTGACAAAGATCCTGACGTGCGTACAGACAACAAGTTGAAATAACTCGACTGCCTGGCGGAAGACAACCTACGCAAGTTTTATGTATATTCCCCTGTTTCATTTTGTCAGCGTTTCATAACCTGCATGCTAGGCCATGACTGAATGATGTCTACTACAACTGAGACTAGTCAGTATAACATGCATGATGGAGAGCACGTGGAAGGATCGGGGAGTCGCATGCTATCCCCAGTGGAGGTTGCTTCAGGTGGTTTGGTGGACATGAATGTGGCAGTTTCAGAGGTTGAGAATCTGTTGGCCAACAATAAGAGCATAGATGACGATGACTGGTTTTACTTTTGAATGGCTCAATCAGTACAAGGATGTACCCAATGATGATGTGCCAGTGTCATCACTTCCATCAATTAAATCCTGTGCCACATACTCTTCCAACGCCTCTGTACAGTTATTGAGCGTATACACTATGTTCTACCAATGTCCTGCCCTCCCCTGTCATCTTTGTATACCACTTCTACTTCAAATCAACAATATCATTTTCCACAAAAATGAGGATGTTGTGGAACACAAAACACGAGAGATTTAATGATCACTGAAAGCCATATCTACACTGTGGGAGTCCCCACAATATGTGGAGCCGTGTTTCAAAACATTGAATTCCCGTTTGATGCACGATCGAACGGATGCGTGACGCCTGTTGAAGAGCTCCTCCATGTTTCAAGGACTTCATCGGTCAGAACCAAATTCTTGGAGATGATAACGGATGTTGCGATACAGTGTCATGAGACTATGGACATCTGGAAATGCAGCGTCCGCGAGCATGGGCTTGTTTGGCGGCAGGGCCAAACCATCTTGAAAAGTGCTTGCAAACATTCGTGCATCATGTGTGCTTCCTTTCTAGCCAACGCTCACGTAAACGAAACATGAGTTGTGGTCCCATCCTGCCAGTACACTGTGTGTGAATTGATGATGCCTGTTCATGTACGCGGTGTGTCGTGAATGGCGCACTATGTCAGGCACGTGAGTTCCATCAATGGCGCCGACACAGTCCTCAAACCACGGAAGATAATCACGGTGACCACTCTAGTGCAATGGTGGTTGAGCACTTGAGGTTGGCATTTGGATTATGCATGGTGCAAGCTGAACTAGAGCATGTACAACATCGTGGACTTCTCTCCACAGAATAGGCAAAGCGTGCCGGAACCGCTCCATGAGTTGCCGCATGCTCATGCCGAAGCACACACACTGTACAAGAAAAAAAGGCTTCTCCTCAATGGTCTTACAACTGTCACAAAGAGTAGAGTTGCGGCGGAGGAAGTCCGTGGTGTGTTGCCATGTTGAATGCGGCACGCAACTGATGTTGTGTTGCCTCATAGGACGCCCATGTTCTGCCTCAGCGGTCCATGCTGCACAAGAGAAGGAGGCGTTCATCATTGGTCTTGTGCGCAGTTGCCTAAGGAGGCGTGCCACGATGTCCATCAATAGCTCTTTCAGAAGAGCCATAAGCTGTGCCCGTAACTCACTGGCTCTGAAGATGAGAGCCTGAAGAACAGAAGCCCGAGAATGTAGGGGGTCCATGGCAAGTGATGAACACCAAGTGTATTCTTCTGTTGTGCGAGTGCTACTTATGTGCATGCGTGGTTTTTCCATGTTTGGAGAAGATGTACGGGAAGAAGTCGGACTCCTAGAGCATGTTCCCAGGTTACGTTGAGGAGGTACGTTTTTCTTTTCCAGCTCTGTTTTTGTGGACTCGTTTTTTCACGCTTCAACTCTGTGACAGTTGTAGTACTAATTGTGTTCAACGTGCTGTTTCATGCAGCTGCTGAGGCTCGACCCGCTGGCCATCGCGAACGCTGAGAAAGACCATGAGACGGATGCATTCCACCGAGTCTTCGTCGCACCCGGTGCTTGCAGGAGAGGTTTTGAGTACACCCAGCCGGTCCTCGTCATGGATAATACGCACCTCAAAAATGGCCACAAGAAGGTTCTCCTCATCATGCAAATTTTTTACACAAATGACAACGCCATGCCCGCTGCCTATGCGTTGGTGTCCAGGGACGACGAGCGCAACTGGAGCTGGTTCTGCGAGTTGGTGGCTGTAGCGTACCCGAACCCCGCACAAAAAGGAACGACTATCATTTCAGACCATGAGAAAGGACTGGCCAACGCCGTCAAGGCCAAGCTACCCGGGACGACCCACACGTACTGCACCTGGCACCTTATGCGCAACGTGCAGTCTCGGTGCCAAGGCAGGTCGGGCGCTCTCTTCTGGAACCTGGCGCACGTGACAACGCAGGCGGATTGGGATGCCTGCCTGGCCGAGATGCGCCGCACAGTGCCAAGGGCAGTGGATTACCTACTATGTGGAAATGGAAAGCTCGGCATCCCCAAGGAACGCTGGAGCAGGCTTTTCTACCCTGTTTCTCGCGGTGGAAACACCACCAGCAACCCCATGGAGTCACTCAACGGCAAGCTTGTAGAGCTCCGGAATATGTACCTGTATTTTTGATTTGTGAACCTGTACGTGTTTGTGCAGAGACTCTGGCACATCAGGCGCAAGTTGGCACACGACGCCAAGGGCAGCATCGCACCGGCGCTCTACCTCAAGGTAAAAAACAACTATGACCGCGGCAGGGAGTAGTCTTTGGACCTTGGTGGGGATGAGGCCAGGCCTTGGACAAGCGGCACAACATTGCGGCAAAACGACACACCACACAACGTGAACATCACCACGAAAGACTGGTCGTGCGGGCGCTGGCGGGAGTATGGGGTGCCGTGCCCACATGCGTGCAGCCTCTTGCTTGATAACGCCCTGAAACCCATGGCGTACGTCGATTTTTGCTACCTCAACCTTAGCTACATGCGGACGTACAACCCCACATTCCCCTTGCCCAAGGTGCGGCTGGTGAAGCCGGCAGACCCGAAGTGGAAGCAGCCTGGCCCACGTCGCGGGCGTGGGCGCCCGGCCACAATGCGTTTGGACTGGTACGCCAAGGTGAAAAAGCGGCGAATTTGTGCCCGCTGTGGAAAGCAAGGCCATGTCTGCCGTGCTTGTCCTAACTTGGAGGCCGCAACCCCCGAGCAGATGGCGGCGGCACGCGTTGCAGAGCTAGATGCAGAGCACCGCATGAGGGTGTCGTGCAAGACGAACGTGGATGCCATGGGATACTCCGGGGATGAGGCGAAGGATGCCCCCCCCGCTGAAGAGGAGACAGAGTCGGACGAGGAGGGGGAGGAGGAGGAGGGAGAGGAGGACGAGGACGAGGACGACGAGGAGGAAGAGGACGAGGAGGGGGAGGAGGGGGGGCAGGAGGGGGCGGAGGGGGAGGAGGAGGGGGGGGGGGAGAGGGGGGGCAGGAGGTGGTGGACCCCGTCTCAGTGTCAGTGACAAGGAAGGGGTCGACCACGATGATGCCGAGGCTGGTGAGGAGGCATGGATGGCCTTCCATGCCGTGGTGGACATCATCAACCGTTCCTTAAACCTTTGGTGAGTTTGTGTCAACTACTGTCCATTCCCCTTACATTACCGCAACTCTGGTTTCAGTTTCATTCATGATTTCAAGCATTGGCTTCTGTCCATGTGTGTGCTGTGCAGAGATTACTCAAGTGCAGTTCGTGAAGAGGAGGTGCATGCCAGATCACAAGTGGCCCGGGAATGCACTCCTGCAGTAGAGTAGCTTTCACTTGGGTTAGTACTTTTGTTCAACACCGCATGTCGTAGAGTTTTACTGGTCAAAGCCCCGGCTTGTGTACTTCTCCCTCCCCACAATGATTGACGTCCACATTCCTTGTCTTTGAAAAAAGTTCACCAGCACAAACCACAAATGGGATGGTAGTTTTGTTGAACTCCGGATCTATTGCAGTGCACAATGGCTATTAACTTCTGCTGCTCTCAATACATTTTAGTGAATGGTGTCCAAATTCTTTTTTTCTAAATTTCTATCTGAAGCAGCTACCAAGAATGTGTACATATAGACTTTAGACACGTTCGTTTCATTGTCTTTTAGTCAATTGTCTCTACTGTGTGAGCACCTGCCCAAGGAATCACAAACATGAGTACATGTGACGAATCAGACTTGACCGTCGTCTTCCTCATGGGAGTTGGAGCAACATTGGTGTGTCAGACAATGCATTCCTACTTGTGGCAGCCAACAAGTACGAGACATGTAGGCATGTGCCATTATATAGTAACACACAATGGCGCATCTCCAATGGATGGCTACACAAGTGAAGCATAATCAGAGGAAAGGCATGGGGAGGATGTTTTCTACGAAGGAGGAGACGAAGAAGACGAAGAGGTCGACTCTCTTGGTGCCGATGAGGACATTTTTATTATGCAATGGGATGTCAGGGAAGGCAAGGATGTGGATGTGACTTGTGCCACTAGCTCTGGCTGTGCAGTGTCCTGGATCCAAAGTGGTTAGATCCATCGTGGTTAGGGTAGCAGTGGAGATAGTTAGGCCCATATTTGTTCCCTGACATCATACACGATTGCCCATAGTCGTTCCTCGAATAATAATGGAATGCCCATAATGGTAATGGAAATCATTCTACAGTGCCCATGCTTGGGCCATGAATATTATTTCTATGCCCAGACTTGTCACATGGATAAGACGGTGGTGCCCATAGTTGCCAGTGAAATAATACTCAACTGCCCATAATTGTCAATGAAATTACACTCCACTGCCCAGAAATGTCATGTTCGTAAAACTCGGATACCCATACTTGTGAGTTAACTATTTCTCGCATACCCAGAAATGTCAATGCAATAAATCTTGGATACCCATACTTGTCACCGAAATGAAACTCGACTACCCAGAAATGTCAATGCAATAAAAGACGGATGCCCATACTTGTCACTGAAATGAGACGAGCATACCCAGAAATGTCAATGCAATACAAGTCGGATGCCCATACTTGTTGCTGAAATTATAGTCGCATACCCAGAAATGTCAATGCAATGAAACTCGGATGCCCAAACTTATCACTGAAATAATACTCGCATACCCAGAAATGTCAATGCAATAAAACTGGGATGCCCATACTTGTCACTGTCATCATCATCGAATGCCCACTAAGGACTCGATGGCTCGGTTAATGTCCGCGGCTCCCATTGCTCGGGACAGTTGGGCGGCCTTGTACTCGGCATGGGCACTCCCAAGTTCCAAGCCATGTGCTCCGGAGTCACAGGAGCTCGGGCCTATGATGGTTCTTCATGTCCCAACTCTCGGTTGTGTGCTACATTGCGGTCCCACCGCTCCTTCAACACGACCCATGCCCGATGTGCCGCCCGGTGGTCTGCTACGGGCGTACCCCATCCGTCATGTGCCGGGCCATTTGGACGGACGTCGTTGTCCATGTCGATCCAACGTGTTAGTCAAAGTTCGACTGTAGAAGTAAACTTAGTGCATTGCATTGACAGAGAAGCACATTAAATTGACACGTGAGTACCCGTTCATCGTGCGAACCGGTGCAAAAAGCAGCTTCACTAGTTGAACCTGTTCGCGTGACCCTGAGTGGACGTCGCCACATTCATTGGCGATATCAATGTCCTCCACCGTGCGACACGCAGACGTCGGCTACAGCGCGACGATATCTGTCGACATGCATGGCTCCAGCTTGTGCGAACTCCCCGCCGCAGAAACGTAAACGACAAAACGAAGCAGAGGCTACCAAGCAAGGCTGGCAACATGCGAGGTTTGTTTAGGACATGCAAGACCATGAAGACTGAATGCTTCAAGCGAATAGTGGATACAATTGACATGATTTTTGTTTTTGTCTCGCACAAAGAAAACCATGGGCACCTCTGTCATCTCGTTTCCAACAATGGACACCGCATGCATGTCGGTTTCAACTTTGGACACCGCCGTCGGTTCGCTTTCGAGTATGGACACCGCGGATCTATCGACCGAAACGATGGACTCCGAAGTATTTATGCCCTTGTGATAATTGGGTAGGAAATTGTGACGTCAACATGTCGACGCCGCATCCATGCAATGTGAACATGCTATCTTTCGACAAACGAGAGGGGTATACCCTTTATTTTCTACGCCGAGAGTTTTGCGTCCTTACAGAAGGGGCGAGTCAGGCTTTTTGTTCTGGCAAAGGGGCGAATGAGGCTTATCGTTCTGGCGGAGGGGTGGATGAGGCTTATCGTTCCGACGGAGGGGCGGATGGAGTTTATCGTTCTGGCGGAGGGGCGGATGGGACTTATGGTTCCGACGGAGGGACGGATAGGACTTATTTTCCTAACGAGGGGTATACGGTGAACTTGTTACGCATTGTTTAACCCTTTCGTTTTGGGAGGGGTCATATCTGACACCTCTTCCGTTTTTCCGCCATAAGTTTTCTTTACCTATCAACGCTTGCCGTAGGCTCCATGGCCGACACTTCCGCCTCGCCGCGGCACCATCCGCAGCAGCATCAGAAGCAGCAGCAGCAGCAGCAGCAGCAGCAGCAGCAGGCGGTGATGCTGGGCATGCTGCTGCAGGAGAGGGACCGGCGGCAACGGCTGCCGGTTGAGGAGGTGGTGGAATGGTACGGACGTGCACTGGCAAGAGAAAGGACGTGGCGAGGGAAGCACGAGGAGCAGCAGAGGAGGCTGCTGACGCTGCAGATGGAGAAGGAGGAACTCATGAGAGAGGTTGGAGAGAGAGCGGAAGCGGCGCATGCGGTGAGTCGTGATCTCCCCTCCCCTCGCTCAAACCCTCCTCTCCCTCCCTCTCTCCTGGCTGCCTCCCGCGCTCTCTCCCTTCTTCCCTACTCCTCTCCTTCCTCCTTCCGCCCCTCCGTCCCCCCCTCACTCCCCCCCTCACTCCCCCCCTC
>SZWC01000937.1:176831-206465 GCA_023375785.1 Penium margaritaceum
ACGCACGCACGCACGCACGCACGCACGCACGCACGCACGCACACACACACACACACACACACACACACACAGGCACCCAAACAAGCGTTCGCAAGCGCACGCACACGCGCACCCACGCACAACCTCCCCCCCGACCCTGGGATGGTATGAGAAAAGCCATTCCAACTTTCTGCCCGACCTTGCAAGTGCACATCTCTGATAAGTCATGCACGCTGCTGCAACAGAGCAGGCGTGCCGTGCCAACATGTGCGGGGGTCCCTGCTGTGAAATCTCTCGACCGCACAAAGAGTTCAACCTTGTGCACCACAATCCTGACAGAGAGGTGACACCCGCTGCCAGCTCCACGGGGACGCAAGCAAGCAGTCAGCTGGGCACGAACGGGCAGCTCTCGAAAAGAAGCTTCCTGGAGGAAAGCTCTTAGGTCGAGTCAAAGTAGGCCGATCCCGACTGACCGAGAGAGAGAGCCATACCAAGACAGACCACGTCAGGCCAAGGTAGACCAAGCAAGCCAGGCAAGCCAGGCCAAAGTTGGAGAAGCCAAGCACATGGAGCAAGCCATGCATGCATGCAAGCCAAGCCAAGCCAAGGCAAGCCAAGCCAAGAGAGCCAGGCCAGGCCAAGCAAAGCCAGGTCAACCCAAACCAAGCCCAACCGAACCAAGCCAAACCAAGCCAAACCAAACCAAGCCAAACCAAGCCAAACCAAGTCAAACCAAACCAAGCCAAACCAAGTCAAACCAAGCCAAACCAAACCAAGCCAAACCAAGCCAAACCAAGTCAAACCAAATCAAGCCAAACCAAGTCAAACCAAGCCAAGCCAAACAAAACCAAGCCAAGCTGAGCGAAGCCGAACCAAACCAAACCAAACCAGGCAACACCAAGCCAAGTCAAGCAAGGTATGCAAAGGCAAGCCAAGCAAAGCCAAGTCCGGCGAGCGCACCAAGCAAAGCCAATCACGAAACGCATGCGAGCGAAGCCAGCGGCGCCAAGAAAGGCTTTGGCTGAGCCAAAAGTGAAGAAGCGTGCAAAGCAAGCGAAGGCAAAAGGAGCGAAGTCGAATCGGACCTAGGTATCCTAAAGAAAAGGTGCGAAAGGCGGGAAAGAAGCAGACAGCGGTGACCAGTTGTGGTGTAGGTCAGCAGGTCGCATTGGTCACGCACGTCTACCGTGAACACCTAGAAGGACGATTTCCGGGTGTCAGCAAGCCTCTCCACTCCCTGCTTCAGTGGCCAGTCACCTTCCACACCCAGGCTAGAGGACTCCAAGGACCATGACGGGTCCGTCATCCTGGCCCAATTCCCAGCCTCGTTCGATCGCATGTTTTCGACTTCCCACTGGTCTGGAAGCTCAACAAGGCAGCGTCACTGCCATTCCGGCGTACCTCGCCTTCCCGTTGAAGCAAAGAGTCTCCGTACTCCCCGTCTCTGAGAGGCCGCGATGACGACGCCCGCGCTGTCAAGAGGAAGAGCACGAGAAACCCTAATGATGCAGATGTCAAGGTGAGTCGCCATGGCGTAGTGGCTGGGGTGCTCCTGTCGGAGCGGACCCTAGTGGACCCTAGTGGTCTAGCGGTTCTAGAAGCTTCCGCCGGCTGGCAGGCGAACACGTCGACCGCGCAGCCGCCGGCCTCTGCCGGGGCTGAGGAGCCAACGGGAGTTGAAGAGCTCAGGGGATTTGAACCCGCGCCCTCCAAGCAGTCAGGTTGGTGCGGTTGGTGGTGGTCGCGGAAGTGATGAGGTTGGTCATGATAGAGGTGGTCATTGCTGTAGCACGCCCTCGTGTGCGCTCGGTGCCGCGGGCACGGCTGCCTTGTGTCTTCAAGGCTAGGGCAGTCGCAGTCCCGACTGCCCATTGCAAAGTGTCGTTGCTGAACATTGTGTGTGCACTCCATGGCTAGGGTTTCCGCAGCTGTGTCATTCCATAGGAGACCAAGACGGTCAAGCACAAGCCGTCTGCCTCAAACTTTACAGCCGTTGTGCCCAGTTGGCCGCACGTTACGCGTGTAGCTGTACAGCGATGGGTAAGCCAGCGTACGAGCCTTGGCTTCCAACGGAGACAGCACCAACAGATGCAGGGCTTGAGATCAGTCGGGTTTGCAGGGCTGACAATCGACCTCGTCGGTCCCTCACACGAAGTCCAGGCAGGGTGGACATCGGCAACGGCAAGAAGCGACGAGTTCCGAGTCGATGACGCACCGAAAGCTGCGTTCAGGCATATGATTTGCTGCCAAGACAGCGACAAGGTTGCGTCCCGCCTGCAACTCGATTCTCTGAGTTCCCGTAGAAGGTGCATTTCTAGAGAGATCGAACGGTGCAACGCGCTCCAAAGTGTGTTTCGACGGCACTAGGGAAGGCTGTAGCGCCAGAAGCAGTTGGATCCTCTCGGCACGAACTCGTCTGCAGACACCGCAGCAAAACCCACTGGGCCCCAATCGGTTGAGCGGCTCAACTGAGCCAATGAGTCAGCGCACTGTGCTTTGGTTTGCGCAATATCGACATTCTCCACGTCATTTTCTCGGCTCTAGTTCAGGTAATTTCCAATATTCGCCCGAATGTAATGGGCGAATATTGTCTAGTTGCAGTCGGGACGTCATGTGTTCGCCGAGACGAGTCGTCGTCGACTTGGAAATTTACTTCTCGGGCAAAACAGCAGATAGAAACGGAAACAAAGCAAGCCCTCGAAAGACGATAAGCTAGGAGAAAAGTGAACTGCATCCGTCGCGTATGGTGATGGCAGCCCACAGCCGTCGAGTTGCCGCTCCGGAGTCTTTGGACGAGCCCCTCATGGATGTCGGTGGCGTCGAATCCTACGTCATTGGGCTATCGTCGCGGGCGACATCCATCCATGACGAACATCGTAAGAGGAAGGGTTCTTCCCCGACAAACGGATCCGATGACCAGCGCCATGCATTCGAGTCCACGCAGTCTTTCGACGCCCATGAGCTTAAAAAAGCAAACACTTTGGTACGTCAGCAGATTGGAGTTCCCAAACTGAAGTGCATGGCCATCAGCTTCGAAGAAGCCTGAGGGCCATTGGGCCGGTTGTGCACCCCGGTCCTGACGGCTGCATGCAGCACGATGGACGTCCGGCCGCATCCATCATGCACTGCATCGGAACTATCGCCGTCGACAATGCGCTGGGCAGCCGAGCGGATGGCTCTTTCCGGGAAGACCTGTTCCTGCCACAGAATTGTTAGAACCTCTGGTCGTAACCGACTGAAGCGGTGGGGATGCCTCAGTACCAAAGAACCCAGGGATGAGGACCCGAGCCCCAGTACGTTGTGCTAGATACAGGATTCAGTTGTGGGTGTTTCCACAAACTTCTAGGCGCAGACTAAACATAGTCTAAGCATTTTCTGGTTTCGATTGACTGCGATAAATTCGTTAGAAATTTCATCATGTATGGCTTTTCTTTTCTCTGCATGGTCCATGCTAAAAAAACCTCCCACTATGCTCCCTTCTGAGAGCTGGTACTTGGAAAATATTTTTTCCTTCTCACACCATCCACAATTGGAAACGAATTTATGTGAAAGAAGAGCTCCATTACATGACAAGTGCACCATGTTGCAATCATCACGCTTCTATAGTCCTCCTTCCTCTATGGTCTTCAGCTTTTCTTTTCCTCTTTTGGAGATTGAAAAGAGCCAGACATGATGCTCAAAGGTGGTGCGAAAGACTTCTATGATCTTGTCGGTAAAGAGAGCACCAAATCTCCAAATCTCTCGTCATATGACCCTACAGAGGGAGCATAAAATTCACCTCACACAAGAGGATTCTTCAATTAGAAGGTACCGCGCGTAGGTAGTGAAGACTTTCCTGCTTGAGCCTCTAATCATGCATGGAAGCAATGTGTGCATGCTAGGGCTCTAGATGCAGCAATCTCATGGCGTTGGGAAGAAAACTTGAGAACATCGCGGGAGTCAACAACAACCGGGGGTACCGAAAGAGCGTAATGCTAGCAATGGGTTGACCGGGCCACCCACATGAAATTCTTGATGTGGGGCCCAGCAGCCACCCTGCGGTCGAACCTTACTGGTCGGCAATGTGCCGCCGGTAGTTTTCTCACATTTCAGCAGAACCAAGAGTGCGGCTCCGCAGGACCAGAAACCCGATGCTTCGAACCAACAACCCTATCTTGGCATACATATCAAGATACAAATAGCCATATCAATCACAAGCATATGTGGATGCATGTCTTCTTGTGTATGACACTCCAATGTTTGCTAAGCAAATCCTAAGTACATTACGCTCAAACCAGCAATTATTCTCTTAAGCACAATTGGACACGGGACTTCTCTCATCAATCTTCCTCCCGGTTGAGATGCCACGGATGCCTGGTCCACCATGTGTGCACTTTGAGATTCACGTCAGTTTAGTCCCCTAAAGTGATAGCGTGTGTGTGTGGATGGAGTCAAGAGGTCACATGCGTGTTTTGCAGCCACAGCCAATACTCCCCCATGACCCATAGACGAACACCCCACACACATATGAGAGAAAAATGGCACACAGCCAGAGAACTGGTACATTGACTGACATGAAGCATGCACATCAACCTGAGGCGTCAGGAGCATATAGCAAACCAACAACATGCACTTCTGCCTTGAACCTTTCACTGCTAAGAGCCTTGGTGAGAAATTCCGCACGATACTGACAAGTATCGACCCAGACAACCTGAACTTCTACAATAGCAATGCGTTGGCGTACAAAGTGATGCTCAATGTGGATATGCTTTGTGCGAGAGTGATGCATGCCATCATGCTCAGTGATTGCCTTGGTGCTTTTATTGCCATAATGCAGTGTAATGTAGTGAATGGACACACGAAGTTGTCTTAACAGGCGGGACAACCACACACTCTTTCACCTACCTACGCCAAGCTCCACATACTCTAACTCATCAGAGTTGTGTGCAATACATCCCTGTTTTCCACTCTTCCACGGGATAGCAGTCCCACAAAAAAAAATGAAACTAGTCTGGCCATGGGCGTCAGTGTCGTGCGCCCAGTCTTTTTGAATGTATATGTCAACAACCATAGAACTTTGTGTCTTATAACACAACCCCACACGTGTAGTAGACAGTGCATAGCCAATGACACGCAGTGCTATCTTGAGATTTCTCTAACGAGGTCGCTGGGAGAACTAAGCCAAGAAGTTGACCGAGAAGGCCCCACTAGCTTGAGTGGTGGTGGCAAGATACATCATAGATAATAAAAAACTCAGAGATTTTCGGTGACGTCAAGCTCCCCAGCTCGGATGGATCGAGTGACATCAACAGGTGCTGACCGGCTAGCGTCATCGCTGTGGATGCAGTGTGTGTGTCGGTCAACAAAGAGGCAATGCGCTCCCCTAGGCTGCAGATGTAGGCAGCCTCATGCACGTGTAGAGTGTGATGTTGGCGGTCACGTTCCAGCTCCACAGCAAGGAATACTCGAGCCAGACCTAGGTCTTTCATCTTGTGTGTGGATTATAACAATAACTTCAACAATTGCACAGTAGTAGGACTGGGTGAAACAACAAGGAATTTGTCCACCTAGACCAGGATGACCACAAGGGGCTCCAAGGGTGCACTCAAGAAGAGTGCCAGATCGATTGTGCTAAGGTAGTAGCCACCTTTCTCGAGAGTGGAGGAGATCTCCATGTTCTTGCAAGGAGGCGGCTGCTTGAGCCCGTATACGACTTTGTACAGCCGCCAGACCTTGTCCGTGCCGCCAATGAATCCCGGAAGCTGCACCATGTAGATTTTCTCATGTAATCGACCATGCAAGAATGCATTCCTCACTTCCATCTGCTCCAGTTTCCAGTGATGCTAGACGACTAGACTCAAGAGAGCACAAGCGGTGGTATACCGTCCAACTAGTGCAAATGTCTTGTCAAAGTTGATTCCTGGAACCTGGGAGAAGCCTTTGGCTATGAGCCTGGCTTTGAACCTGTCAAGCTTGCCATATGGATTCGACTTCCACGGGATAACCCAGTGAGCCAAAATAGGTTTGTGGCCTGTTGGGAGATTGACAAGCTCAAAGGTCCCATGTTCCTTGAGGGCAGTCAGCTCCTCTTGCATGACATTTTCTCAGAGGTCAGCGTCACCCGCCTCACGAGCTTACCGAATAGTGGTAGGCTTTGGGGAGAGTGAGGTCAGTACACTTGCTTGAAAGGAGGCTGCGACATAGCCGAAGATTGACGTCTCGAGGGTGTTGTGAAACTCATGAGCTACAAGTGCATAGTCCATAGCTCACTTAGGATGGACTGCACTGACGGAAATTCCAAGAGCATCCAGACCTGTGGGTCTTGCGAAAGAGTGAACTGAGGTGGATGGTACATTGGAGTGTTGTGCTGAGAGGGCTAGGAGGACTGAGAGACGAAATGATGAGGGAGAGTGCGCATGTGTCCTACGTGTGGGAATCAGCCTGGGCCAATAGGAGGAGCCTAAGAAATAGGAGGGGGTTCGGCCACACCTATGGAACTTGAGGTCTACAACGCAGGCGGTGGAGGTGAGTCCTACATAGCATGTGGAGGTGAATGTGTAGACACAAAAATAGGGGAATGTGTCAGAGCGCTGATGGGCACTGTCATGGACTCGGAGGACACGAAGGTAGAAGGATCCGATGCTAACTCTAGTGAGATGCCGATTGGGGAACCAGATAGTGGACTAGGAGAAACACCAGCCGTAGAGGGAACATGTGAAGAAGGAGAGGAAAAGGGACCAGAGGGAGAAGCGGGGGAAGGAGGGTTCCTTGCGACACCAGAGGCAAGGACAGACCCATCTGCCCAAGCCGACAGAACGAGGACAGAGAAGAGGGTAGAGTGACACGGAACAAGTAACGAGGAAAGACATCCTTGAAGAAGAGAGCATCGCGAGAATCAATGACACAAGCACGGTCAAGGTCCCAGAATTGCCACACTTTAGACATGGCTGAGACATCAAGGAAGGTACAAAGCTGTGTACGTGGACTAAGTTTTCCATCTTGAAGCTCCTCAGGGAGCTAAACAACGGTAACGCACCCCAGTCACGAGCGAGGCGAAGGCCAGCACGACAACCAAACCAATGATCAAAGAGAGTAACGTGACAGGGAAGGGGATTGTGGAGATCATGGTTCCAAACCCATGTCATGTAAGACATGGCCTCAAAAGAGAAAAATGGAGGAAGGTTAGAGACAATGAGGAGGGTGCGGACACCCTCAAGGAGTGTTCGGTTCCAACGTTCACAGATGTCATTTTGCTGAGGTGTGTAGGGAGCCATGGACTCCATACACACCCCACGGGACGTGAGGAAACCAACAATAGGACCCATGAACTCCCTTCCACGGTCACAATAAAAACTACAAAGATGGTGACCACACGTAAGTTCAGCTTGGGGAAGCTTGGAATCAAGGATAGGGCAAATGTCACTTTTTTGTTTGATGGCTAAGACCCAGCGCATGCGAGAGAAGTCATCATTGAGACAGAGGACATAGTGACCAACCCTACCCAGGGCATTGTGGGGGAGAGGCCCCATGACATCAGTGTGTAACAGGTCAAGGGGATGGAAGGTGCAGGACTCTGATGTGGAAAACAGGGATCGGTGCCTTTGCCCTGATCGAAGTCAAGGCAGTGAGTGGAGAAAAAAGCAGGAATTGAAGCATCGTCAAGACCATCAGTAGGAACTGTACAAAGTAGGTTTTCAATGGCACCACTGTGGATGTGACATAGGCCGTGATGCAAACGTTGTGCGTGTGGGGGAGAAAGAGAGAGTTTACAACATGGACATGTGCAAAAGTGGCAGACATAAGGACAAAGGAGGAAACACAAAACAAGCGTTTGCAACGGGTGCACCGCCATAAGAGGCGGCCAGTTGTGCGATGGAAAACGGATGCAATGTTGCACGTGAAAGGGAATTCCATGCCCTGGTCATCAAGTTTCGTGACAGAGAGAAGAATTAACTCAAGAGAGGAAACGTACAGCACATCAGGCAAGAACATTTCCCTTCCGGGTCCAACAAAGTGGATCAATCCAAGGCCCTAAACAAGGAGAAGTTGGTCGGAGCTAGTGTGGACAAAACAATCAGAGGTAACAAGATTGAGAGAGACAAACGAGGAGCGAGAGGAGGTCATGTGGTGGATGAACCTGGGGCCACCCCCAGGGGTAGGGTAGTGGAGATGGCATTGCAACGGTGCTATAGGTTGCTGCATTTGTGGATAAAGGTAGACTACGGTTGGATGGGACAGTTGAGGTGGTGGCACGGGCAGAGCTCCCAGAACTGCCACAAGTGCATGCACAGTGTGTCCGCATCACAGAGGCTAGGTGGGCATCCTCGGGCGCCTTTCAATACTTCGGGGCGGAATGGCCGGTAGCACAACAGGTATAGCACGTGAAAACGATTGAGGAGGACATGGAGGAGAATCCACCACCCGACCCCTTTCCCTTCCCGTGCCTGGCCTGGTTACCAGCACCAATTCTTTCGCCACCTCTTCCTTTTCCACGATCACATCGACCACTCGTCCCCCACTCTGAGTGAGAAGAGAGGTGGCTGACGTGGGAGAAGATGACAATGATGCTGAGGAGGAGGAAGAGGGTGAAGGAAAGGCTGTCGTGGCATCTGCAACTGTCGCAAGGTGGATACGTTTATTGTGCAAGTCGCTACACCAGTCTGTAAGGCGTAGGAAAGTAAACTTCCCAAGAGCGCCAATGCGAGGTGGAGCGTCATCAGGGAGGGGCTCAGCTACAAGGCGCTTGAGCTTGGTGGCCTTCACCTCCCTGAATGTTTCAGACAGTTTGGAGATGAGGTCATTGACATTGAAGAAGACTACAAGGAGTTGCTCGGGTGTTACGTTGTCCATGTCACATAGTAGCTGGAGACGCCGAGCCTAATAGGCATCCGCAATCTCATCAGCATGCATGGACAACGTGTTGAACTGGAGTATGAGAACACTCTGTGCTGCGTGCAATGTGACACTAGCGCGATGCTCAATAAGGGTGTAAGGGCCAATGGGGTCAGTATGTGTAAGATGAGCAGTATTGGAATTGTACGACCCGATCGATTCAGTGAGGTCATTGTGTCTAGCACGTGTGCCCATGCACTGAAACGAACCTCCCAGGAGGAGAAGATGAGTTTAGAGGTGAAATGAGGTGGTGTACATTCAAAGTTAGGCGTGCAATGCATATGTAGTGCAAGTGCGTTGGCGGCGGCTGTGCCGAAAGGAGTGGCGACTGCAAGAGGGTCAAAGAACAGAGAGCCAAAGGCGGTGGATACGGAAGTGGGAGAACTGGAGAATGCATTAGGAATGCCGGCAGCAATAGAAGGAGACTAGAGTGGGTTTGAGGCGGTTGACGACTAGGTCAGCTATGTGGTCAGCCAAAGTTTCCTGATCAGCCTGTTCATTAGGTCAGCATTGCACTGTGTAGTGAGGGTTGCTTGGAGGACAGTGCTCTCTTGTTGTAGCTTTGCCTCTAGTGCGGCGTAGTGATCATCGTCAACTGGCATGGCGTGAAGAAGGGAATTGTGAAAGGAAAACTTGGCAGAGTTCTTCCTACCCCAGTGGACGTGGAAAAGTATGGTGGATGTGGTGCTTAAGGTAGTGTTGCAAGGCAATGGACATGGATGCACAAAAATGACCGCGCAAAGGTAAGAGAGAAAAGGGGGTAGGGAGGAGGGTATGACAAGCTCATTAGAGTTAGCGATGCAAGGTAAACAAGGGTGGAAGTGCTGCTGTTGCTGATGCTGTGATGACTGCCAAAGTGGAGGATGTAGAGACAATAAGACATGCGGCCCCGGTCAAGGCAGCACATGCAAGGGTGGAGATGGCTGCATCTGTGGAGACAAGAATGTGAATGTGGTGAGCAGGCTGTGGAAGAAGCTTGCATCATAGAAGAATGGATGGAGGCAAAAACACTCGAGAGAATTGTGGCTACTGCCCGTGCTACTCCTACTACTGTGTTTACTACGGCGGCATCTTGTGTGGGAATGTTTATTGCGAGTGCTGCAAGGAACCACTGGTAAACTGGAGCAATGGTGTAAGTGTCCATAACCCTACCTGTAGCTGTACGGGTAGGGACACAAGCAGCACATGCAGCGGTATTAAAAGTAGAGGAGATGGTAGCATTGGAGGCAAATGTCATTTCCAGGATAGAAAATATATCACAGTGTCTAGAGGAGGTAGCTCCAGAAATGGATGTTCATGGAGGTGCAGCACGGCAGGAAATGGAGGGTCTACTAGTTGTAACAGGGGATTGGTATGCCAACTTCTTTGACGTGTCCTGTGAGAAATGGGAGGAATTACAAGAGATTGAGGAGGACATTTGGTCATGTGGTGGTCCCGTTGTTGGTGCGTGTTGTGTCCTTGGTGATTCGTCAAAGCGGATAGGCAGTGGACGGCGTACTCGACAGCGTCCTCACGTGCCTAGTCAACAGTTGGGTCGTAGTCCTCTCCAGGCTAGGGCCCTGGACCACGGCGGCCGCGTGACCACACTTTGTGCTTCACCCTCTTCTCGTGGTATGCGAGCTCCTCATCAATGTGATCGCGCTCATGTGCCGTCGACGGAAATATTGGGATGGGTTCAGTGTCTGGTGAGGAAGCCTGGGTGGCTGTAGTGATCGTAGATATTGCTGCTGCTGCTGCTGCTGCTGCTAGTGTTGGTTGGAGCTTGGATGATCAGCTGCCTTGATGCCTTGGTGCTACACTATTGGGGTGCTTGGAGCTTAGAAGCTCCAGTGCCAAGGTGTTGTGGAGCCACACGGTTGCAGTACTGCAATGTTGTGGAGAACAATGGGGCAAAAGGAGAGTACCCTGGTGGTACAATGCCAGGGTACAACAATTCCTTGGTGATTTAATGCTCTGGTGTTTCGGTGACTTGGCACCGTAACAAGGCGGAGCTAGAATGCTCCGGTGCCTTGGTGTCATAATGCTACGGTGCTGTGGTGTCGCAGTTAAGCGGAGCGAGAATGCTCTGGTGTCACCGTGCCTTGGTGCTATGGTGCGGTGGTGCTGTGGTACCGCAACTAGGTGGAGCAAGAGTACTCCAGTGTCGGAATGCCATGGTGCTGCAGTGCTGTGGAGCGGCGAAGCTTTAGCACTACAATGCCTTGGTCCTGCGGTGACGTGGCAGCACAAAGAGGCGGGGCTAGAATGCTCCGGTGTCATGTAGAAAGTGGTTTAGCCACGTGAAGTGAGTACACGCCAAGATTAGGCTGTGATCCATGCGAGTAAAGGTGGTTTGCCTTACAAGTTAGGGTGTCAACACTGGCCTAGATGAGGGTAAGATGGCTGGATGGATGTTGCGGCTTTGAGTGTCACCACGTATTTCACTTAGACCACATTGAATCATGTCCCGGACCGATAGAGTGGAGGATATTGTCCCTCACGCTCTGATACCAGTAGATAGTAAAGAGTTGTCTGATTGAGCCTCTTACCATGCATGGAAGCAAGGTGTGCGTACTAGGGCCATGGATGCAGCAAGCTCAGGAAGTTAGGAAGAACATCGCGGGAGTAAAAAACAATGGGGAGTAACGAGAGAGTGTAGTGCTAGCAAGCGGTCCACTGGGCCACCCATGTGAAACTCTCGACGTGGGACCTGGCTGCTACCGGGCCCCACGACAGCTCTGTACCGCTGGTAGTTTTCTCACACTTCGGCATGACCAAGGGTGTGTCCATGCAAGATCAGCGACCTGGTGCTTCACACCAACAACCCTATCTAGGCATGCAAATCAAGATAGAGATAGCCACATCGATCAGGAGCATATGTGGATGCATGTGTCCCTTTGTGTGACACTCCAATATTTGCCTATAAAAGCCTGAGCACATCACGCCGAAACCAGAAATTCTGCCATTAGGCACAACGGAACACGGGACTGCCCTCATCAATCTTGCACCCGGCTGAGACGCAAGGGATGCTTGGTCCACCATGTGTGCGCCTTGAGGTTCATGTCAGTTCAGTCACCTACATGATAGCGTGTGTGTGTGTGTGGACGAATTCAAGAGGTCACTTGCGTGTTTTGCGGCCACAACCAATAGTGGGAAAGGCTTCTATGATCTTATCTGTACAGAGAAGACCACGAATGTGAAAATCTCTATCGCCATATGACCCTAGAGAGGGAGCATAAAATCAACCGCGAATAGTAGAGTTTGAGAGGCCCAAGGAGCAGCTCAAGGGTAGAGAGAACGATCTTGGAAAAAAATAGAGGTGAAGATAGTGCAGAGCACCAAAATCATTGGTTGTAAGTAGGGACAAAAGAGAAAGCGGCTTTTGATCGTTTCTTCATCTGAACAAAAGAAGCATGCATTCAAAGAATTTTGAAAGAAGTAGGTACGCAATGCCATTAGTATGGATGAGAAGGGTACTTTTGTCTCTTTGTCTTTTGTTCGGAGGTTGAGCGAAAAAGAGTTGTGTTTTGCTCAAAGTGAATTCTAATGAAAGTGCACATTTAGAGCTTTATCTGACCACATATTTTTGTAAGACGGCAAAAATGATGTCGAGCTAAAAGGGGGTGGTAGAGCTTTGTCAAAAAAAAGGAAAAGGTTAGAAGAATCTATATGATGGGATGCCACGTCTTGCACGAATGCCCATCGCAGTTTTGGTGTATGAGAAGAAAACAGGTGCGTGTTGTCTCCCTTGAATTTCGGATGCCTGTGCCCAAGTGTGATTGCTCAGAATTAAGGATAAATAAGGCTGTAGCAGAGAAACTTGGAGCGCAATCGTTAGCTTCACACTATGCATATTTGTAGCCTTGAATAGCACACTGCCTCCTTGTTGATCGAGATTCCTATTGCATCTACTCAGATGACCCGAGCAAGGCAACAGATGTGGAAGTTTTCCGATCCTTCAGGGGGGGAGATATTCGATGTCACCAAGTACCTCAGCATGATCGGATCCCTCATGTACTTAGCCAGCACAAATTGCGCAAATGTGGCCTTTTTGGTCAACTTTCTGGTTCACTTCTCCTAGCAGCCCTGTCAGAGGCATGTTGAGGCTGCCTTGTGCTTTGTTTGTTTCCTGCTATCCGTAGCACGTGTCAGATTTCCCTTTGATAAATATACGGACAGCAACTTGGTGCATGACATAAATGCACAAAGTTGAGCATTATACATATCTCTTGTGGGTGGGAAAACTATCTCTTGGAATGATAGAACATAAGGATGTATTGCTCGCGGATCATGTTAGGTTGAGTACGCAGCACTTAGCGTAGGTACGTGCAAAAATGCTTGGCTTTGCCACTTGTTACAACAGTTTTGATTGCCTATCCATTGCATCACTCTGTACAAGGAGAGCACAAAAGGAATCATTAAGAATGATGGCATACATCATTCTTGTACGAAACGCATCAACATCGAGTACCACTTTATGTGTGAGTGCATTACTGTCCGAGAAGTTCAGGACGTGTGGGTCCATTCTTATCAACAGCATGGATGTTTTTTTATCAAGAACATTAGTACTGGAATGTTCAATGAGGCTGTGCATGCTGTTGGTTTGCTACGTGCTCGTGATGCCACGGAATGATGTTGTTGTAATTTTCCCTTTCTCTTAAGTTGTTCATGCCACATGGGTGTCTGTTCATCTCAAGTGTGCGGCATGTTTATTTGTGGGTCACGAGGAAGTGTTGTTGACACGGTGTAAACACACAAGTGACCTTTTGACTCTGTCCAGGCTCACACACCATTGGTGTAGGTGAATAATCTGAAGTGAAGCTCTCGGACAGATTATCGTTGTACACCCGATGGATTATGCAGTGCTCGTATACCAGCCGAATGTAAGAGTGGTGCCTGTTGTATCCATTCTTTGTATGTATAAGTGTTCAGCTGTTGTAATGAGCACGACTTGCTTGGTTTGCCTATATCAAAACATGGAGCAATCCATGGTAGAGTGCAAGCACCTACATAGGGTCGTGGATGACGTGGCTGATTGATACTTAGTCATGCATGTTTGTTTAGGCTCTTGCACGATGTGGTTGGTTTCTTGAGTTTACACGACCACACCTCCAATTTCTTCTGGCATGTAAGTAACAGCCTTCAGCTCTCTGCCGCCTGGTCCGGTCCGACCTCGGGGTAGCGGCCGGGCCCCATGTAATCAGTTCACATGGTTGGCCCAGATGACTGGTTTCCCTTGCCTTGCTCGCCCATTATTAACTTTTTTTAGTCTTGTGTTATTGCAAGGATCTAACTGCTGGTTACTCTATTCCATAGCGTGTGTGTTTCTCCATGACATTATGTCCATGAATGCTTGCAGAGCCTAGTCTAAGCAACCTCTATTAATGTGGTTTGGATGGGGGTCCGGGACTCCCCAAGCATTAAAAGGGAACTTTCTAGGCTCCCGAGCACAAGCTCGCACAAAAAAAAAACACAAAATCACAATCGTAATTTGGAGGCTGGTTCAATTAGGGTTTTCATGTAGAAAAAAAGGGGGCTTTCATGTTGCGGAAAAAGAAGAAGAAAGACTCTTTTTCTTCATCTATAAAACGGAGGGTTTTCCTTTATCTCAATGAAGTGACGACCCCTTGTTTTTTTTTTCACACGCAAATACCCTAGTGTAATGTAGGGTTCTACGTTTTGTGCAGGGTCCTCCTATGCCAAACAGAAGAAATTTGAAATTATACTAGGACATTTGCATGTGAAAAAAAGCAAAGGGGCCATTACCCAACTGCATTTTTTGGTTGGGATTGATGATCCCATGATGAGCAATGTTGATTGATGAGGAGAAACACCTCTTGTTTGGATTTTGTAAAATTGGGGACATCCTGTCAAAATTTTCATTTTATGTGGGACAGTTAACCAATTTGAACCTTGTTGAATTCGGTTTGGTTTGGTTTGAGAAGCTGTTTGACACAAAAACATCACCAAAAACCTATCATACCTGTTTGGTTTGGTTAGAAAAAGGAAATGAACCAAATCAACAACCCCACACTTTTCACATTCCTACACCACATGGAAGAAAGTTATACAACATTGAAGAAACCACACAAGAATTAGTGTTGTGATACAATCGTGCACCGCCTCAATTATCTATGTTGTGATATCTCTATTGCTGTACTTGCTTGTGCAGATGATTGACTCAGTGCATGTTGACAACGGCGGACGCTGAGCGATGGAGGGGACATCATACCGTTTTGAGAGACGTGGCTTCTATCTCCTCTTGTGGAGTCTCCCACGGGTAACAGTACGCGACCAACTCCGATGGCAGCAACTACCGTCACTCATGTCACCAACAGTCATAGGCGGCTAGTCTGACTAGCACAGAGTCTGCCTAGGTTCTGTCTGCCATAAGTTTGTTGTGTGTAGTTTGAGCTGATTTTGACTACACGACTGCGTTTGAAACTTGCATATTTTGGTATGGTCCAGTTTTAAGGAAAAGCAGACAACGCCCAGGTTTGGGGCTGTCGGTCCTATGACAGGGTTCACCGAGAAAATCCCACAGGCCTGAAAACAGTGGATTTTCCTGATTGGCTCGTAGACTTAGTAACAAGCCTCACAGAGGTAAGGGCCTAGGTTAGTGTAGGAGGGTTCTCACAACAGGCTTCATTGTTTCTATCGAATCAGTCATTACTCAATTCAAACTGCAGTTCTGGGGCTACCTTTCAAATGCATGTTTTCCCTCTCACAACTAGCAATCAACGCTACTCATGGGCGAAGTCTGGGCGCAGCAGGCCACACACTTCAGTCCAAGTGTGTGAAGCAACAGAGAATATTCCTGGCCAGACTAGCGCATCATTATGTCAACCTTGGTGTTAGAGCCATATTGTAGCAGGTGTAGTTGACTGAGTAGCAACAACAGCTAATAGGTTTAAGCCAACGTTGACGACCCCCCATACATGCCACTACAGGAGAAACTCTGTTAGATGTTTCCTGGTAGATTTCCACTTGTGTTGTGGCTGCTTCAAAATGCTTTCAACAAGTGGGAAAATGATGACAAATGTTTTTTTGCGACATTGATCCCACTGTGATGGTAGGATAGGCGGTCACGCAATCAACATAAGGAGGACAACACCGATGGTAGAGTCAACATATTTGGAGATGACACCACCATGCAGCAGGGAAGTATTCCCGCTGCTGCCCCAATTACTTGTTTGTCCTCCAACTAAAAGTTTCTTACCTTCCCCTTCCTGATGGGTGAATTCACGTCAGCAACTGAGGAGTCAGCGCGGCCACACCGTGAAAAAAGAGAAGCGAGAAAAAAAATCCAAGACTCGCATTCTCTAGTGCTCCCTTGCTCAATCGCTGCCTGCCATGCAGCAGGAGCAAGAGCAACAGCAGTAGCAGAGTAGGATCAGCAACAAGAAGTGTAGTCACAGCAGGAGCAGTGAAGCAACAGCAGCACTAGCAACACATAGCAACATTTGTAGCAGAAGCAATAGCAACCATAAAAATGCAGCTGCAACATGGGTTTCGCACACCAGTTGGAGTAGCACAAAACATATGGTCCAGCATGCAATAGCAACTGTAGCAGCACAATAGTAGGAGCAGCAGCTCCTAGCGATCACATTAGCAACGTGCAACATAGCATTGTAGTAGCAGTAGCGGCTGCGCGGTGGTGACCTCACCTAGTGGGATCGCAGCAGGAAGCAAGTCCCGGAAGCTACGTGGAAGCTATGCAGGCTTGCACGCAGCTGTGACGGGCAGTCAGCCACCAACCACCACCATAGAGGAAAAAGAAAGAGAAGTGGGTGTATCAGTAAATCCACCAAAGGGAATACCCATTTACTAGCAAGGTATTTCTGAAAACAAAAACCGTGAAAAGGCCCGTCTCTCTCCTTTTCTCCAATCCTCGAGAAAAGTGTTTGTCTTGTTTTTCTTTGAAAGTATTCACAACCTCTAAGCAAAAGACAATGAAAACCACAACACAATACACAATGGTGGCAGGGCGCACAACCATGGCCTGACCAGGTATCGCTGCTGTGACAGTGTCCACCTCTACTAGCGTGAAACCATTGATTGGCCCTGTCACTTCCCTTCAACGTCAGGTGGAAAACTTGCACATACTCCTAGCCACCTTACAGTTTATTTAGATCGCCACACCAATTCAGCCGCTACTCCCTAGCCAGTCTGGTTCCATGGTACCCTAGGATCTCTAAGCACTGCAGCCAACACTCAACGCAGGCCAAAGGATTTTAAGACACCACAATCCCAACTTGAGCCGGAATAGTTCACTTCTTGGGAAATTTTGTTTTTCCTGTGGACTTAGGATGAGTGTCTTTGTCCCTACTACACCCTGAATTATGACTCTTCCATCTCCGAGCAGCTGCTCAACGTAAGCCGTACGGCTAGGGCCCTCATCTCCGGAGTACCAAAGAGTGATCGTATGGACCTCAAGCTTTTCATTGGTGATTGCACTCCTGGCACAAACCATGACCCCCGTGAGGCCTACATTACCCTCACACATCCCAATAGTGCTTCTAGCCAGGTCTTCATCAGCTGCCCTCACAAAAAATTCAGTGAACTCAAGATGGGTGACTTAAAATCTGTCACCAAACATTGGTGTCGTGCACAGGATCTACTATGTTGGCTCGGTGAGCCTGGTCTGCCTCCGCTGGCCGTCCTCCTCACCATCAAGAACAGCGCAACCCTTGACTACAAAGATATCCTCGTTGACATCGACCTCAAGATTCTAGAGGCCATAGGCAATATGATGTCCTGGTTCTACTCCCCGATTGTTACATGGGACAAGGCATTTTTGGACACTCGCTTGCAGCGTGGAGATACGTTACCATTTGTAGCATTCAATTCCGCCTCTCCTATGCCTCAGTCAGGCAAGACCCCTGGTGTTGCTGGAGACGCAAGGGGTCCGGGCCGTGCCAAGGGGGGATATAGGAAGACGAAGAAGGGGAAGACCAACCAGCCACCTAAAAGTAGATCCTCCCATGAAAATTCTCTCATTCACCATAACTGTGGCCAGTGGGGTCATGGTTGGTGCACCTGTCTACTACCCAATGACGAGTCTTGCGTCGTCACCTCCTTGCATCAGTGCATGAGCGGAAATTGGTAGAGCTGCAGTCTCTATTGCCTCTCCAATCAGTGCTTCTTCAGCAGCCTCCTCCTCCACCAACATCGTAGTAGTTGTGCTCGGTTCTCGGCCCCTCCCACACCTTCCGTTGAGCCTATTCTTGTGTAGAATCCTGATCTGATTTGGTCCCTTCCATCTTCATTGCTCAACTTCCTCTCAGTGCCACCCTTCAGCATAGCCACACCCCGTAATGCCACTCGACTCCATGGCCCTTTGCAAGCAAACACCAGTTGGAGAAATTCATTGTCCGCTTCCTCGGCATCCCCCCTTGTTAGACCAGGGAAGTATGTGTTGCATTTCTTCTATTCAGAAGGTCACAAATAGGCTTCAGACTAAGACTTCTCTCTGTGGTGACCCTCTTATGAATGCCTGATGTGTTCCTATTCTCTTCCTGGATAGGCTTACCTAGCTTGACGATTGGTAGATACTCTTCGCATCTTAGCCTCCTGCGCTACATTGATTATTTACGCCTTGTCAGGTTGTTTGATGCAACGGTACCACATTTGTTTGTGACCCCAAGGACACTTGGATCATCGACTCTGATGATACGCATCACTTGGCATCCTGTTTTTAGGTGTTCAGTATGCTTGTTGTGGGTGGCGATTTCCAGAGTTTTCAGACTGGATCCGACCAAGTGCTTCCTATTCGTGATATTGGCATTGTTTGCTTTCAGGGCCTGTTTGATGACATCTTAAAGAAAAATGTACTACATGCACTTAAGCCTTCTGTCCGTCACTGCTCTTGACTGCATGAGCATGGCTGTTTTGCACTCTTGTGATGTTGGCACAATCTCTCTTCCTCCTATACACGTCTGTGGTTGAGTCACTAGCGTTTGGCTCCTTGAGGACCAGAGGGATGGTAAACTGTCTCCCTAGGGTGTTTTTTCATTCAAAGGCTTTGGTATTGTACATATGCATCAGGTAGCCTACTTGCAGATGTTGGCAAAGCTCTTTGCGGTACTCTTGCCACTGTGTCCAGTGCCTCCTCACCCATGACAAGACCGCTAGATCAGCCAAAATCTTTTGATGCCAACACACACTAGGTCTGGGTTGTTGTGATTTGCACGTGCACTATCTCACTAATCTGTACTATGACCTCTCGACTGGTGTACATGCATTTGCAAACAACTTACTCTGCAGACGTTGACAACGTTGTGCGCTGAGCGATGGAGGGGACGTTGTACCGTCATGATAGAAATGGCTCCCATTTCATCATGTGGATTCTCCCACTTGGTAGCGTTGTGGGAACGACTCCATTGGCAACAGCCACTATCACTCATGTCACTGACAGTCATAGTCGGCAGCTATGCATAGCATTGAGTTTTCCTAGGTTCAGGCAGCCGTAGCTTTTCTGTGTGAATCTTGTAGCTGGTTCTTACAGCATGATTACATTTGCAAAATGCAGATTTTGGTTTGGTCCAGTTTTCAAGAAGAATAAGATGACGTCCGGATTTGGGGTTGTCGATAGTCTTGCATAACACACCTAGAAAACCCCACAGGCAAAATATTAGTGTAGTTTCTTGATTTGCTAATGACTAAGTAACAAGCCTCACAGAGATGAGGGCCTCGGTTAGTATGTAAGGAGTCTCACATCACTCCTCATTCTACTCACTTTCAACCGTGAATCTGGTGCACTTTCTTGAGTGCAAGTTTGCCCTCTCATAATTGAGCATCCATTGCTGCTCAAGTGTCAAGTCAAAACACATAAGGCCATGCATTTCAGTTCAAGTACGTGAAGGGACAGAAAACAGTCTTGTCCAAACTAGTATAACATCGTTTCAATCTTGGCATCAGAGCCATAGCGTAGCAAATGCAAAAGAATCAGCAGCAGCAATGACATATTGGTGCCAGTCAACGTTGGCGAACCCCTTACACGCCACTGCAGGGAACACTCTGCTTCGGGTAGGGGTAGCCTTGGCTGGTGGGGGCTTCAAAACACCCTCGATGCGGGGGAAATGCTGCAATGTTTTGTCACGTTATTTCAAGTACTCAAGAAACGTGGTTAGTACATGTTTTTGACAACTTTCATGGTCCCTCAGTAGAAGACTTACTTTTAGTGGCCGCGTATGTTACCCGCTACCATGGCCGTACCTGGTACCGCTGGTGTGACACAATCCACCTCTGCCAGTGCAACACCGCCATCTGACCCTATTGCCGCTCTTAAGCCGCAGGTTGACGACTTACACAAGCCAAGGCACGTTGTATTCTACTCAGATGGCCACACCCATTGAGCCACTTCTCTCTGGCCCCATGGTCTCTGTCGCCGCCAAGAAAGCAGCCCAGTAGGAGCACTAGTAGCAAGAGTAGCAGAAGTTTGTCTCTAGTGTCCCAGGGTCTCTAAGCAATATAACCAGTACTCAACATAGGCCAAAGGATTTTGAGACACCACGAACCTCCGTTGAGATGGGACAATTTGCATCCTGGGAGCTGTTGTTTCACTTGTGAGCTCAGGGTGAGGATCTTCGACCCTACTACACCCTTTGTTACGACTCCTCCATCCCCAAGTAGTTGCTGAACGCAGATCATACAACTAGGGTCCTCGTCTTCACAGCAACAGAAAGTGAGCACACTGACCTTGAGCCCTTCATTGTCGACTGTAATGTTGGCGCCCACCTTGACCCTCTTGAGTCCTAGAGTACCCTCACACATCCCTACCATGCTTGAGTCCAGGCCGTCATCGATCACCTTTCGAGGAACTTCAGCGACCTTAAGATGGGTGACTTCGGGTCTGTCACCGCTTGTTGGCACCACACGCAATATCTTACTTGTTGACTCAGCAAGGCTGGTGTGCCTCTGCTGGTCGTCCTCCTGACCATCGAGAACAATGCAAATCACAACTACGAGGAGATGCTTGTCGACGCCGACCTCGGGATTCTAGTCAGATGGAAAAAGCAGTAGTGGGTGGATCTTCTTTTTCAGCGGCTCGGCTTTCTCGTGGCTTAGTCGAAAGCAGGGATACATGGCATGCGGTATCGCAGAGGCAGAGCATGTGGCATCAGGTACAGGTGAATGTCAGGGTGTGTGGCCCCGTTGTCCGCTGTGTAAATTTCGTCAGCCTACATCGTCCATCCTGCTACTTCAATGAGAGTGCATGTGCCATCGTAGGCAATGATGACATTGATCACACGCGTACAAAGCACATCAATGTAAAGTATCCCTACGTACGCACTTTGTTGTACAAGGGCAATGTCCGAATGGTGTGGGACGGGACCGTGCGACAGCTAGTAGACCTCTTGACCAAGTCCCTCAAGTGCGCATCGATAAAAAACGTTTACGTTGGTTGGTCTACATCCGTGAGTGTACTTTCTTCCATCCGTACGTGTATCCTCATGTACACCCTCACTCTTTGTGTGCTCATATTCACACTCGTGAGAATCTGTTGCACTATGGAGCCATGGTAGCATGGGGGAGGGCGACTTGTGTGGTCCACTGTGGGTATATGACCTCTGCATGTGTATGTACATTGGTGCTTCCGCCTCATAAGGGGGAGTGCTGTGATTTACGTGTGCATTGTTTCAATGATCTATGTCGTGACCTCTCAACAAGTGTAGATTCTTGTGTAGATGACTGACTTGGCGGACATTGACGACAGCTAGCGCTGAGCAATAGAGGGAACGCCGTACCATTGTGAAAGACGTGGCTTCTATCACCTCGTGTGATAGAAGCCACACTTGGTAGCAGTGCGTGGCCAGTTCCATCGGTAGCAACCACCGTCACTCATGTCATCGACAATCAGAGGCAGCTGTTTTGAGTGACGTAGAGGATGCCTAGGTTCGTGCAGCCTTGATTTTGCTGTGTGAATTTTCGACTAGATCCTGACTGCACGACTACGTTTGCGGCTTGCATATTTTGGTATGGTCCAATCTCAATGAAAAGCAAACGACAACGGTTTGGGCCTATCGGCCCTATGGCAGGGCTCACTAAGAAAACCCCTTGGGCCATAATAGTGCATTCTCCTGATTGAGTCATATAGCTGAGTGCCTACATTAGTATGGGATGGGTCTCACATCAAGCATCATTGTTGCTATCAACTCAATCGTTTCTCACTTCAAACTGCAGTTTTGAAGCTAACTTTCGAGTATGAGATTTCCCACTCACAGCGGAGTAGGCAGCGATGCTCACTCGCAAAGTCTGGGCCAGGGCTGCAATACCGCGGTGTTTAGTACTGCGGTACTCGAGTACCGCAGTACCACAGTATCGCGGTACAAATACCGCGGTATCATGATTTTGTGGCAGCTCATTACCGATACCGGTACCGGCACTGCGTTACCAACGGTATTGGTAAAGTACCTT
Source organism: Penium margaritaceum (assembly GCA_023375785.1). NCBI lineage: Eukaryota > Viridiplantae > Streptophyta > Zygnematophyceae > Desmidiales > Peniaceae > Penium > Penium margaritaceum. Next base: position 199,080 of record SZWC01000937.1, read on the forward strand.
GGTATCATTCAATTACCGTGGTACACGGTATACCAATGTATAACACACAAATTGAACCACGGTACTAAAATGTGTACCACGGTACTGAATGCCCTAGTGTTTTTCTAACACCAAAAATTAATTCTAAGCTTAAAAAATGAGATAAGTAATAGATGTCCTGAACTTGGAACTCAAGTTTATATTCTCACAAAGAAAGGATACACCTTTACATGACATTCACTTGTGATATGGAGATGTTTAGGTGGAGTAGAAGGGGACAAGAAATGAGGGAAGGGGAGGAGGGAAAATTTATGAAGAGATACTCTAGTTGAATAACGGTCTCTTATATTCCCTTGTTTTGTAGAGCTCAATAACAGGACAATTAAATTCGACTGCAATTTTCAGCCTTGGAATTTTGGACCTGTTTGTCCAAAAACCCTCGTATTTTCTTAGTGTCATATTTTGGTCAAACGTTCATGTGCTTGGTCTGTCCATAAGACTTCGCTTTTTGAATTTTGAAATTTCGAATGTCGAGGGCGAAGTCGTACGTCGCGGCTCGCTTCACACGTAGATTTGCACGTCGATTTCCTGTCCATTGCGAGCGTCCGAATGCACACTCATTCGCATTACCACATTGACTTAGGTGTAGCGCGTTACCGTTACTTGTCAAAAAAAAATCTATAACGTTCTCATTACCGCGTTACCGTACCGCGGTATGATGTTGTGTGGACCTCGACCTGACGCGACGCCATGGGAGATGCATGGCGAGGTCCATGCTCTGTTGTGAGCATCTACAGCATCCCGCATGTGCCTCATGCTACGTGCCTGCACAGCTGCATATAGATGGTAGCACATTGTTGGTCGAGACTCGGACACTTGGTGCATTGCACCAGTGTCACGAGGAGACCATGTGATCGTGTGTCTTAGTGTGTCGCTTTACTTTGTGTGGCATGTGCATGCGAGCTGTTGGTCGAGACCCGGATACGTGGTGCGTTGCACCCGTGTTACGAGGAGATCCTCCCTTGATCCTGTGTTTGGATGATGATACTATTGTGTTGGATTGCTCGTAGCGGTCGAGACCCGGGCCCTGGTACCGCCAGTGTCACGAGGAGACCATCTTGTCCTCTGACATGTGCACGGCATGTGTATGTGTGCGTGTGCATCATTGCTCTCATGGTCAAGACCCAGACACTTGGTGGGCTGTGCCAGTGTCCAGGGAGACCTTAAATGGATAGCAGATGAGTGTGTGTGTGTGTGTGTGTGTGTATGTCTGTGTGAGTTGACTCATGCATGTTATGGCTTGCCATACATTGTTGTTCCATGCCTTCGTTCATTCGTTCTGGCGTGGACGGCTATGTCAGCCAGGGGGAGTGTTGGTTTGTGTGGCTTCCACCCGTCACGACCGACACTGCTAGTTTACCGATATACCCACATTCAGGGTATATGGCAGAGGAGGGCGTGACGACACGACGGGCCTCCGGACTGCACCGAGACTTCTCCAGCACCTACGATAGCGCCGGCGAGACGCGGTCGATGCGTTCCGGTAGCCCTGTGGGCTTGTCGGGAGCTAGGAGAGTTTTCTTGGTGGGTTGAGACCCGTGCACCCGGTGGACTACATCAATGCGACGAGGAGACCCGATGGCTGTTGTGGGGCTTCCGATGTTCGGAAAGCCGTGTGTGATGTCTGGACGCTGATTCTGAGATTTTCTGGCACCATTCCTATTTTCTCGGTGGTCGAGACCTGGGTACTCGGAGAGCTATTCCGGTGCCTCGAGGAGACCACCGTTATTGTTATCGTGGTGTACGCAGTGTGTTCTCCCCGCTGACCTGTTTGGGCTCAGCGGGGGTGACGGGGCCCGGTGCGGCTAGCTGCCGGCGCCCCTACTTAAGCCCGCTAGGGGCTCATTTGTAATCTCTCCTTGTTCTTTATATTCAGCATTCCAGACTTAGCCAAATTCTTGCCGTCTTGCATCGCACTCACACACAGAGCTCATGTTCGTTTTTGCATGGGCCTGCATGCCCTAAAATTATTTCCAGTTTCGTATCAGAGCACAGGGGGGCGTGTGAGCAGCAGAAGCAGCAGCAGTGGGCGGAACGCAAAGAGAACGCGCCACGCGGCGCCACGCCGGTAGCAGCGTGAGGGAGCGTGAAGCGACTGCACGTGAACGCCACAGGGGCGGTGAGCCACACACAGCAGCAATAGCGGCTACGGCGGCAACAGCAAAAGCAGCAGCAGCAACAGCGTGCAGCAGCAGCAGCAACGGCGAGAGGAGCTGTAGCAGCGCATCAGCCGCTGTACTAGCAGCATCAGCAGCAGTAGCATATAGCAGCAGCAGCAGCAACAGCTACTACAGCAGCGGCGGTAGCAGCAGCAGCGTGCAGCAGCGACGGCGGCAGCAGCAGCATGTAGCAGCAGCAGCTGCGGCGGCAGCAGCAAGCAGTAGCAGCAGCTGCTGCGCAGAGCAGTAGCAGCTGCAGCTACTATAGCAGCGGCGGCAGCAAAAGCAGCGTGCAGTAGCAGCAGCCGCGACGACAGAAGCAAGCAGCAGCAGCTGCTGCTGCGCAGAGTAACAGCAGCAGCAGAAGCAGCAGAAGCAGCAGCAGCAGCAGAAGCAGCAGCAGCAGCAGAAGCAGCAATAGCAGCAGCAACTGCAGCAGCTGCACCTGCTGTTGCAGCTGCTGCTGCCGATGCGAGGAGGGCCTCACAGCCCTCCTCTGATCGGGGGTGCCCTCTGAGGGGACCCCGTTCGCACCCCCCCTCCCTTCCTCCTCTTCTTAGGGGACCCTCGGAGGGCCTTGCCGAGCCCCTCCGAGGGACCCTTCGGAGGGGGCCCGTCGGCCTCGTGGGCCCCCTCGGCCCCGTCGGCCCCGTCGGCCGACCGACGGAGGGGCCGGGTCATAGGGGCGGACACGAACCCCCCCCCACAACCACTCGCTCACTCGCTCGCTCAGCGAGCGAGCGAGCGAGCGTACACAGGAGGGAGGGCCGGACACCCCCCCCCCTTCCTTCCTTGTTTTCTCCGTTTGTCCACCTTCCGGGCAATCAAGAGAAGGGGGGGAGCGAGTAACAAAAAATAGGAAAAGGGGTACTCCAGAAAGGAAAAAAAAACAAAAAAAAGAGAAAGGCAAAGGCTTCAGGCAAGCAGAGGGGAGAACCAAAAAAAAAGGGGGTGGAGGGTGAGGGTAAAGAAAAAAAAAGGAAAACAGAAAGGGGGGCCTGAGGACTAGAGAATAATGACAAGAAAAAGGTCATCTTCCAACTACCATTGCCACAACTGCCGTAGCTTCATAGCCGCAGTATTCACATCAGGCGGTGGAGAGTCGACGAATACTTAATGCGGCGACTATGCGAGAGCTTGCTCTTTCGCCTTCACAGCCGACAGCGGACTGTCGTCGGCAGCGATCTCCGCTTCGAGACGCGTCGTGGACCGGCGTCTTCCTGGGGCCCGTGGACTGGTGCACGCACTTCACCCCGTAGGATCGACGGCGGATTCGAGTCTTACTAGCTCCGAGGGCTGGGTCGTCTACCGCTTGGAGCAGCAGCCACACCTGCAGCCACCACCCCTTCTTGTCTTGGAGCCGTCTTCGCTCCATTAGTGGCAGTAGCATTACTGGCCGCAGTTAGTCGGACTGTAGTCTCCAGGCGTGCTGTGGTAGTGCAGCTCTTCCCGTCCGGTCACGTTTGTTGACCCTGACGCCGTGACCTCCAGGAGTGACAGTACCTACTGGCCCCATTCTCTCCCGTGGCTTGGTGTTTACCACTGGGAGTAGGTGCCCTTGGTACGTATCCATCATCCACCACACGCGATGAGTGCGCGGATATCTGAGCAGGCGCCCTGCGCGTTCGCCTGCTACTACTGTGGTGATGGACCTCATGGTTGGCGTCGCTGTTGGACGCGCCCTCCCGGCTGGTATCCACCTTGGCTACAGCCTCGTCCGAGCATGCGTCCTCCACACCATACGGATCTGCCAGACTTGGTAGATCCCATAGCTGGACCTCTGGCGAGCATATTCGCTGAGATCCACGGCCTCCGGCAGATAGTGCAGCGGCTTTGTGACCTCGTCGTCACTGAGCGTGCTTCTGCTACTCGTTTGTCGAAGGCCTCTTCGATCACATCTCCTCCATTCTCTCCTCCTTCCTCATCGGATGGTGTACCTTCAGCTCCACCTGCCAGCGAGTCCCAGGCTGCCACCATCCTGTCGATCCTTCACTCTACGACCACGACGTCATCTCGTGATGACATACCTCCATGCAGTCGTTCCAGTAGAGTGACTCTGCGACGTCGGCGTCAGCGCTCCGCACGGCGTGCTCGCACCGATGTTGATACATCCTCCACCTCCTCGGCCTCCGTTGCTGTACCTGTCGAGGGGGAGTGTGGTCACCGCGCATTGCGTGATGTGACCGTAGCGACAGGATTTGCACTCGCGCCGGGCTGTGCTGCCGGAGCGTCAGCTCGAGCAGATTCAGATGATACGGAGACAGCACATGGCGTGGAGTCTGACCCCGACATGGCGTTCATGGTTGAGAGTTGCTTTTCATCCTCCAGGTTGGATCCAGATCTTCCACTGTAGCATGTGACATTAGGAGGAGCGCAGACACAGCGTCCTTGGACGGTGCCACTCGCAGCTCCGACCGCTGGAGGTCCGGGGGTGGCATAGGAGTCTCGTGCGGATCGAGATGCATCCATCATACTTTTGGGGGAGAGCGTGCAGCAGACTCACACCAGTCCGGCGGATGTTGGGGTACTTGGGACGTGCATGTCATTGAGGTCGACATCTACGCTAGGGCAGCAGCCGGACATTCTGCAGCAGCAGGTTGCATCAGGAGGAGTGTAGGTCCCGCGTGCCTTGGCGCTGCCACTCGCGACACCGACCAGTAGCGGCCTGGTGGTGGCACAGCAGTCTTGTGCGGATCGGGATGCCCCACACGGATCTCCGGGGGCGTTGGCGCACGAGATGCACACCAGTACGATAGTAGTCGCAGTGCATGAGCAGAGTCAGCCGGTTGGTCTTTTGGAGGTTGAGGCATTCTTGAGAGCAGCAGTTTTGAGAGACATCGCTGGGACATATGCTGCAGCAGACACAGCAGGCTCCACCGTCTCATCTGCGGTACATGAGGACCAGTTTCAGCGTGAGGAGTCGTCCATGTTCCCACAGTCTTCGGGTTCCCGTACCCACGACGGAGTAGCGACATACATGACGGAGTCAGATGATGGTCCTTACTCTATCATCGAGCAGGTGGTAGCGACCAGCGTTCCCGGCGAGACAGTGCGTGAGCGCCAGCTGCGCTTGTTGGTCGCCTTGACGGACATTGCTGAGCCGGAGCCCTGTACACCTGTGTCCACTACGGCGGCAGTTGAGGACAGTGGTGNAGCAGACACAGCAGGCTCCACCGTCTCATCTGCGGTACATGAGGACCAGCTTCAGCGTGAGGAGTCGTCCATGTTCCCACAGTCTTCGGGTTCCCGTACCCACGACGGAGTAGCGACATACATGACGGAGTCAGATGATGGTCCTTACTCTATCATCGAGCAGGTGGTAGCGACCAGCGTTCCCGGCGAGACAGTGCGTGAGCGCCAGCTGCGCTTCGTGGTCGCCTTGATGAACATTGCTTAGCCGGAGCCCTGTACACCTGTGTCCACTACGGTGGCAGTTGATGACAGTGGTGCAGATCCCTACACGCAGATGGAGTCACCTCGTCAGCTGGAGCTGAGTTCTGCCCCTTCGTGTTCACCTGCTGGTGACCTAGCTGATCACATGGACACTGAGAGTGGTAGTACCTGCTCGGACGACATTTCTACATGCTCCACGGACTCTGACGACTCATCCTTCTCCTTCTCTCTCGGCATGCGACCGCTCACTCCTCGTCTGACAAACACGAGTTGTGATGTGGATGCGACACCTGCAGCTGCATACGATGTTCCAGCGTCTCAGCAGATTGCGAGCTTGGTTGACCCCCAGGAGGTTGCAGCAGCACCAGTTCCATCGTCTTCAGCAGCAGAGATGCAAATGGCGCAGTACTCACGAGTTATGCAGTCTGCATGTGCAGCATCCAGTGAGGCAGAGTTTATCCTACACCAGGTCGACATAGGCCACCTCGACATGTCCGAGGCAGATTATGCTGATCTGCAGAAGAGTGTAGTCATGCTACAGCGGGAGATGATGGCAGCGCGTGAGCGATTCTAAGAGGAGAGCAGTATCACTGCTACCGGCAGGAGCCTTCCGCCAGCAGCATTTTGCACACCTATACCCCGGGCTGATCTTATACAAGCTCCGAGTATGACGTCTGTTGGAGACACTATCATAGGAGAGGTGACCGTGCCTTTGGCTTCCGCCATCCTGGCTCCTGTCGACCCCATCATCGCTCTTCCTTCCTCTTCTGCTGCCATCACGCACCTTCATCCACCCGACTCACCTGCCCCATCTTCATCTTCATTCACGAGTGATGATCCGGTTCGTCACTCCAGCTCTCCTCTTCTGGCAGTACACCCTTGTGTCTTAGGGTGTGCTATCCCGTATCGGAGGCCAGCTCCGCCACTTCATCCACGCACGCATGCTACTCGCCCATTCCGGTTCCTCCGGCACACACAGATGCATCGCGGCAGTGCGGAGGCAGGAGAGACTGTGAGTTGGGACCCTTGGCAGTCACGCGAGGACTGGTATACCCCAGGTGATGCAGATTCACGTGAGGAGTTGTAGCCGGAGACACCACTTCGTCTTTGAGGGAGGGAGTCGACTCGCAGGTGACATGGGGAGCTATCTCTACATGATGGATACACCACATGACTCATCGCCCAGGATCTGTTCAGCTACGACATCAGCGTCTCCATCGAGGACATCGCTGCCAGGTTCATCTGCCCAGGGGGAGTGTTGTGTGGACCTCGACCTGACGCGACGCCATGGGAGATGCTTGGCGAGGTCCATGCTCTGTTGTGAGCATCTACAGCATCCCGCATGTGCCTCACGCTACGTGCCTGCACAGTTGTATATAGATGGTAGCACATTGTTGGTCGAGACCCGGACACTTGGTGCATTGCACCAGTGTCACGAGGAGCCCATGTGATTGTGTGTCTTAGTGTGTCGCTTTACTGTGTGTGGCATGTGCATGCGAGCTGTTGGTCGAGACCCGGATACGTGGTGCGTTGCACCCGTGTTACGAGGAGATCCTCCCTTGATCCTGTGTTTGGATGATGATACTATTGTGTTGGATTGCTCGTAGCGGTCGAGACCCGGGCCCTGGTACCGCCAGTGTCACGAGGAGACCATCTTGTCCTCTGACATGTGCACGACATGTGTATGTGTGCGTGTGCATGATTGCTCTCATGGTCGAGACCCAGACACTTGGTGGGCTGTGCCAGTGTCCAGGGAGACCTTAAATGGATAGCAGATGAGTGTGTGTGTGTGTGT
>SZWC01000937.1:238537-251916 GCA_023375785.1 Penium margaritaceum
GGAGGAGGAGGAGGAGGAGGAGGAGGAGGAGGAGGACGAGGAGGAGAAGGAAGAGAAGGAAGAGGAGGGGGTAGGGGAGGAGCGGGAGACCTCAATTTTAGCTGTCTTGAGGCGGTGTCTACCACGCAAGCCTCGACGTTGGTAGAAGCCGGAGAAGCACCACAGCATCACAAGCTTGCGGAGGACGGACGAAGGTACCGAGTGCACTACTACGGAGGTAGTACTGAAGCTTCCTGCGTTCCCACGTGCTACTGCTGCTTCGTCGTCTGTGGGTTGGGTCGCGTACCCAAACTACGGTATTCTGTCAATTCGCCCTTTTAGTGGAGCACATGCGGACACATGTAGGCATACCCACGGAATGTGAAAGTAATCCTCCCCTACACAGGCGTCTCTACCAAAGTATTACTTTCTCCATTGCATAGAAGTCCCCTACCCACGACCCTTTACATAGGACCAAACTATCCGAGAAATCGGTGAGGAATATGAACTTTGAAATCGTATGCCATTTGGCGTCAACCTAGAGACGTCATTAGGTGGTGGCCCTAAGTATTGTTAACCCCTCTTATAAGGGGTTTGCGTTCTTTTAAGGGGTTTGAAGGGGTTTATAATTTCATCCATGGGCGGTACAACACTCCCCATGTGTTGAAAGGGAACCTGCCGGGTTGCACTACCGCAAGGCACGATAGGTGTAGCATGCAAACCAAATCTTACAATGAAAATGTTATCAGATACTTTGGGTACTCAAGGCCCAAGTTTTGAGGGGCCAAAGCCTGGGAAAATATATATGGGCTAGAGACTAGTTTGAAAATAGCCCATTAATTATCCCTTGGCCGAATTTGAGATGAAAAGAGTACCGCAATGAAGAATCCATCGCGTCGCTCCTCCACTCCTAGTAGAGACTAACAATAAGGGTGGGTTTTCTTTAGAGCGAAAGGGTCATGTTTCAATGTGATTTGGCCACGTGGAACGACAGTGTTTTGAAGTACATGTTCATGTTCAGTCCCTATGATGATCCCATTTGTTTGTGGCATGGTTCATCTTAGTCTAAATTGCGAAAGCAACCAATTGTGCCTCCTTATAGGACGATTGTTATAAGGGCCTATGTTTTGGGTCTTAAGTTAGTCGCAAAATGGCCTACTACACTTACATTGGCATCAAGCTAGCTTCCCCAAGTTATCTTTGAGATTAGTTTAACTTTTCATTTCACCAGGCTACAAAGCGACATCGTCTGTCAATTGTGATTGAGAACAGTGTGTTTTCTTTCAGGTAAAAAACCATCCGTTGTCAAATGTAGCCCGTGCAATTGATCATAAGCTCTGCTCCAGCTCAGTACTCCCCCATCGGGAGTTAAAACATTGCTAGAATGCTATAGAGACACTCTACGATGAACGCCGCCCTGATCGAGACGAACGAGCAGAGAGCTAGCTTCAACGAGCCAAGGGCTTACTTCAACGAGTCAAGAGCTTGACATAAATAAGAAACACGCACATTTTTTTGTAGGGGGTGATCCCCGCGTTGAGGAGGAGGTGAATCCCTCATCTTTCACCTTCTAGCTCTAGATGACTGATGCCCCAAAAGGGAGGAGGGTAGGTGTTCCTCCCCTCTTTGTCATATGAGGGGATAGATGGCCAAACGGGAGAACGGAGGGGGCATCTCTTCCCCCTCCCTTCTTGGAATGGGGCCGACAGCCCAAGGGGGGGAAGAGAGGTCGTCTCCCCTCTCTCCACTCCCATGGACGGACACCACAAAAGGGAGAAGAGAGGGTGTCCTCTCGTCCTCCCCCTCTCTCACATGGACAAACGCCCAAAATGGGAGGAGAGAGGGTTTTTTTTCTCACTCCCCCCACTCACGTTGGCCAACGGCCCAAGGGGGAGGAGAGAGGACTGACTTTCCCCCCCTCCTCACATGGGCCAATGGCCGAAGGGGGAGGAGAGAGAGTGTCATCCCTTTGGATGACACTCTCAAACCTACCTTTTACCTGTCCTCTCATTTAGGCCTATAGCCTGAGGGTGAGGAGAGAGGATTTACACACTCTCCGCCCCTCTTACATTGGCCGACTATTGGGGTTTTTGGAGCCTATAGTGACGAAGTCACCTCGTGCTTTGATGCAGCAAGGGGGTCTTGCTGGACACAGAGATCCTGAAGACTTGGATTGAACTTGTAACTGAAAAAGACTATCAAGAACAAGTATGGTATAAGGAAACAACGGTGAAATACAGCTCAGCTCAATGCTATGACACAACCTGCCCCATCCAAGGGCGTAACACCTTGCTAGGCTATCAAGGCTGTTGTTACAAGGGTCTCTGCACGGTCACCATGCTTTCAGGTGAAATGGCTTGTAGGTTGTCAGGGCAGCCTCCTCTCCACAATGGAAGCCACTTCCAGACTAACTAGGTCATCAGAGGACTTCTGACCCTCCTAGCCAAGCTGGTAGAGTGTTACCAGGCTTACTGGGTTAATAAAGGAGAACTCCAACAGAGTCCTTCTAGACTCAATCAGCACTGCACAGGCAGATCTTACGCTAGACACTAACTCTGGGCTCAACGCCTAAACACAGTTCTTGGATTAGAGATGAGTAACGTCCAGAGAGACAGCTCTCGCAAATCTGCTCTCCAGTCTTGGGCATAGTCTGGCCACCTCTTCTAGGTAGTCAGGCCTTCAGGTAGTCAGGGGCGTCCACCAACCCAGGCTGGCAGAAGGCTGCCAGACTGATGTGGGTCTTCAGGTGAGAGAGCGTGTGCAGAGTCTTTGTCTGAGGCGTTTTCTGGCAAAGGGGGACTGCTGACGCAACTTGTAGTGTTGATGGAGTTGCTGCTCAAGTTTTTGGAGTTGTTAGAGTTTCTGCTGGAGTTACTGGACTGACTGAGTCCAGTCTGCTTTTGTATTGGGATCCTGGCAAGTTGACCAGATGCTTCTATGCCCAGAGGATACTTCCTCCTACAAGGTCGTGGCTTCCTCCTCAAGGAATCTTCCCGGTATAAGGCACGTGTCTTCCTCCTCAAGGAAGCTTCCTAAATGCTGGCAACTTGGCCGTGGTCCTAGCTGCTCAATCGTGCATGTTGTCGCTGACGCAGGGCAGTCCCCACTCTTGGCTCCGCATTCAGCTGCTGAGTCTTTCATGTAGTAGCTGATGCAACTGATGAGTCTTGCATGTGGTAGTTGATGCAATGCTGAGTTGTGCATGTACCACCTGATGCAGAGTGGTCCCTGCTCTAGAGCTGTGCTTGCATGTGCTGATGCAATAGGTCCCAACAGTCCAATCAGGCTTAGCCCCACCTTGATTGGTCTGGGCCAAGTACCCAGTAGTGCTTGCTTGCACTGCTCAACTGTTGACCAAGCTGGGCCGGCAGACATGCACAACCCTACTGTGCATGCAGCGCTCAAAGATCCAGGCTCCTTTCCCCCCTTGGACCTGGATGCAAAAGTTTAATTTGGCCTGTAAAGTAGAAAAATCTTGGTGAAGCCGCACCCGGATATCTACGGATAAAAATCCGTAACTTGGCTATGCAATGGAAGGCTTTAAAAGCTTCCATTGACGCGGCGCTTGCGAGGGGGGACTGCTGCTTGGGACTACTTGTTTGGATCGCCAACCTGCTACAACCATCCCTGTCCAGCGCCTATAAAAACTCGCCACCACTCTCTTTATTTTATGCTGCAACCTTCTGCTCCCCCTGTCGCTTCAGCCACCTGCTTGAACGACTCCACTCTGTTGCTTTCGTCAGTTGCTTCAGCCAATCACAGCTGCTAAAGCTCGATTTTGCCATGGTTGAGGCAGCCGTCGTGCCCCTACGTCCGTTCTTGGTCAAATTTTCAGACCTGGAACTACCACCCATGGCGTGTGCCACAATTGGAACACTGTTTCCTGGTGGTGGTCACCGTCGTTGCTGGAATTGACCCACCGTCGCTCGGGTGGGTCGCCCTGTTTGGGGTGCCCGATTAGGGGCCTCGCCGCTCTCGATCGTTGCCCCCTAGCCTATCGCCATTGTTTTCTCTCTCGCAGCCCGTCGGCTACGTCGAGTCGAGCTCTTTGCTCGCTTGCTTATCGTGGCTCCACCAGCCACGGCCACTACCGTTTGCGTGTGGCCCTCCTCCACATTTTCTTTTTTTGGTTTCTGCAAGCGAACTCCTTGCTCGCTCGCTGATCGCCGGCTAGCCACCCTGCCTTCGCGGCAAGTGGCTTCGTGCCAGCCTGCAGTTGCGGCATTGCCTTAATGTGACCCTGCATGTCGTCGCGGCATGCACTTGGTCCTGCTTGCCGCGATGGTGAGCTGAGCGATGTCCAACGTGGACATCGCCCCTCCCCCCTCGTTCGGAACTCCCCTCCTCCTTCAACTCCTGTTTCGCTCGCGACAGCGAGCTTTCACTTTTTTTTCTCTGCTGGCTTTTTTGGTCGTGCAACTTGTGCTCCACAGTGCGTCTCGCAGCGGCTTCATTCCACAACTGTAGCTGAGCGGTTGCGTCCTTGTGTAGCAAACTTGTTTTTTTTAAGTACGCACTTCGCAGCTCATCGATGTCAGCAAAGTCAGAGATCGTTGCTTCGCCGACAAAAGGGGTCAGCCCCACTTTGCAAAAGGTACAACGAGCGCTGCTACAAGCAAACTACTGCTGCTGCTGTTGCTAACGAAGGAGGATCCACAGTGGTGAGAAGTAGCCTCACCCTCCAATCCTTTTCTTTGGGAGAGGAAGCCTGAAACGGGTTTTCAAGGCTGCCAAGATAAAATCTGCATTCTAGTATTTTTTTTAGTCCACCAGGCTATCGGCAGCAGACCTGGGACGTCTTCCATTTTTTGTAATTGTTGTTGTTACTGCTGGTTGCTTATGGTCTTTGCATCCACCTTCCAGAAGGCACCGCACATAGGTTGGCTTTATAGCTCCAATCCGCATGACGGACGGGCTTAGCCACGTAGCTCGTGATCACGACAAGCTGCTCCAAGGTCGTTCCAAGACCTCGGACTCCTCGCCTATACTCCGACAGCTACTCTAACTGCTGCACTACTGCTTCAGCGCCTGTTGTGAGGTCAGGTGGTGCTGAGCATGCTACTCGGGATGTGTCACTGGCAGCAGTGAGGAGTAAATGTGCCCTTCCTCCAACTTTGCCTTCAGGTGGAAATCCGAGGACAAGATCCTCATCTGCTCCAAACGTCCAACATATGTGTCACGAATTTTGACTGGCTGTAGAATCTGGTGTTGAGTTGTTATGAGTAGATTGCGCATGTTGCAAGTCTCCATGCATGCCGCCTTCGTCAAGATGGGCTAATTGCTTCCACCTGCCAATCTGGCACGACTTTGTCACAGAGGAAAACTGCTCCGTTTGTGCACGCCACCTGACACTAGGTGGGCTTAATGCATCCACCTGTTGCTCTGACAGGATTTTGTCTACTTCTCAACTTGCTAGATTGCGAGCTACTTCAAGGCTTGACCAAACGCCTTCACTCCGCCTTTCCCTCACTCTGGGATCTCCTTTGCTGTTCTTTAGCAAAGTGAGTTGCTTCTGGCAGAATGTGTTGCTGGCGATGTCACGACTGCTCCTCTTGAAGCTGATGTGAACTTGCAACCAACTACTACGGTAGGCTCTTCTTCTTCTTCTTCTTCCATTGCTGCCCGTTTAGAAGCAAATGAGGAGTTGCTGACAAGCGACTCAATCGCGATGTGCTCGTCATTACTACGCCGGTGGTGGTGAGCTGTCGTGCATCTGCCACCGTGCTACTTCCTCTTGTATCGAGGACGTGTCGATATATTTGTAGCCTGTAAGCTCATCATGTGAGCTCCCACATGCTCGTAGCTCCATGAACAAGCACCTGCTGCATCACTGCTTCTCTTACAGGTCTTAGGCTTGATCGTGCTTGGCTGCCTATTGCATTGGCAGTGAATGCTGCTGTCTCGTTAAGACCGTATTAGCTGATGAAGAGTCAGCTTGTCATGCGCTTTGAGGCTCATGTGAACCTCCGTCGGTTGCCGAAGACACGTCCACCTCAGCTGCTCTGCTGCACCATCAGTAGTTGCTGTGTTTTCTTCTGTTGAATGGAGCATGAGAATTCCGTTTGGGATGCGGAGCCATTGTCTACTTCGTTAGTCAACTTGTGGACGTTTGGCGAGGCGTCCAACCCTGTGACCTCAAGTAGACACTGTTTTTGCGAGTGCTGCTTGCCGCTGCCAGGCTGCTGATGGCAGTTGGGTTCCTCAGTCACCACTCCATTCTCCATGAGCTCCTACAAGTCGACTGCTTGCCTTTGCTCTCTGGCAACCCGTGTTACAGCCAATACTTCCCTGCTTGCGACTCGGAAAGCAGTGCATGGAGTGATGTCGACCCTCGTGACATCATCACGTGGGTGTTCGCAAAGTACCACTGCTTGTTGTCAACTATTGCTTGTGGCGCTTGAAAGCCTGGTGGCACTGCTGCATGCTTTGACTGTTGTAATTGTACCATTGTGGATGCTTCAAGGAACGCTACCAGCGTTTGCATACTTCCTCCATGAGTAGATGAAGGTGAGTTTGTCTGCTGAGGACTGACACGCTCTGGCATGTCTAGAGGAGAACTAAGCTCTGGATGATGTGGAGATGGCTGATGTGACACTGATGAAGCCTTATTCAGCTGCAATGCCTCATACTATTGGTGGATCTGCGTCACTTGACCTTTAGGTTGAGCTGCCTGGGTAGGTAGCAGCTCACAGGTATGCCGCTCTCGTCGGCAAAGGAGCTACCGCTTGCCAATCTGCTGCTGTTGCTTCATGCTTTCATGTTTGAAAGATTTCTCCTCAACTGTCTTATGCTGACCTTTATCAAGTAGTGGTGGTGTGATTGCCACGGATGGCATCTCCGTTGCAGCGCGCTATGGCTGAACCATGCAAAGCTTTGTCATGCCTGACATTGTAGATCGTATCACTGGCATCTGCATTGGCATGAGAGCTTGTGGCAGGAACTCTTCCACATTAGCCTTCGGGACTACTGTAGTTGTTGATGGTGATAGTTGTGCAAGTTGAGGCTGATGTTGAAGATGCATCTGCTGCTGCGTCTGGGACGGCTGCTGCTGGAGCAATGAACGGTGAGCTTCAAAGCTTATGCGCTGAGCACATGACGATTTTCAGTCAACAGCTGCTGGAAGGCTTTACTGGCACGCATGTTGTCTCGGCATGCACTTGTCGGAAGCACCTCCTCTCTTGAGCGCTTCATCGCCTTAGCTACTGCTTTCTCTCTCCTTGGACCACATCCTTGGTCCATGCACAAGCTTGGCGCTAAGAGGCCATTCAATTGTTGAGAGTCCGTGCATGGGCTCTCTTTGTTGAGGTCGCTAAAAGCTTCCTCAATGACTCCATGTGTGTAGGGTCACCACGTCACGCACTCACCCTGCCACTGGTTAGTGATGACAGTCGTTGTCATCCTTAGAAGCTTGAGCTGTAACAACAGCTTCTTACTCGCGTCACAGGTATGCTACTCTAATGGCATGTTGAGCATGCCCTGACGTCCTTGTGCTCTGATACCATGTTGGGGTTTTTGGAGCCTACAGTGATGAAGTCACCGCGTGCTTTGATCCAGCAAGGGGGTCTTGCTACTCTCCAGGATCTTTGTGCCCACCAAGCAAACCCTATACTCCAATGTGTGAAAGCGGAAGTCTTGGATTGAACTTGTAATAAAAAAAGACTATCAAGTACAAGCATGGTACAAGGAAACATCGGTGAAATACAGCTCCCCTCAATGCTCTGACATAACCTGCCTTATCCAAGGGCGCAACACCTTGCTAGGCTGTCAAGGCTATAGTTGCAAGGGTTTGAGCACGATCACCATGCTTTTAGGTGAAATGGCCTCCAGGTTGTCAGGGTAGCCTCCTCTCCACGCTTGCAACCACTGCCAGACTTACTGAGTCGTCAGAGGACTTCTGACCCTGCTAGCTAAGTTGATAGAGTGCTACTAGGCTTACTGGGTTGACAAAGGGAAACTCGATCAGAGTCCTTGTAGATTCGATCAGCAATGCACAGGCAGAGCTCACGCAAGACACTAACTGTGGGCTCAACGCGTAGACACAACTCTTGGCTCATAGATGAGTAATGTCTAGAGAGACAACTCTAGTAAGACTGCTCTCTGATCTTGGACATTGTCTGACCACCTCTTCTAGGTAATCGGGCCTTCTAGTAGTCAGGAGCGTCCACCAACCCAAGTTGACAGAAGGCTGCCAAGCTGATGTGGGTCTACAGGTAAGGGAGCGTGTGAAGAGTCTTGGTCTGAGGCGTTGTCTGGAAAAGGAGGGCTGCTGATGCAACTGGTAGTATTGATGTAATTGCTGCTAAAGTTGATGGAGTTGTTGGAGATTCTGTTGGAGTTACTGGACGATCTGAGTCCAGTCTGCTTTTGTTTCGAGATCATGGCAAGTTGACGAGCTGCTTTGTGCCCAGAGGATGCTTTCTACCGCAAGGTGGTAGCTTCCTCCTCAAGGAATCTTCCTGGTCTAAGGCACATAGCTTCCTCCTCAAGGAAGCTTCCTCAATGCTGGCAACTTGGCCGTCGTCCCAACTCTTGAGTTGTGCATGTTGACGCTGACGCATTGCGGTCCCCTCTCTTGGCTCCGCATGCACTTGCTGAGTTGTGCATGTAGTAGCTGATGTAGCTGATGAGTCGTGCATGTGGTAGTTGATGCAATGTTGAGTCGTGCATGCACCACCTGATGCATGCATGTGCTCATGCATGCGGTCCCAGCAGTCCAGTCAGGTGTAGCCCCACCCTGATTGGTTTGGGCCAAGTACCCAGTAGTGCTTGTTTGCACTGCCTAGCTGCTGACCAAGCTGGGCTAGCAAGCATGCACAAGTGTGCTGTGCATGCAACACTAAAGATCAAGGCTCCTTTCTCCCCTTGGACCCGGATGCCAGAATTTAATGTGGCATGTATAGTAGAAAACTCCTGATGAAGCTACACACGGATATTTACGAATAAGAATCCGTAAGTTTGAGTACAGAACTCCGATTGTCGATTCGACTACGCCGGGTCGAAGCTGTCGCTCAGCGCAGTTATTGCTCATTCCAACAAGGACAAGCCACAAGGGGATGAGATAGGGTGTCGTCCCCCCCCCCCCTCTCACATGGATTGATGGTCCAAGGGGAAGAAGAGAAGGCATCTTCCCTCTCTCCCCTCCTCTCACGTGGGCCAATAGACGAAGGGGAAGGAGGGAGGATGTCCCAACCCGCCTACGACGAAGCAGCAGTACGGCAAAAGCGTGCGAAGCAGTAGAACTTGCAGCAACGCTGGAAGCTTCTAGCCCTCACTAGCAGTGCACTATATACCTTCTCCGGTCCTTCGCAAGCTTGTTGAATTGTGGTGCTTCTCCGGCTTCTACCACCATCGCGGCTTGCGTGGTGGCCACCGCCTCAAGATGGCTAGACTTGAGGTCTCCCGCTCCGCACCCCTTTCCCTCCCCTACCCCCTCCTCCTCTTTCTCTCCCCCCCCGACCACCACCTCCTCCTCCTCCTCCTCCTCTCCCCCTTCCCCCCCTCCCCCCTCCTCCTCCTCCTCCTCCTCCTCCTCCTCCTGCTACTGCTGCTGCTGCTTATCCTCCTCCTCCTCCTCCTGCTGCTGCTCCTCCTCCTCCTCCTCCTCCTCCTCCTCTTCCTCCTCCTCCTTCTCCTCCTCCCCGTCCTCCTCCTCCTCCTCGTCCTGCTCCTCGTCCTCGTCCTCTTTCTCTTCCTCCTCCTCCTCCTCCTCCTCCTCTGACGCCGCAGCTGGAGCCATTGTCATTCGCATGAATGTCGCCAATGTCGTCATCGTGGTCGTCACGGTCAGAATCGTCTTCTCCTTTCTCTTCATCGTCGTCGCCATCATCGTCGTCGTCATCGTCGTCGTCGTCGTCGTCGCCGCCGCCTTGGTCGCCGTTGCTGTCATCGTTCTTGTCGTCACTGTCGTCGTTATCGTCACCGTCCTCATCATCGTTGCCTTAGTCTTCGTCTTTGTTATTGCCGCCACTGCCTGCTGCCATCTTCTCCATTTTCGTCGTCATCACTGCTGCTGCCGTTGTCCCTGACGCCATTGTCGACATCTTTCATCATTGTCATCTTCGTCGTCCTCGTTGTCCTTGTCGTTGCCATTATCGTTGCCCTTGTCGTTGTTGTTGTCATCGTCATTGTCGCTGTCGTCATTATCGTCGTCATCACCGTCATCGCCGTCGTCAATTTTGTCGTTGCCGTTGTTGCCATCGTTGTTGTCGTCGCTGTCGTTGCCGTTGTCGTTGTCACAAGGGTGCACGCCACGAGACTTTCCCGATTCTGGCCATGGACTTGGAATCTCGAGTCGGTCCTGACCTGAAGTATCGGAATCGCGATTCCGAATACAGGAATTGCGATTCCAAGGAATCTCGATTCCTGTATTCAGGAATCTCGATTCTGCACTTTTCTCAGGTATCCATGCCAAAATACACTACCAAAAAGAACTGAAAAGTGCTACATCACATGCTTATTGTCTTGTTTAACATGCCATGTATGACGTTACTAGGTATGTATGATTGTGTTTTTGTATAGTTCTCACCTGAAACATATAGGTACATGCCTATGCTCTCCATAACATATATACCCCACATACAAAGTTACGAATCTCGATTCCATTACGATTCTGAATCCTCGAATTGGAACCTCGATTCCAGGATGGGAGTTGGAACCTCGATTCCTGTATTCGATTCTCGTCTTTTGGTGTGCACCCTTACGTTGTCATCGTCGTTGCAGCTGTTGTTGCTGTCATTGCCACCGCCGCTGCCGCAGCTTCCGGTGTTGCTCTCGTCGTCGCCGCCGGCGTCGCATTCATTGCTACGTTGACCTCCCCTTCTTGAGGTTGAGACCGAGGTCGGGAGGTTGATCTGGACCTCCCAGCCTCCTAGGTTGATGTCGAAGGTCGACAAAAACCAAGAACTTCGCAGATTGCCCTGAAAAATTGCATGCATGTACGTTTCAAATCCACTGTAAAATCATGCATTCATTCATAAGTATCTGCATGTGCATTCATTGACAGTTGAAGAGCCACGGCGTCATGCAAGTTTATGGGAGTAAAATTTGCAATAAATAACTTGCAACAGTTTCAGATTTGAAAGAAAAGCATGGGTAGCATTGGGGAGTTCAACCATTGGCACAAGCAAGGATGAGGAGAGCATGCTCTCCTCCAGCAACCTGCAAACAATGCCATAACGGGCAGCCCACAAGTTTCAAATGCCCATCCCCTCTCCCATTACTCCCAATTCCACCACCCTTTCCCTCTACTGCCGCCCCTCCCCTCCCTTCTCAAACCCTCCGCCCGCGCTCGCAAGGGTGGTACTCATCATCCTCCTCCTCCACCATCTCCTCCTCCTCCTCGCCCTCCTCTTCCTCATTGTCGCCAATCATCCGCCAAGTCCGCATCCCCCTCCTCCGTCGCACCCTCACCCGCATCCTCCTCCTCCTCCTCCTCCTCCTCCTCCTCCTCCTCCTTCTCCTCAACTATCCATTGTCATTGCTGTCCTCGTCCTCCTCATCCGCCACCACAAAGTTGAGCATACACGTCACCATCTTCTTCTTGTACTTGCGATTGAGGCGCACGCTCACACACACAAGCCGTTCCAAGGTGGTGACGTTGAGCTTGTTGTAGCGGGCGGTCCCAATGGGCTCGTACTGCGAGAAGGACCGCTCGCATTGCACCGCATGTGCATCGCCTTGCACCGTAGCTTGGCATGTCGACGAGGTACTTGCCGAGCCACTTCCAAGCGGGAATGGTGCCCGTTTTGACGCGGGTGGGGTCCTCCATCACCTCCTCACGATCATCCGCGTCCCCGTCCTCTCCCGCCTTAAGCCACCCCACTTGGAAGGCCGTAATCTGGTCCTCCACCTTACCCTTGTCCTCTTTGGACACGCTCATGCGCACGGCATTGTCCCATGTGTTCGCCGTTTCCGCGTCGCCGGACATGTCGTGGGCGGCAATTAGTTGGTGGCAACGGCGGACTGCTGCATAAATCCGGTCGTTGCACTTCTCCTCCCATCGATGCTTTAGTCTCTACCGCAAACTTAATGCACTCCGTGGAGGGGGTCCTTGGAGCGGGGGAGCTTCTCCATTTTGGCGGTGGCATCGAGGAGGGCTTCATAGATCTCCCCGCCGCTCCACCCGGCCGGTCGGGGCAAGGAGGGACTAGCAATGGGAGGGTGATGGGGTCGAGGAGGTTGAGGATGTGCTTCATTCCCTCCCAAAAATATGGGAGCATCACCACCCCCTTGACCTCCTCCTTAGCCTTCCACCCCGACACCCTCTTCTTCCCTTACCCCTCACACTCGGCCGACACTGGCCGAGTGAGACACTGGCCGCCAACCGGTCCTTTCACTCTCACATGCGCTCGAGTATGATAAAGCTCGTAAAGCGCGTGTCGCACGGGTGGAGCAAGACCTTCTTCGCGTCGTGCTTGAGTGCTGTCTTCGGGAGGTTGTTCCGGAAGTAGGAGCATACCATGGTTCCCTTTTTGGCAATGTCACTGCCGAAGGAGGACTTGACGATGTCTTTGATGATGAGGCCCATTGCGTCCGCCACACTCGTGGAAGACGATGTGGGGGTACTTGGGAGCGAGGGCGGCGTTCGCCTTCTCGTTCACGGAGGCGTTGCAAATGACACCGACCATGTTTTCCACCCCCACCTTCTCAATGGCGGCCTCTGTCATGGCCGCCATGTGGTCGGCGTCACGAGAGACCGGAGGCGTCCTTGGAGGAGACGTGGACTGGGCCATTGGCGCTCACAGCCATCGTGTTGCAGATGGGGCGCTGCTCCACATTCGCCCACTCCTTGACGTTCACGCTCACGCCCAAATAGCTCCAAATCTGTCGCATAGGAGCTTCCTCAAGCTACAACTCGGCATCAATCTCGGGGAGGAGCTTGTCGGTGACAGCGCCGCGGCTAGGGAGGTCGAAGGCAGAGTTGGCGCCCTTGCTGTCCTTTACCAGCTATTTCACGAGCGGGCAACGCGTGAAATTATGCTGCAATGGTTTTTGGCCACGATCTTCACAATGGTCTTTTGGACCTTGCGGTTGTTGGCCATGGCGCAATGCTCCCACATGTTGGATTGGGTGAGAGGGTGGCTGCTGGCCGTGGCAAGGGTGGGAGGGTAAATGAGGGTGCGCGCAAGTGGGGTGGAGGTTGGAGTGGCCGCGGCCGCGGCCCAAGGGGTGGCGGGCAGCCCACCCCTTCTTGCATTTGTTGCTCCTCGCGGTTGATGCGTGCACAGAGCCCTAACTCAGGCGCTGCCCACTCGTAGGCCGTGGCGGGACTCAGCTAGTTGGAGGGACTCCACGTCCACGGTTGGGGGGACTCCTCCTCCCCGCCCTCCTCCTCCTCCTCCTCCTCCTCCTCATCCTCCTCCTCCCCCCCCCTCCTCCTCCTCCTCCTCCTCCTCCTCCTT
>SZWC01000937.1:252211-294093 GCA_023375785.1 Penium margaritaceum
TCCTCCTCCTCCTTCTCCTCCTCCTCCTCCTCCTCCTCCTCCTCCTCTGCATGCACAAGTCTCCTTTTTACCCAAGAGGTTCCATTGAACTTCGTTCTTTTCTGTCCTGAGAATGTGTGAGTGTATTGCAGTGAGTTCTGCAAGGAGTGAAGGATGGAATAGACGGAGGCCAATGGGTCCACGGAAGAGCCACCTTCGTTGGAGGGTGTGGGGCAACATCTCTCTCTTGGGGAAGGTTCAGGACTTACATCTCCGCCAGGGGGAGGTTTTGCATCTGCGGCTGACGTTTGGTTGGTGCTGAATCAATGAGAATGCTGCAAAGATCCTTTCCATAGTAAGGGAAGGGGACGCCGAAATGTTGGGCAAGAGCGGGTGGTAGGGAGATGGAATGATTGCAAAAGTGTATGCATGTAACTTTTTGCTTTGAATATGAGACTTTGTTGAAGATGGAACACCAATGTCTTGAGTGAATATGAATCCCATCCATCTGTGCAGGTGTTTTCTTCTGTACATGTGTATTCTTCTGTGCAGGTGTATTCTTCTGTACATGTGTATTCTTCTGTCCATGTGTATTCTTCTGTACATGTGTATTCTTCTGTCCATGTGTATTCTTCTGTACATGTTCAAGCCATCTGCGCACAGGTTCCTCTCCCGCTTGGGCGCACGACGTTGGCAAGTCCTGAGAATGCACACTGCCTTGTCCCTTTCTTCACACTGTCTAGTCTTGAAGTGACTGAGCACCCCCCCCCCCACGCCCTCCCACAAACAAAGTAGTGGGTACTTCGCATCTGAACCGAGTCCGGTCTCGTCGGAGGCGCTCTGAACATCGCGGAAAGTGTCGGACGGTGAGGTTTCAGGAGGAGAACCAGTGGATAGGACCTGTGAGGAGGTCACATGCACTTTCTTGACACTGCATGCGCACAAGTGTGTGGGATGTCAGCGCAAGCCGCATGATCTGGCATTGCATGCGCTCACTAGAGCGCATCCGGGGTTTCTGATGAACTGGTCGCAATGGGAACTAATTAGTGGGCCGTGTTGCGTTGGTTCTTGCGTCCTTGGTTTTGGCAATCGGGTCTTCACAGTGTGACTGCACTCTGGTTGACAATTCTCCCCATCCCCCCCCTCTTGCCTTTCTCACCTCTCGCCTCTTCTCACCTTATCGCCTCATTTGTTGCTCCACGTTGTCCTACAATTCAGGCACCCACCAAAACGCAGCAGGATCGAACAGGCCACAGCACCAGCAGCAGCAATTGGCCCAACAGCAGCAGCAGCAGCAGCGGTGGCAGTGGAAGGGAGGAACAACAGCAACGGTGGCAGTCAGCAGCTTCCTCCAACCTCGCCTTGTGAAAACGACACCAGCCCAAACCTGGACTCCCTTCCACTCCCAGCTTTTGAGACCATCGTCAACTGCATTCCCATCCGCTCTGTGTGGGCGCTATGGCAAGTCAACCGCGCTCTACGCAGCGCAGTGAAACGATGCCAATGGCAACACAAGGTGGTGCTTTACCCATCCCAGGACAACAACCTCACTGGGGATTTCAATGCCATTGCAGCTGCACGCATGTTCACTCTCGGAGGGATCGCTTTCGTGAAGATTAAGATTGCCCCCACCGCGCTACGGAGGGGCACAGGCCGCCCTGCCGGCCGACGAGCGGGCTCCACTGTCGACCTGTCCACAGTGGCCACGGGTCTGAGGCGTCTCGACATGTTTCTGCTTGAGTTGCGGCACATGGAACACATTGTGCACGCTGCGGACGTGCAGCGGTGGGTGTGGTTGCCCCAGCTCACAAGCCTCGCCAATCTGGTCTGCGACGCCGCATGGCTCTCCACGGAAACCCTATCGAGCCTCTCAAGCCTCCGCGAGCTGGCCGTGTGGGGCGAGAGCTCCGGGGATCTGCTGCGGGCGAGTGTGTCCGCACTCACCAAGCTCACGTCGCTCAAGGTGGGCCGTGCAAGGCGGCTGAACCTCGGCACGACTGCGGAGCACCCGGAGTGGCGCTGTTTGGAATACCTTTCTGTGGTTATGGGCGACTCTGTCACGGCTCCATGGCAGAGCTTCTTGAGGCTGCAGGAGGCAGAAGTGAGGCTGAGAGAGATAGAGCTGTGGAAGCTGGCTGCAGCCCCTGCGCTTGAATGGTTGACACTGGATGCCCAGTTCATTTGCCCCCCCTCCCCGTCAGCAGCGATTCGCCTCGTCGAGGACCCTTACCTCCCTGGAGGTCCTTTGTGGCAACACTGCATTGCCCCTGCACATGTTCCCTTTGCTCCGTAAGCTCGTGTTCGACATTGCCATGGAAGGCAGCCCGTCGTTGGTCGGCAGCGTGAGCAGCATGCCGCACCTCACCTCTTTCTGCATCTCCTGTTTTTCGCGTGGTCTTCTGCTCCGTGTTCCGTTGGCGGATTTCCGTTGGCTGCGGCACCTTCGGGAGGTGCAGGTTCCTCTCTATCTCTTTCCCAGCCCGAGAGACTTCTTGGGGCTGAGCTTTGCTACCGAGGTGGAGCTGTGGCATGTGGGAAGTGCTGTATTCGAGCTCGACCTGAGTGGGCTTGCGAGCGTGCATGAACTCGGTCTGTATCATGCTCAATCGCTTGCCCTCAGGTCAGATTCTGTGGATGCACTGACGAGCCTTCGTGTCCTCACCGTGGAGACTAGAGGGCAGGGCCGTGGGCGACATCCAGTGCGGAACCGAGAGACCTCTTCTGAAGAGGATGCACGCGACGGTCGTGGCACTGGCGGGAGAGGTGCAGGTGGTGGCGGAGGTGGTGGTGGAAGTAGCGATGGCAATGGCAATGGCAGTGACAGTGACAGCGTTGGGGGCAACGCCATTCACGAGCTCGCGTGGGTGGCGGGTGCAGCTGTGCTCGAGTCTCTTACGCTAGACACAGCTGAATGCTCGGAGGACGAGGACGAGCTAGAGGAGGAGGATGATGATGGTGGTGGATACGGTGCGGATGCCTTTGTCAGCTACGAAGTGGTCCGTTTTACAGCCGGCAAGGAGATGTCCAAGTTGACACATCTGTACCTGGCTGGCTTCCATTCGATCAGGCTTCGCTCCTCACACACCACGTTCCCTTTTCCGCAGCTCAGGAGTCTCTCCCTTCACCAAATGGAGTGGGAACGGATGGAAGATGTGCCTGAAGGGGCTCTCCCTTTGTTGGGTTCGCTCAGTATCGCTTCCAACTATCGCCTCCGCTTCATTGGAGCATCGTGCCTGTGCCTACCAAGTTTGACATGCATGACACTGGTTTTGGAACGATGAGCTTGAACAGATCCGCGGGGT
The DNA here is from genome assembly GCA_023375785.1 of Penium margaritaceum. Lineage (NCBI taxonomy): Eukaryota > Viridiplantae > Streptophyta > Zygnematophyceae > Desmidiales > Peniaceae > Penium > Penium margaritaceum. Next base: position 255,493 of record SZWC01000937.1, read on the forward strand.
GACAGTTGCGCAGCTTCGTGTGTTGCCACCAAGGAAAGTGATAGTGGAAGGCTCACAAAGGCTGTCGGAGATGTTAGAGTCGTATGTGGGTGTTTCTAGCGTTAAATTTGTGCTGTGATGAAAGCCGTTGTCTTGTTGCGTGAACGGTAGTGGCAGTGATTTGCTCCATCAGGGTAAAACTGTGGAGACTCACTCAACTCGTGTTTTTCTCTTGACTGAAATGGTTTTCAGGCCAAGGTAACATTGAGAGACGGTAAGGGTGGAAACCAGAGAACACTAAGTCCTCCCCTGTTCTGTTGGATATGACATGACGTTGTTCACGAATGGTGCATGGAAAGTGTTTATGGTTGCCATGGTAGTGACACATTCCTGTCCTCTTGACTTGACGCATGCACAGAGGTTTTGAGGGTGTTTGATTGAAAGTCGGCAGACCCATGCAGAGGATGTCCATCGAGGATAGCATCAGTCGGCGCTGGACTGTTGCTAAGAGAACTGGCGATGCAATCGCTTACCATTGTTGGTGTATGGGCTTTGAGCTGCCGAGCATGACACAACTCAGAGGCCATAAACCAGTTGTGACGCATCCGATGCGATCTAGCCACTTGATTCACCCATTCATGATTGATAGGATTTTCTTCACGGTCAACACGCGGGCACCAGGTGCCTCGAGAGACCCCATGCTCTGTGCTNGGATGTCCATCGAGGATAGCATCAGTCGGCGCTGGACTGTTGCTAAGAGAACTGGCGATGCAATCGCTTACCATTGTTGGTGTATGGGCTTTGAGCTGCCGAGCATGACACAACTCAGAGGCCATAAACCAGTTGTGACGCATCCGATGCGATCTAGCCACTTGATTCACCCATTCATGATTGATAGGATTTTCTTCACGGTCAACACGCGGGCACCAGGTGCCTCGAGAGACCCCATGCTCTGTGCTTGTGCTGCCAGATTTTGCCACAACTCGTTCTATCTGGTCACACATTGTCTCTGCTCGTTTCGTGTGTTTCGTGCGTCATTTCAGAGGTCCAAACACGAGCATCCGGTGACATGTTTTTGGCACTTCAGCATACATACTTTGTGGATCTTTACTCTTCTGGTGATGAAATGGAAAACCTAGGCAGCAGGTTGGGGCGGCATTGTTGTTGATGCAGCGTGCGGGCTTCCACGCTCGTTTCTTAAGTCAGCTGCCCCCTCAGTCTGCTGCTCTAGAGTCTAAGTCTGGAAGCTCTGGGTTTGTTCCTCAGAAACTCGCGCGCCAGAGTTAGCGCCAGAAAGCAGCTGAAAACTGAAAGTAACTGGTTAGGAATGAAGAATGAGCAACAATGGGAGACCCCTCCAAGTTCTAGCTCCCCCCCACTAGTGTAGAAGTTGTTATTCAGCTAACCAGCCAATCAGAAAATAGTTGTGGACCTATTTTCTGGCTGGCAGGGTTTTCTTGGTGAGCCCTGCCAGACGCCCGACAGCCCAAAACCCGGGCGTCATCCGTTTTGCCTAAAAACTGGACCATACCATAATACCAACGCTACAAACGCAGTCGTGCATTCAGAATCAGCTAAAAGAATAGTAGCAAAGAGTTATGGCTGCCCGAACCCAGGCAGTACCTACGGTGGTCCAAGATGCCGAACAGGGCCATACAGCATGCAACAAGGACCCTAGGCAGAGCATGACGATGCAGACGCGACGGGACGCGCTGGACGCATGCAGACAGCAATTGCGGTTGCAGTGACTGCAGGCAGCACGACCGCCAAGGAGGCCTGCCGATGGAGCTGAGCACGTTGCCGGAGAGAGGAGGTTCTAGCAAACTGCGAGTAGAGCTCAGCGTGCGTTGGCTCCACCTGACAACCCTCCATCAGCGTCGAGTCTCGCCGTCAGTCATCTGCACGCCGATGTACACAAGCCAGGAGGACACAACAGAGCACAATGAGGGATGCGCAAAAACCAACACTCCCCCATGACTCACAGGCGTAGTGTACATGGGCGGGCAGAGAAACGGTCAACATCCAGACTCCCCCAAGGTACGTAGAAATGTAGGCAGAGACAAAGAGGGCAACTCACGGACGCACACCGACTGAACTCACAGCCTTCTTGAACGAGTCCCGCTTCAGTGCCTTGGTCAGGAAGTAAGCCAGCTGTCGTGCTTTCTCAACCCATACGACGCTGATGCTACCGTCATGCAACAACGAACGCACATAGTGATACTCAACATTGATGTGCTTTGTGCGTGTGTGATGCACACCGTCATTTTCGGCGATGGCCATGGCACTCTCGGTGTAGCCCACTGCGACGACAGACGGCTGACGGCGGAACATGAGACCTTGTCGAGGGGTCGAGACAACATAGCGCAGCACTCGGATTGCGGCCTCAAAGTGGAGGTGACGCGGCTCATGAGAGAACTGGGCCAGGGTGACGGCAAACGCGATGTCTGGGAGCGTCGTCGTCACGAGGTACATCAGTGACCCGATGACCTACAGATACGTGGTCACATCAACTGGCTCCCCCACAACAGCTGGGTCATGACTCTTCAGCTTCACCTAGCCATCGGGTGACATGGGTGAAGATGCGCTAGGTACGAGGGGCAGATCCTCGGCGAAGCGAGTGGATAGGGTCTGCACATAGGCAGCCTGGTGGACGTGTAGGATGCCTTGGGAGCGATCATGCTCGAGCTCCATGCCCAAGAAGACTCGAGCAGACCCGAGATCCTTCATTTGGTAGGCGTCGTGTAGCAAGTCCTTGACACGCTGGATGGCGGCCGCGTCTGGCGACGCAATGAGGAGATCGTCGACGTAGACCAGAACCGCGGCGAAGGTCTGACCTCACGGGCTGACGAACAGTGCGGGGTCAGCGGTGCTGCGCTGGAGGCCGCCACGGAGAAGCGTGCTGCTCATCTCCTGGTTCCAGTACCGAGGCGACTGCTTCAGGCCATAGAGGGCCTTCTGCAGCCGCCAAACTCTCCCAGTGCCGTCATCGAAGCGTGGGGGCTGCGTCATGTAGAGCTCCTCACCCTCTAGTGAGCCATGGAGGAACGCGTTGCTCACGTCCATCTGATGCAGCTCCCACCTGTGCTGGGCAACCAGGTTGAAGAGCGCCCGGCTAGTGGAGAACCGACCGACAGGGGCGAAGATCTGGTCGTAATCAACCCCAGGGACCTGAGCAAACCCCTTTGCTGTGAGGCGGGCCTTGTACTTGTCCGAGGATCCGTCAGGCTTCCACTTACGCCGAAAGACCCACTTGGCACCAATGGTCTTCCAACCTAGAGGGAGGTCGACGAGGTCATGCACGTGGTGCTGTCGGAAAGCAGCGAGGTCCTCGGCGCAGGCAGCATCCCAATGTGCGACCTCAGGGGAGGCTCGAGCCTCGCGTAGGGTGGAAGGGTCCTCTGGGCGCGCTGTAGACCGGACTGAGAGGGCGTGTGCATGACGAGCCCTAGGTGGGATGCGGGCGAGTGCAGTCACAACAGCATGCCGATGCTCGTGATGAAGCATGGCGTAGCCCAATGCAGAACCCGGGTGAAGGTCTGCGATGATGGCGGAAGTGGTCAGGCCGAGAGCCTTTGTGCCAGGGTCCCCACTCACGACCGTGGGAGTGGAGGAGACACGTGGAGCCACAGGGGGTCGAGGCGCCACGGGACNGCATCACGAGCCCCAGGTGGGATGCGGGCGAGTGCAGCCACAACAGCATGCCGATGCTCGTGATGAAGCATGGCGTAGCCCAATGCAGAACCCGGGTGAAGGTCTGCGATGATGGCGGAAGTGGTCAGGCCGAGAGCCTTTGTGCCAGGGTCCCCACTCACGACCGTGGGAGTGGAGGAGACACGTGGAGCCATAGGGGGTCGAGGCGCCACGGGACATGGAGCGACGGTCTGCGCGCTCACTGTCGGCCGAGGTCGGAGGCTGCCGCCTGGGCCACGTGTGTAGCGCGGTCGGGCAGAAGATGGCCCTGAGTCCGACGGGCCGACGGAGGTGGACGGGGCTACTGGTCCGGAGGAGCCAGCAGACGCGACAGGCGCTGCTGGCCCGGAGGGGCCACTTGGCCCGGAGGAGCCAGCAAACGCGACAGGCACTGCTGGCTCGGAGGGGCCAGCGGACGTGACAGGGGCTGCTGGGCTAGAGGGGCCAGCGGACGCGACTGGGGCTGTCGGCTCGGAGGGGCGAGTGGACGCGACTGGGGCTACTGGCCCGGAGGGGCCAGCGGACGCGATTGGGGCAGCTGGTCCGGAGGGGCCAGCAGACGCAAAGGGGGCAGCTGGCTCGGAAGGGGCCAGCGGACGCGGCTGGGACTGTTGGCCCGGGGGGGACAGCGGACGCGACAGGGGCTACTGGCTCAGAGGGACGGAGTGATGTGTCACCTGGAAGCGACAGGATGGAGGACGGACTCACCACTCCCCCACGCGACGGGAGGAACACGGACGAGTCGGAGCGGATGAGGTCGCAGGGAAACAGGTCCTCAAAGAGAGGGCATCGCGGGACTCGACGATGCAATGTCGGGATGGGTCCCAGAAGCGCCAGGCCTTGGACTGACGAGACACACCGAGGAAGGTGCAGGGGCGTCTGCGGGGGGCGAGCTTGCCGCCCTGCTGTGGGACGGGCAGCCACACAACGGCCACGCAGCCCAAGACGCGAGCCGGGCGGAGGTCAGCGCGCCGACCGCACCAGTGCTGGTAGGGCGTGGACTAGCAGGGAAGGAGACCGTGGGGAACCCGATTCCAGACCCAGGTCATGTAGGCCATGGCTTCGAAATAGAAGCCATCAGAGAGACCGGACTCGACCCGCATGGTGCGAATGGCGTCGGCCATGGTACGGTTCCACCGCTTGGAGACGCCGTTCTGGGCGGGTGTGTAGGGCGCAGACGTCTCATGGTGGATCCCGCGGGAGGCGAGAAAGGTCGTGGCCTCATCCAGGTACTCGCCACCGTGATCGGAGCAAAAGCGGCGAAGGGGACGGCCACACTCGCGCTCCGCGAGGACAAGCCAGTCCTGAATGGTTCGGGTGACATCGCTCTTCTGCCGAAGGCAGAAGACCCAACGGTAGCGAGAATAGTCGTCCGTAAGAGTGAGGACATAGCGGCCATGCTCACCGACGGACTCGGTGGGGAGAGGGCCCATGACGTCCAAGTGGACAAGGTCAAGAGGGGCGGACGCACGGGAGGAAGAGAGGGGGTACGTGGACCGGTGCATCTTCCCCTGAGCGCAGTCAATGCACTCAGTGGGGCACGGGAGAGGGAAAGTCTCCGGGTCCAGGCCCTTGGCCGGCTGGGTGCGGAGCATGCTTTCTACGGCGGCAGAGTGGACGTGGCAAAGGCGGCGGTGCAAGAGGCGGGTGTGCTGAGGAGAAAGCGTGCTGGTGACAAACACATGACCTGTGGCGGCCGNCGGCCACACTCGCGCTCCGCGAGGACAAGCCAGTCCTGAATGGTTCGGGCGACATCGCTCTTCTGCCGAAGGCAGAAGACCCAACGGTAGCGAGAATAGTCGTCCGTAAGAGTGAGGACATAGCGGCCATGCTCACCGACGGACTCGGTGGGGAGAGGGCCCATGACGTCCGAGTGGACAAGGTCAAGAGGGGCGGATGCACGGGAGGAAGAGAGGGGGTACGTGGACCGGTGCATCTTCCCCTGAGCATAGTCATGCACTCAGTGGGGCACGGGAGAGGGAAAGTCTCCGGGTACAGGCCCTTGGCTGGCTGGGTGCGGAGCATGCCTTCTACGGCGGCAGAGTGGACGTGTCAAAGGCGGAGGTGTAAGAGGCGGGTGTGCTGAGGAGAAAGCGTGCTGGTGACAAACACATGACCTGTGGCGGCCGACGGGGAGGAGACGGGAGGGGAAGAGGAAAGGCGAGGAACGTGCCACAAGTTGCCACGGGCGGTGGCGTGCAGTACGACAAGACCAGACGGACACAACGACACAGTGCCAACGCCACGCGAGTGCACAACGTCCATGCTCATGCGGTCAAGGGCAGTCACGGACAGGAGGCTGAGCTCGAGACTAGGGACGAAGAGAACATCGGTCAGAAAGATGTCACCGGTCGGACCACGGAAACGAACGACGCCAACACCACGGACAGGCAACACCTGTCCAAAACCCGTCCGGACACCGGAGACATGGCCGCTAGGATGGAGCATACTGAAGGCCTCACGAGAGGCTGTCATGTGATGCGTGGCCCCGGAGTCGATGATCCATGTCTCAGCAGGGTCCTGGACAGGGGTCGCCAGATCACTCACGGTCACATGGCAGTAAGCGAGGGACGCAGACACGGTGGCAGGAGGCGCGAAACGAGACTGTTAATCGTCAAGCCACGCAATTTCGTCAAGGAGTGGGATGGAGGAGACCACGGGAGACGACGAGACAGACGAGGAAACGGGACATGACTGCAGCTTAGTCTCAGTCATATAGGGATGGGCCGGAGGGCAGGAGGTGACGCAACCCGCACTTCCCTGGGGAGGAGGGCGAGGCAGGCCAAGCTGGAGCGTGATGAACTGCTCCAGCTGACGCTTACGGGAGGACGGCCAAGGAGTGTAGACGGAGTGCGGAGTGACGGTGCTCGAGCCCGGGTAGGAGGAGGGCTGGGCCGGCGAAGGAAGCGGAGGTGCCGACGGCTGAGGGTCGTACTGTTGCGGCGCGGGTGTCTGCGAGACAGGCGGAGCTGTCGGAGTGGCAGAGCTGCTGGACGAGGTCGAAGTGTCAGGGCCAGCAGCAGCGACGGCGGGAGAAGCAAAGCGGCGCTCTTGCTGGCAACGCATGGTGGCAATGACACGCGCCTCGTCCGTCGGGAGAGGGCACGTGTACCTCCCGTGCCCGGGCTGGCCACAGTTGTGGCAGACCGAGCCACCACCGCTGGACCCGGTCGATGACTGCTGCTGCTGCTGTTCCGGTGGACCCTTGCCTTTCTTGTTCTGACTTTTCTTCTTCTTCTTCCCTGAAGACGATGAGGTAGCTGCGATGGGGGAGGCGACGGCCAGGGAGGCAACGGCAGGGGAGGCGACGGCAGGGGATGCAAGGGCCTCCGTGCGGTGGAGCTTGGACTCCTGGCGAGCTTCCTCAATGCGGAGGAAGAGCTCATATGCCCAGGGCATGAGGGTGCCCTGGGCCTCCATGGTGGAGAGGATGTCCTGCGTGTCGTGGACGAAGACGTCCGCGTACACGCTGGTAACGCCGCGCTTGATGGTGAGGAGCGCGGACAAAGGGGGCGGAGCAGATTTGCCGAGTCGACGGAGGATGTCCTCCGCCCGCTGCCAGTAGGCAGTGACCGTCTCGGTCTCCCCCATGTGCAGGGAGTTTAACTCCCGGAGCAGACGGCTGATCTCAGCGTCGCAGGACAGGCGATGGGGCCTGGTGAGGACGTGCCATGCGGCTACAGGGTCTGGGATGTCGCCAGCGGTGAAGTCGCCGAGGAAGGGCTCCAGGGCAAGGCGGGAAACTGGGGGGGCGACTGGTACAAGGGCACGGACGGCGTGACCAGCGTCATACAGCTGATCGGCCTGGGTGGAGCCGTAAGGGAGGGTGTAGTAGGCCCACAGACCCTCACCCTGCGCCCAAATCTGGCAGCTAAGCTCCCAGCTGCGGAACTGCTCGCCGGCCTGAAGCGGCGGCAACCGTGTCTCAAAGTCCTTCTGCCTGCGGCCGGCACCCAGAGTGGGGCCAAGGACTGAGGTCATTGTCTGCCGTTGGTGCTGAGTCTACTGCTATGCCAGGTAGTACGTGGCAGTGGACACAGCCGGGCTAGCGTGCCCTAGAGGGATGAACAACGGCAGCACACTGGTGGCGGTTTGGGAGGCCACTAGCTGTAGCGCTGCAAGCTGCTGCGTCAAGGCGGCAAGCTGTTGCTGAAGAGTAGCGAGAGGGTCAGGGTTGCCGCCAACGTTACCAGTGGGCTGCTGCTGCTGCAGGGGCGGCGGCTGCTGCTGCTGCAGCGGCGGCGGCTGCTGCTGCTGAGGCGGCGGCGGCTGCTCCTGTTGCTGCTGCTCCTTCGGTGTGGCGGCGGCAGCTGCTGTTGCCGTGGCGGCGGCGGCTGCTCCTGCTACTACGGCGGCAGCGCCACTTGTTGCTACGGCGGCAGCGCCAGCTGCTGCTGCGGCGGCGGCGGCGGCTCTTGCTACTGTAGCGGCGGCGGGTGCTACTGCTGCTGCTGCTGCCGTTGCTACAAGAAAGGAGGGGTAGGGGTCCTCCCAACACAGGAGGACCCCTCCTCGCCGGGACTCCCATCCATGACTTAGTGTCCCTTGTGTTTTTTTTTCTTCTTATTATCTTAGTGTTGCTGATGGCAGCAGGAGGTTGGGGAGGTGGGGATTCTATCCACCCCTTTGGCCTTCCACCTTTCCCTTTGCCCCCCTCCCCTTTTTGTGTGTTGATGATGTCAGCAGTGACGTCAGTAGTGACGTTAGCAGAGGGGTGTTGACGTCAGCAGCGGCGGTTGTTGGGGCTGCCACTGTTGTTGTTGCTGTTGATGCTGCTGCAGCCGCTGCTGCCATTGCTGTTGCTGCTGCAGCTGCTGCTGCTACTACTGCTGCTGCTGATTGCTACTGCTGCTACTGCTGTTGCTACAGCTGCTGCTGCTGTTGCTGCTGCTGCTACTACTACTGCTACTACTGTTGCTGCTTCTATTTGCTGCTGCTACTGTTGTTGCTTCTACAGCTGCTGCTATTGTTGCTATTGCTGCTACAGTTGCAGCTGTAGCTACTGTTGTTGTGAACTGCTGCGGCTGTAGTGGCTGCTGCAGCTCACTGCTGCTGCTGCGTGCTACAACAGCCGCACGCTGCTGCGATGGGCTGCTGCAGCGAGGTGCGCGGGTGGGGGATTGTTTTTGTTGCCCCTTTTTTTTCCCTTGTCACAATGGGCAGCAGCCCGCTGTCTGCTGCGAGCAGCGGGTTGCTGCTTGCCTAGCAGTAGCGAGCTGCTGCTCGCTGGCAGCAGCGGGCTGCTGCTCGCTGCTCGCTCGCTGCGAGCAGCGAGTAGCAACAGCCGCGGCTGGCAGCTGCCAGCTGCTGCTCGCTGCTGGTGCTGCTACAGCTGGCTGCTGCTATAGCTCGCTGCGGCAGGTGCTGCAGCGCGCTGCTGCTACTGCCTGCTGCTACAGCTGCTGCGTGCTGCGGCAGCTACCTGCTGCTGGTGCGGGCTGCTGCTACGAGCTGCTGCTGCACGCTGCTGCTGCTACGCGCTGCTGCTGTTGCTGCTGCTGCTGCAAGCTACTGCTGCTGTGGGCTGCTGCAAGCTGCTGCTTCTGCCTGCTGCTGCTGGTGGTGCCAGTCACTGCACCTGGGTGACGTTGCCGCTTGCATCGTCGCCCTCAGACGTCAGATGCCGCCTGCCGCTCACCTCCTCGCGTCACGCGTGGGGGTCAGTGTTGTCGAAAAAATTTCGGCAGCATTTCCCCTGGTCCAGTGGCCGTGGGAAAAAATCTGACGCCGCCACCAGGCGGGTCAATGCTGCCGGAAAAAATCCGGCAGCATTTCCCCTGCACTAGTGCATATGGGGGTCCGCTGGCGTTGTCTGGCACCTGTTCGCCAGTCCTCTGCTGCTGCTACTGCTACGCTCTGGCTCTGATACCAAAATGGAAAACCTAGGCAGCAGGTTGGGGCAGCAGCGTTGTTGATGCAGCGTGCGGGCTTCCACGCTCGTTGCTTAAGTCAGCTGCCCCCTCAGTCTGCTGCTCTAGAGTCTACGTCTGGAAGCTCTGGGTTTGTTACTCGGAAACGCACGCGCCAGAGTTAGTGCCAAAAAGCAGCTGAAAACTGAAAGTAACTGGTTAGGAATGAAGAATGAGCAACAATGGGAGACCCCTCCAAGTTCTAGCTCCCCCCCACTAGTGTAGAAGTTGTTACTCAGCTAACNTCCTCTGCTGCTGCTACTGCTACGCTCTGGCTCTGATACCAAAATGGAAAACCTAGGCAGCAGGTTGGGGCAGCAGCGTTGTTGATGCAGCGTGCGGGCTTCCACGCTCGTTGCTTAAGTCAGCTGCCCCCTCAGTCTGCTGCTCTAGAGTCTACGTCTGGAAGCTCTGGGTTTGTTACTCGGAAACGCACGCGCCAGAGTTAGTGCCAAAAAGCAGCTGAAAACTGAAAGTAACTGGTTAGGAATGAAGAATGAGCAACAATGGGAGACCCCTCCAAGTTCTAGCCCCCCCCCACTAGTGTAGAAGTTGTTACTCAGCTAACCAGCCAATCAGAAGATAGTTGTGGACCTATTTTCTGGCTGGCAGGGTTTTCTTGGTGAGCCCTGCCAGACGCCCGACAGCCCAAAACCCGGGCGTCGTCCGTTTTGCCTAAAAACTGGACCATACCATAATACCAACGCTACGAACGCAGTCGTGCGGTCAGAATCAGCTAGAAGAATAGTAGCAAAGAGTTATGGCTGCCCGAACCCAGGCAGTGCCTACGGTGGTCCAAGATGCCGAACACAGCCATACAGCATGCAACAAGGACCCTAGGCAGAGCATGACGATGCAGACGCGACGGGACGCGCTGGACGCATGCAGACAGCAATTGTGGTGGCAGTGACCACTGGCAGCACGACCGCCGAGGACGCCTGCCGATGGAGCTGAGCACGTTGCCGGAGAGAGGAGGTTCCAGCAAACTGCGAGTAGACGTTAGCGTGCGTCAGCTCCACCTGACAACCCTCCATCAGCGTTGAGTCTCGCCGTCAGTCATCTGCACGCCGATGTACACAAGCCGGGAGGACACAACAGAGCACAATGAGGGATGTGCAAAAACCAACATGATGCTCATACTCTGTCGTGGGATCTGCACATGTTTCGGACTACATTTTCATTTTCTCCACTGGTGGAGGGCTCAACACTCGACGACCTGTCTGGGTGCTTTTATTGGTCGGAACATGTACGAACTACCCAAAAAATCTGTGTATGTAGTGCCCTACCTGTTGAGCGAGGGAGTGCTCCCCCACCCGTGGTCCCGTAAACATTAACAATTCATTTGCACAAACAAAGGAAAAGTGTCATGCGGACGCCCCATAGCATGCACCGTAGACACAATGATGTCATCATGTGCTCGCGAGGATGATCACAAACCCTTCTTTTAAGGCGCTTGTGATAGTTCTTGGTGGAGTTTGATAGGAGGGGGTAATTTGTGAAACAGCCTTTTCAACTCAAGACTCGCTAACCACCCTCTCCCCACCAACCCCAATAACTATCACAAAGCTCTGAAAAGAGGGGTTTGTGTGTTCATGTTTCGTCCAGTCCATGGCCTCTTCTATCTGGTGTGCCCTCTTGTCTTGTCCCACATGCACTCACACACATCTTGAGGAGACCGAGTCGTACTAACTTCACTTGGAGATTCCTCACTTAAGACTGGAGCATGTTGTTGGTGCCAGTCTCACCAGGCAGTCACGGAGCTCTCCTATGATGTTTCTTGGAGTAACCTGATGAAAACTTCTCCTTCCTCATGACTATCGCGCTTGGATGTGGAGGAAGCTTGTCCTTGGACACTTGAATTGCACTGGTATGTCTCATGTTTGTATGTGGGTTCTGGGGGAGTTGTCATGTTTCTCGGGTGCTGATCCTTGGGGGGCCACCGTTTCATCCGTTGGCTGTGCATCGGTGAGTAGCCACCCTCAGGTTAATACTGAGAAGTTGGGCTTAACCCCCGGATGGCGGTTTGGCCTCGCTTTGCTTGATGTCCAAAGCAAGGTGCGCGCCTACCGGTTCTTACACGCTCGCTCCTCCTCCCCAACATTTGTCTTCGTTCTGAATGCACGTTCCACATCCATAGCGTGCGTGTCCAGTGGGGATCTCCTTACCCAGTCCTACCCTCTACACATATCTTACTAGCACATTCAAGGATAACTAGTGGTATCAGAGCAGTGAGGGACAGTCTCTCACCGTACCCGATCCTTGGACCCACGGTGGGCCTACTTCTCTTCGACCCATTGCACCCACCTTTTACACATGCACGACGGCTTCTGCCGTACCCTGGTTCTTGCATCCTCTCTGTGACTGCGGTCTCATCTGCAGCCCACGCACCTGTAGCGGCTCGTGGTCGACCGAAACCTACGGGCATTGCCACCCGCAGCGACCTCTGCCATCGTCCCGATTGTCACCCTCTTGATCGCCGCTGCTGATGTTTCATTCGTAGCCTCCGTGCCCGCAGGTGTCCTTGCTCTGCCAAGCCCTGTGGGCATCGGACCGGGGGGCATATGCCACCACCCCGGAGCTTGGCCCGTCCGCCGTGGCTGTTGCCTCAAACGCAACCCAATTCCGCTCAATCAGGATGTGCGGGCATTGCCCCCCCTCCCCCCTCTACGGCATTGGCCATTTTGGCCATTTCGACCGTGATCACTGACGCTGTGGTCCCATGTGCCCTGGTGTGATGACACGGCACACTGTCGTGAGATTTACTGACAGTTCTACACTGCCGACGACTTGTCCACCACACCGTCAACACCAGGCATGCAACCCGTTAGACTCTGCTCCTATTACTGGCCCTGCAGCTGCTGACACTGCTGAGGCCTCATTGACTCACAAGGTCCCGGGCCATGTGCCGGATCTTCCGTCCCACTCCACCACTGCCACAACCAGGTTGTGGCAGTGGCGGTCAAAGCCTTGGTTGCGACAAGGGCCATGGACAGGGAGGCGGAGGCACCAATGGTGCCAAATTTTCTCCGATAGTTATATGCTGGAGCTGTGGAGATTCAGGAAACTCTGCTCCCAAGTATCCTGCAACTCGTGATGACGTTCGCCTCGTCTCTGCCATGTGGGTGTATTGGTCTTGCACAGGTGTTTCATCCTCCTCATCTACACCCGCCAACACCACTGTGGAGTTGTCATTCTCCTCCTCCCCCTCATGTGGAGCCATGTCCATCACAGACAACAACTCACTGCAGCATCCCATCTTACCTCCTCCCTCTTGGGCTTGGATACCTCCTCCTAAAGATCACCCTACTCATTCTACTACACACCACCTACCTGTTCTTAATCTGGATCACTTCTCCCTGAATCTTATCCCAGCATGGAGCACTCCGTTGACACCCTTCGTGCCAAGGAGCGCGCCCTCAAGCTCCAACTCACTGACCTCCTTTACCTTTGTGATCAAGGAGGTGAGGGTGTGATGGGCATGTCTCGTTCCCTTGTGTGCGAGTCAGATGGAGCCCTTTGTGGCGTGTCATCTGGGAACGTGCAAGGATATCTGCCTGATGACTGTCCATGCATTGAGGATTGGCAGTCTTGTACGTTTCCTCATCGTCTCGGAGTCTCCTCTGCGTACGTCCCTCACTCTGGCACTATTGCAGTCTGCCTTGTTCTTCCCTCCACTCATGTCTCGAGTGACTTCTGGATCATTGATAGAGGGGCCACTCACTACATGACCTCGTGCCATTCTTCCTTCAGCTCCCTCGGTCCTGTTCGCTCTGTGCACTTTGTACGCACATGATCTAGGTTACTCCTTCTTATTTAGGGTCTTGGTGTAATTTGATTCACAGGGCCGAGTGGTGACCTTTTCTCTTGACGTTTTGTATGTGCCCAAGTTGGAGGTCAGCTTGCTGTCCATGACCACTCTGGATGACTAGGGCTTGGACTTCGCGTCCAGTCGTGGCGTTGACATTGTGTCCATGCGCTTCTCTGGAACTGTTGTACTCCGTGCACTCCGCTGTAATTGTTTTTTTTGTGTTCCTATTGTTCTTTCCTTTGTTTCCGCTGCCTGTGCTCTAGTGAACATTCACACTATCTCTTGTCGGAAAACTTTTCCAAGCCAAGAGTTGCCCAAACTCTCTCGGAAAAGGACAGACAGGATCAAAAGGTTCAGGACCTGGCCAGAACCTCCCTTGAATAACGGCTCCTTGGTTCTAAGACCATTGAACCGATAGTTAATGAATCCCCTAATAAAGTGACACCTGTAATACGCGTCCGACTAGCGCACAAGCCGTTATCTCACTATTTTTTCCTGTTCTGTTTTGTACATATCAAGGATGTTCATTTCAGCCGGTTCACCTTTGGTTCCGCGGCTTCGTCGCCGTGTCTCCGTTCTGCTCGCCCATCGCTCAACCTTCCTCGTCGTCCAATCTGAGCTCTTGCTGTCGCTCCCCTTCACTCCATCGGTCTCTCTCCTTCACTCAGTTCTTCTTGCCCATCACCTCTTCACTACCGCTTCCAGTGTTCTCTCACCAAACTCTAAGTCTACGTCAACACTCTGTCTTGGTTCCTGCAACCTCCTTATCCTCGTACTCTAAATAACTCCCGTGCCTCTTTGCATCCCTCTCCTTCGGCCAAATTTCTTCTGTGCATCCGCGCACATTACTGCTTCTACATGCTTCTACCATCACACGACCTGCACACTCCATTCTTCTGACATCTCTCCCCTGAACACACTTAGCTCTTGCATTGCCGCCTGTGTTACAATCACACTGCCACTATTGCTCACATGCTTCATGCACTACCTGTGACAGGACTCGACGTGTCCACATTTCCTGCTCCACGCTCCACAGGCTGTCTCGACTTTGCTCAGGGTGAGATGCATCAATCTCCTTTCAGCACTGCTGACTCTGTTACTTGCCATCCTCTTGATCTTGTGCATGCTAACATCATGGGCCCTCTGCCTCATAAAGTTCTCAAAGGTCTAGGTCGATATGTCTTGTGTCCAACTGATTATTTTTCTCGCTACCGTTGGATTTTCTCTCTTCGTCACAAAAGTGACCACTGACATTATTGAGTCTTGGCTATCATAGGCCAAACGGGTCTGTGGTTGTTAACTCTATGTCTTTTGCTGTGACTGAGGGGTGAATTCTTTGGCCCCACCTCACGCTTTCTTGAGTCTCAAGGGGTGCGTATGGAACCATCCGCCCCCTACACATCTCAGCTTAACAGTGACTCTGAACGCTCAAACTGCACTCTCACTGATGGTGTGCACTCTCTTCTATCTGCCTCTGATCAGTCCCCTCTCCTTGTGTTTGAGGCAATGTCATACATGACGGGTCTGGAACCGTGACCCTGACAGACCTCTCCCTCGATCTGCCAAACCGTCTGATTGTTGGAATGGCCGTCGTGCTGACCTGCATCTTGCCATTGTGAGGGCAAGCTTGCACCCTGTGGTCATCTTTGTATTCTCCTCGGTGTCTCGTCTTTCTTGAAAGCATGACATTTCTGGAACCCTACCTGGCGCCGAGTCATTGAGGCACGTGATGTCTTCGAACATGATTTGTCCCGTCTTTCATCCCCCACCTCTCTTGCCCCGATCTCTCGGTTGAAAGGTGGTCCTGTTGCCGGTTTCCTCTACGACACCCTCAGATTGATTCCCGGTGGCCGGTCCAACACTGCGTCAGTCCTCTCCTTCCTTGGAGTCCGACTCATCTCAGTTGGCCTATCTCATTGCCTTTCCTCTCTCTCCCTATTATTCGGACTTCCTGTCAACTCCCTCTCCGTCTGTCTCTTCTTCTCATGCACTCTCTAAATCCTCTCCCTCCTCTCTGCCTCTTCCTGTGTCCTCTCCTTCTTCCGAAGCACAGCCTGTCCCTTTTTCCTCTCCGGTACTGCTTGTGTCCTTAGTCTCAACCTCACCTATCCTGCCTCTAGCCTTCTTGGTGCCTCCGTGCCTCCCTATGTCTGAGGGAGCCGTCTCCATACTCTTCCAATCCAGAGCTACACGTCCTCTCTCTCTTAGAGCCTTCCGCTCATGGTCCTACAGCACCTAATCGGATGACCTTGGTGAGTGAGCCAGGGCTCCCTGCTCTTGGGCTTGCCACATTTGTTAATGTTTCCACCTCTGTGTCTGTCATGTACCCTAGTTCTGCCCTTTGTTATAATCTTATGGAGAATGAATTTTATCAAGCTTTCGGCATGTCCGTCTCTAGTGATGTGGCTCCTTTGCTTTCTAATGCTGGTCTTTTCCCACTACTTTCAGAGCCCATGACAATGCACGAGGCCCGCAAAGCTGCTGACGCCTCTCTGTGGTAGATAGCCATGCAAGATAAACTGAAGGCCTTGAGTGAGCATGGGGTGTAGAAACTTGTTGATCTTCCAGCTGGAAAACAGGCAGTCTCAGCCAAATGGGTCTATCGTAGACAGCTAAACCCTGACAGCTCAGTGAAGTGATACAAAGCTCGTCTCATGGCCAAGGGATTCTCTCACATCCATGGCATTGACTACAATAAGGCTTTCGTCCGAGTGGAAAAATACACCACTACTCGAGCTCTCCACTGTCCTGTTTCCCATAATGAATGGGAGCTCAAATGGAGAGGAACAATGTCTTTCGGTATGGGAGACTACATGAAGAGAGTTACATGATCAAGCCTCGTGACTTCACAAATAGTACCAACAGGGTATGGTGACTCCATAGGGTCTTGTACGGCCTTAAACAATCACCTCGATGTTGGAACGAGGAGATCGTATTCGCCCTTAAGAAGGGTGGCTTTCGCGAGAATCCTGCGAAAGCACCCTGTCCCGGGTGTTTGAACTCTGTGTTGTCTCTCCTTACACCCTCTACCTTATTGATGGGTATCCTTGTGTACGTCAATGGCTTGCTCATTGCATCTCCCAACCCTGCTGCTATTTAATCAGTCAAGAATATTTTGCAGTCAGCATACAATACAAAGGATCTTGGGTCTGCCCGAGTCTTCTTGGGCATGCAGCTCGAGCACGACCACACTGAGCTGACACTACATGTTCATCAAGCTGCATATGTGTGCAGCATGGAGGAGCATTTTGCCCCCTTGCTCGTTGCTGTTTCCTCGGCCTTTACGCCAATGTCTCTAGCAGGCCAGATCCTTCTGACCACTAAATATCACCAAACTGGGAGGGTGCAAGTAGGGCACAACTATGGTGCAATTAGGGCACAACTAGGACGCAACTGGGGTGCAAGTAGGATGTAAGTAGGGCACAACTAGGGCACAACTAGGGCACAAATAGGGCGCAAGCAGGGTGCAAGTAAGGCGCAACTAGGGCACAACTAGGGTGCAACTAGGGCACAACGAGGGCACAACTATGGTGCAACCATGTCACAACTAGTGCGCAACTTGGGCACAACTAAGGAGCAACTAGGGCACAACTAGGGCGTAACTAGGGCGCAACTAGGGCGCAAATACGGCACAACTAGGGCGCAACTAGGGTGAAACTAGGGCGCAACTAGGGCGCGAGTAAGGCGCAAGTAAGACACAAGTAGGGCGTAACTAGGCGCAACTAGGGCACAACTAGGACGCAACTAGGGTGCAAGTAGGGCGCAACTACGACACATCTCGGGCGCAAATAGGACGCAACTAGGACACAACTAGGGCATAGCTAGCATCCAACTAAGGCGCAAGTAGGGCTTATCTAAGGCGCAACTAGGGCGCAACTAGGGCTCAAGTAGGGCGCAAGTATGGCCCACTAGGGCATAGCTAGTGTCCAATTAAGGAGTAAGTAGGGTGAAGCTAGGGCGCAGCTAGGACGGAAGTATGACGGAAGTAGGGCGCAAGTAGGGCACAACTAGGGTGCAATCAGGACGCAACGAGTGCGCAACTAGGACGCAATTAGGGCACAAATAGGGCAAAACTAGGGCGCAACTAGGGCGCAACTAGGGTGCAAGTAGGGCATAACTAGGGCGCAACTAGGGCACATGTAGGGCGCAACTAAGACATAGCTAGGGCCCAACTGAGGCACAACTAGTTCCCATCTAGGACGTAAGTAAGGCGCAGGAAAGGCAAAACTGAGGCGCAACTAGGACGCAACTAGAGCGCAAGTAGGGCGCAACTAGGGCACTAGTAGGGCACAACTAGGGCGTAACTAGGGCGCAACTAGGGCGTAGCTAGTGCCCAACAGAGGCGCAACTAGGGCGCAACTAGGGCGCAACTAGGGCATAACTAGGGCGTAAATAGGATGCAATTAGGCGCAACTAGGGTGCAACTAGGGCGCAACAAGGACACAAGAAGGACGCAACTAGGGCGCAACTAGGACGCAACTAAGGCGCAACTAGGATGCAACTAGGACGCAACTAATTCGCGACTAAGGCACAACTAGGGCACAAGTAGGGTGCAACTAGGGCGCAACTAGGACGCAATCAGGGCGTAACTAGGGCGAAAGTAAGGCGCAATTACGGTGCAACTAGGGCGCAACTAGGGCGCAGCTAGGGCGCAACTAGGGTGTACCTAGGACGCAACTAGGGTGCAACTAGGGCGCAAGTAGGACGCAACTAAGATACAACTAAGGTGCAACTAGGGCACAACTAGGGCGCAACTAGGGCGTAACTAGGATGCAACTAGTGTCCAACTGAGGTGCAACAAGGGCGCAACTAGGGTGCAGGTAGGGCGCAAGTAGGGCGCAACTAGGGCGAAACTAGGGTGCAACTAGGGCACAACCAGGGCATAACTAGGGCGCAACTAGGGTGCAACAAGGGTGTAACTAGGGTGCAACTAGGGCACAAGTAGGACGCAAGTAGGGCAAAAGTAGGGCGCAACTAGGTCGCAAGTAGGGTGCAACTAGGGTGCAACTAGGGTGCAAGTAGGGTACAAGTAGGGTACAACTAGGACGTAACTAGGACGCCACTAGTGTGCAAGTAGGGTGTAACGAGGGTGTAACTAAGACGCAAGTAGGGCGCAAGTAGGTCGCAACTAGGGTGCAAGTAGAGCACAAGTAGGGTGCAACTAGGGCACAACTAGGTTGCAACTAGGGCTCAACTAGGATGCAAGTAGGACGCAACTAGGGCACAACTAGGGCGCAACTAGGGTGCAAGTAGGGTGCAAGAAGGGTGCAATTAAGCGCAACTAGGGCAAAACTAGGGTGCCCTAGGACGCAACAAGGGTGCTTCTAGAGTGCAACTACGCACAACTAGGGCCTAACTAGGGTGTAAATAGGGTGCAACTAGCGTGCAACTAGGACGCAGCTAAGGCGCAACAAGGAAAAAAGTAGGGCACAAATAGGTCGCAACTAGGGCGCAAAGAGGATGCAACTAGGGTGCAACGAGGGCGCAACTATGGCACAACCAGGGCGTAACTAGGGTCCAACTAGGGCACAACTAGGGTGTAACTAAGGCGCAAGTAGGGCGCAACTAGGGCGTAACTAGGGTGCATTTAAGGCGGAACTAGGGCGCAACTAGGGAACAACTAGGATGCAACTAGGGTGCAACTAGGGCGTAACTGGTGTCCAACTGAGGCGTAACGAGGGCGCAACTAGGGCGCAAGTAGGGTACAAGTAGGGCACAACTAGGGTGCAACTAGCGCGCAACTAGGGCACAACTACGGCGCAAGTAGGGCAGAACTAGGGCGCAAGTAGGGGGCAAGTATAGCGCAAGCAGGACGCAACTAGGGCATAACTAGGACGTAATTAGGGTGCAACTAAGGTGCAACTAGGGTGCAACTTGGTCGCAACTAGGGTACAAGTAGGGCACAACTAGGGTGCAACTAGGGCGCAACTAGTGCACAAGTAGGACAAATATAGGGTGCAAGTAGGGTGCAACTTGGGCACAACTAGGGCACAACTAGGACACAACTAGGGTTCAACTAGTGCATAAGTAGGACACAAGTAGGGTGCAACCAGGGCGCAACTAGGGCGCAACTAGTGCGCAAGAAGGGCGTTATTAGGGCAGAACTAGGATGCAACTAGGACGCAACTAGGGTGTAACTAGGAATCAACTAGGACGCAAGTAGGGTTTAACTAGGGCACAACTAGGGTACAACTAGGGCGCAAGTAGGACGCAGGTAGGACGCAACGAGGGCCCAGGAAACCTTACTTGCGCCCGCAAGTAGGGCGTAACTAGGGTGCAACTAAGGCGCAACTAGGGCACAACTGGGGCATAAGTACTGCACAACTAGGGCACAACTAGAGCACAACTAGGGCGCAACTACGTCGCAACTAGGGCGCAACTAGGGCGTAACTAGGGGGCAACTTGGGTGCAATTAAAGCGCAACTAGGGCGCAACTAGGGTGCAAGTACGGCGCAACTAGGGCGCATCTAAGGTGCAACTAGGGCACAACTAGGACTCAAATAGGGCCCAACTAGGGCGCAACTAGGGCTGAAGTAGGGCACAACTAGGGTGCGAATCTGACGCGATTAGGGTGCAACTAGGGTGCAACAAGGGCACAACTGGGGTGCAGCTACGACACAACTAGGGCGCAACTAAGGTGTAACTAGGGTACAACTAGAACGCAACTAGGACGCAACTAGGGCGCAACCAAGGTGTAACTAGGGCACAACTAGGGCGCAACTAGGGCATAACTAGGGTGCAACTAGTGTCCAACCGAGGCTTAACTAGGCGCAACTAGGGTGCAAGTAGGGTTCAACAAGGGCGCAAGTAAGGCGCAACAAGGGTGCAACAAGGGCACAACTAGGGCACAAGTAGGACGCATGTAGGGTGCAAGTAGGGAACTCTTAGGGCGCAACTAGGGTGCAACTAGGGTGCAACTAGGCTGCAACTAGGGCGCAAGTAAGGCCCAAGTAGGGCACAACCAGTGCGCAACTAGGACGCAACTAGGTTCCAAGTAGGGCACAAGTAGGGCACAAATAGGGTACAACTAGGACACACATAGGGTGTAAGTAGGGTATAACGAGGGTGTAACCATTGCGTAACTAGAACACAACTAGGGTGCAACTAGGACGCAACTAGGGTGCGACTAGGGTACAAGTAGGAAGCAACTAGGGTGTAAGTAGGGTGCAACAAGGGTGCCACTAGGACACAACTAGGGTACAACTAGGGCGCAACTAAAGCGCAAGTGGGACACAACTAGGGTGCAACTAGGACGCAACTAGGGCGCAAGTAGGGCCAAGAAGGGCGCAACTAGGGTGCAACTATGGCACAACTAGGACGCAACTAGGGCACAACTAGGGCGCAACTAGGGCGCAACTAGGACGCAACTAGGGCGCAACTAGGACGCAACTGGGGCGCAACTAGGGAGTAAGTAGAGCTTAACTAGGGTGCAACAAGGATGCAACTAGGACACAACTAGGGTGCAACTAGGGTTGAAGTAGGGCACAACTAGGGCACAACTAGGACTCAACTAGGACGCAACTAGGGCGCAACTAGGGCGCTACAAGGGCACAACTAGGGCGCAACTAGGACATAACTATGGCGTAATTAGGGCGTAACTAGGGTGCAACTAGGGCACAACTAGGACGGAACTAGGGCGCAAGTAGGGGGCAACTAGGGAGCAACTAGGACACAACTAGGACGCAACTAGGGCGTAATTAGGGCGTAACTAGGGCGCAACTAGGGCGCAACTAGGACGCAACTAGGGCGCAAGTAGGGGGCAACTAGGGAGCAACTAGGACACAACTAGGACGCAACTAGGGCGTAATTAGGGCGTAACTAGGGCGCAACTAGGGCGCAACTAGGACGCAACTAGGGCGCAAGTAGGGCGCAACTAGGGCACAACTAGGACTCAACTAGGACGCAACTAGGGCGCAACTAGGGCGCTACAAGGGCACAACTAGGGCGCAACTAGGACATAACTATGGCGTAATTAGGGCGTAACTAGGGTGCAACTAGGGCACAACTAGGACGTAACTAGGGCGCAAGTAAGGGGCAACTAGGGAGCAACTAGGACACAACTAGGACGCAACTAGGGCGTAATTAGGGCGTAACTAGGGCGCACCTAGGGCGCAACTAGGGCGCAACTAGGACGCAACTAGGGCGCAACTAGGGCGTAACTAGGGCGCAACTAGGGCACAACTAGGACGTAACTAGGGCGCAAGTAAGGGGCAACTAGGGAGCAACTAGGACACAACTAGGACGCAACTAGGGCGTAATTAGGGCGTAACTAGGGCGCACCTAGGGCGCAACTAGGGCGCAACTAGGACGAAACTATGGTATGATTAGGACGGAACTAGGGCGCAACTAGTGTGTAACTAGGGAGCGACCAGGGCTCAAGTAGGGCGCAAATAGGACGCAATGAGGGTGTAACTAAGTGTCAGAATAATTTACCAAATTCCCCAAGACGTAGGTAACTCCAGAGAATGTACCATGCGGGTATACTGGAAAATCATCATACCACAATTCACAACCGAGCGACAACTAACTCAACAGCCATGACAAACGACGTCAATCAACTGTCAAACTTTCAGGGATACTTTCCGCCGGCAGGACCCGCCAGCGGGAAACTCCGGCACGAAACCCCAATGGGCGACTTGGTACCCACAAGGAGGCAACGGTACTTTCGGAGTATGAGGCTCACGATCAGGATCGGAGCTGTAGCCTGACTCCACCAATAGCAGCAGCAACACCAGCGGTGGAACGCCTCCATTGCCACCAGTGCTACAAGCCGCCTTAGTGCATGGCTGTAACCTAGGCTAACACAAGAGTAGTACTTAATGACTATGTCCTTGCATGATCTGATTAACCAGTTCTTCCTTGTATGGTTCACTTTCTTTGCTGCTGCCCGCCTTCGAGGCACTTTTCCGTTGCATCACCTCTTTGTGCTGGCCTTGTGGCTGTGGCATTCTGCTTCCTTCACTTTCTTCTTCCTTGTGTCGAGCCCGATTTCATCTTCTCTGCAGCCACACACTCTGTGTATCCATCACTTCTGCTCTCTCTCAGCCTGCTCCAAAGTGCCGTGGCTTGTGACATCACTGCCCGAACTATTTTGCTGTGGCTATCACCAAACTGCCTGTGATTTCCGCTCATCGCTCGTTCGCTTCGCTCACTCGCGGCCTAATGCTGTGGCTTGTCCTGCTGGCTTGCCCGCACCACTGTGCTGCAGCCACCACCATCAACATTAATCCCATTCACTCCTATCAGAGCACGCGCCAGTGGCAACTGCTGCTGAATCATTGGCCCACCTTGGCTACGCTTTGGCCGTCCTCAACTTCGTGCCCGCACCCTTGGTGCTGCACCCAGATTCGACCTCCCTCTCATCCTCTGGCATGGCCTGCACCACAGCCCTGTGGCTCTGCTCGGCCATCGCCCCACGCCCCGGTGTTGCAGCTCGATAGTACCTTGCTTCTGCTTCCTCGTACCAACTCGTCTGCAACATCTACAAATTTTGACACTAAGGTGCAACTAGGGCGCAACTAGGACGCAACAAGGGCGCAACTAGTACCCAACTGAGGTGCAACTAGGGCACAACTAGGGCGCAAGTAGGAAAATTAGGGAAAACTAGGGTACAACTAGGGCGCAACTAGGGCGTAACTAGGCCGCAAGTAGGGCACAAGTAGGGCACAACTTGGGTGCAACTAGCGCGCAAGTAGGGCGCAAGAACGGCGCAACTAGGACGCAACTAGGGCGCAACTAGGGTGCAACTAGGGCACAACTAGGGCGTAACTAGGATGCAACTAGGGCGCAAGTAGGGCGCAACGAGGGTGCAACTAGGGCGCAACCAAGACACAACTAGGGTACAACTAGGGCGCAAGTACGGCGCAACTAGGATGCAACTAAGGCACAACTAGGATGCAACTAGGAGGCAACTAGGGCGAAACTAGGGCGCAACTAGGGCGCAACTAGGACGCAACTAGGGCGCAAGTAGGGCGCACCTACTGCGCATGTAGGGTGCAACGAGGGCGTGGCTAGTTCCCAACTGAGGCACAACTAGTTCACAAATAGTGCACAACTAAGGTCCAAGTAAGGCGCAACTGAGGCACAACTAGGGCGCAACTAGGACGCAAGCAGGGTGCAACTAGGGCAGAACTTGGGTGCAAGTAGGGTGCGACTAGGGCACAACTAGGGCGCAACTAGGGCATAGCCAGTGTCCAACTGAGGCGCAAATAGGGTGTAACTAGGGTGCAACTATGGCGCAAGTAGGGCGCAACTAGGGCGCAACAAGGACACATCTAGAGCGCAACTAGGGCACAACTAGGATGCAAGTAGGGCGCAACTAGGGTGCAACTAGGGTTCAAATAGAGCGTAGCTTGGGTGTAACTAAGGCGAAACGAGGGCGCAACTAGGGCGCAACTAGGGTGCAACAAAGGCGCAACTAGGGCGCAACTAGGGTGTAAGTAGGACGGAACTAGGGTGCAAGCACGGTGCAAGAAGGGAGCAACTACGGTGCAACTAGGGTGCAACTAAGGTGCAACTGGGGTGCAACTAGGGCCAAACTAGGGCGCAACTAAGGCGCTAGTACGGTATAACTAGGGTGCAACGAGGGCACAAGTAGCGCGCAAGTAAGGAACAACTAAGGCGTAAGTTGGGCGCAAGTAGAGTGCAACTAGGGCGCAACTAGGGTGCAAAAAGGCCGCAACTAAGGCGCAAGTAGGACGCACCTAGGACGCAACCAGGGCGCAACTAGGGTGCAAGTAGGGCCAAGCAGGACGCAACCAGGATGTAACTAGGGCGCAACTAGGCCGCAACTAGGCCGCAACTAGGGTGCAACTAGGGTGCAACTAGGGCGCAACTAGGGCGCAAGTAGGACGCAACTAGGGCGTAAGAAGGGTGCAAGTAGGGCAGAAGAAGGGCACAACTGCGGTGCAACTAGGGCGCAAGAAGGGTGTAACTGGGGTGCAACTAGGGCGTAACAAGGGCACAAATAGGGTGAAACGAAGGAGCAATTAGGGCGTAACTAGGTCGCAACTAGGGCGCAACTAGGGCACAAGTAGGGCACAAGTAGGGTTCAACTAGGGTGCAATTCAGGCGCAACTAGGATGCAATTAGACTGCATCTAAGGTGCAACTAGGGAGTAACTAGGATACAAATAGGGTGCAACTAGGGCGCAACTAGGGCTCAGGTGGGGCGCAACTAGGACGCAACTAGGGCGTAACTAAGGCGCAACTAGGGCGTAACTAGGACGCAACTAGGACGCAACTAGGGTGAAACAAGTGCACAACTGAGGTGCAACTAGGGCGAAACTAGCAGAGAACTAGGGCGTAACTAGGGCGCAATTAGGGCGCGAGTAGGGCATAAGTAGGACGCAAGTAGGGCGCAAGTAGGGTGCAAGTAGGGCATAACTAGGGCGTATCTAGGGTGCAAGTAGGGAGCAAGTACGGGACAACTAGAACGCAAATAGGGTACACCTAGGGTGCAACTAGGGCATAGCTAGTGCCCAAGTTAGGTGCACGAAGGGCTTAACTAAGGCGCAATAAGGGCGTAACTTGGGCACAATTAGGACTCAAATATAACCCAACTAGGACGTAGCTAGTGCCCAACTAAGGCGCAAGTAGGGCTTAACTAGGAAGGAGCTAGGCCGGAAGTAGGACGGAAGTAGGGTGCAAGTAGGATACAACTAGGGCGTAACTAGGGCACACTAGGGCGCATGTAGGGCGTAACTGGGGAGAAACTAGGGTCCAACTTGGACATGACTAGGGTGCAACTAGGATGCAACTAGGGCGCAAGAAGGGTGCAAGTAGGGCACAACTAGGGTGCAAGTTGGACATAACTAGGGCGCAAATAGGATGTAGCTAGTGTCCAACTGAGACGTACCTATGGTACAGCTAGGGCGCAACTAGGACGTAAATAGGGCGCAACTAGGGCGCAACTAGGGCATAACTAGGGTGCAATTAGGGTGCAACTAGGATGCAACTAGGGGACAACTAGGGCACAAGTAGGGCGTAACTAGGGTACAACTAGGACGCAACTAGGGCACAACTATGGCATAAGTAAACTGCAGCTAGGGAGCAAGTAGGGCGTAACTAGGGCGCAACTAGGGCGCAAGTAAGGCACAGCTAGGGCGCAAGTAGGGCGCAACTAGGGTGCAATTAGGACGCAACTAGGGTGCAACTAGGGCGCAACTAGGGCGTAGCTAGTGTCCAATTGTGGCGTACCTAGGGCGCAACTAGGGCGTAACTACGGCGCAAGTAGGACGTAACTAGGGCGTAACTTGGGTGTAACTAGGGTGCAACTTTGGCGCAACTAGGGCGCAACTAGGGCACACGTAGGGCACAACTTGGGTGCAACTAGGGAACAATTAAGGCATAACTAGGGCGCAACTAGTGCCCAACTGAGGCACATTTAGGGCGCAATTAGGGCGCAAGTAGGGCTCAAGTAGGGCACAAATAAGGTGCAACTAGGGTGCAACTAGTGCGTACCTAGGCCGCAAGTAGGGTGCAACTAGGGTGCAAGTAGGGCGCAAGAAGGGTGGAACCAGGGCACAACTAGGGTGTAACTAGGGTGCAACTAGGGCATAATTAGGGCACAACTAGGCCGTAATTAGGGTGCAACTATGGTACAACTAGGGCGCAAGAAGGGCGCAAGTAGGGCATATGTAGGACACAACAAAGGCGCTACTAGGGTGCAACTAGGGTGAAACTAGGGTACAAGTAGGGTGCAACAAGAGCATAACTAGGGTGCAAGTACAGCGAGAGTATTGTCCAACTAGGATGTAGTTAGTGTCCAATTCAGGCGAAAGTAGGACGCAACGAGGGCACAACTAGGACGGAAGTAGGACGGAAGTAGGGTGCAAGTAGTGTGCAACTAGGACACAACTAGGGCGCAACTAGGGCGCAAGTAGGGTGCAACTAGGGCAAAACTAGGGTGCCACTAGGAAGCAACTAGGGTGTAACTAGGACGCAACATGGGCGCACGTAGGGTGGAAGTACGGTGCAACATGGGCGTCACTAGGGCACAATTAGGGCACAACTAGGGCGCAACTAGGACGCAAGTAGGACGCAACTAAGGCGCAATTAGGGTACAACTAGGGGACAACTTGGGCACAACAAGGGCGCGATGAGGGTGCAAGTAGGGCACGACTAAAACACAACTAGGGCACAACTAAGGCGCAACAAGGGTGCAACTAGGGGCTACTAGGGCGTAACTAGGACGCAACTAGTGCCCAATTGAGGCGCAACTAAGGTGCAACTAGGACACAAGTAGGGCACAAGTAGGACGTAACTAGGGCACAACTAGGGTGCAACTAGGGCAAAACTAGGGCGCAATTAGGACACAACTAGGGTGCAACAAGGGTTCAACGAGGGTGCAACTAGGGTGCAAGTACGGTGCAACTAGGATGCAACCAGGGTGCAACAAGGGCACAAGTGGGGCACAAGTAGGGCGTAGGTAGGGCGCAACTAGGGTGCAACCTGGGCGCAACAAGGGTGCAACTAGGACGCAACTAGGGTGCAACTAGCACGCAACCAGGATGCAACTAGGGTGCAAGTAAGACGCAACTAGGACGCAGCCAGGGCTTGAATAGGGCATAACTATGGCGCAGTTAAGGTGCTACTAGGGCGCAACTAGGTCCTAACTAGAACGCAATTAGGATGCAAGTATAGTGGAACTAGGGTACAACTAGGGCACAACTAGGACGCAAGTAGCAGACAACTAGGGCGCACATAGGGCCCAAGTAGGGCGCAAATTGGGTGCAACTAGGACGCAACCAGGGCGCAACTAGGGCGCAACTAGGGCACAAGTCAGACACAACAAGGGCACAATCAGGACGCAACTAGGGCACAAGTAGAGCCAAGCAGGGTGCAAGCAGGGCGCGACTAGGGCGCAACTAGGGTGCAACTAGGGCGCAAGTAGGGCGTAACTAGGGTGCAACTAAGGTACAGCTAGGGTGCAACTAGGACGCAAGTAGGGCGCACCTAGTGCGTAACTAGGGCGCAACTTGGACGCAACTAGGACGCAACTAAGGTTCAACTAGGATGTAACTAAGATGCAGCTAGGGCACAACTAGGGTGCAACTAGGATTCAAGTAGGGTGCAACTAGAACGCAACTAGGGCGTAACTAAGGTGCAACTAGGGCATAACTAGGATACAACTACAGCGCAACTAGGGTTCAACTAGTGTCCAACTGAGGTGCAACTCGGGCACAACTAGGACAGAAACAGGGCACAACTAGGTTACAACTTAGTAGCAACTAGGGCGAAACTAGGGCGCAACAAGGGCACAAGTAGGACGGAAGTAGGGCACAACTAGGGCACATCTAGGGTAGAAACAGGGAGAAACTACGGCACAACTAGGGCACAAAAAGGGCGCAACTAGGGTACAACTAGGACGTAGCTAGTGCCAAACTCAAGTGCAAGTAGGGACAAACAAAGGTGCAACAAGGGTGCAACTAGGGCACAATTAGGTCTCAAGTATGACCCAACTAGAAAGTAGCTAGTGCCCGACAAAGGCGCAAGTAGGGCTTGACTAGGACGGAGCTAGGCCGGAAGTAGGACGGAAGGAGGGCGCAAGTAAGGCGCAACTAGGGCACAACTAGGGCACAACTAAGGCGTAACTAGGGCGCAAGTAGGGTGCAACTAGAACAAAACTAGGGCACAACCAGGATGTAACTAGGGCGCAACTAGGGTGCAACTAGGGCGCAAGTAGGGCGCAATTAGGGTGCAACTAGGGTGTATGTAGGAAATAACTAGAGCGCAACTAGGGCGTAGCTAGTGTCCAACTGAGGTGCAACTATGGCACAACTAAGGCGTAACTAGGACGCAAGTAGGGCGCAACTAGGGCACAACTAGGGCATAGCTAGGGTGCAACTAGGGTGCAACTAGGGCGCATCTAGGGTGCAAGTAGGGCGTAAGTAGGGCACAAGTAGGGTGCAACTAGGACACAATTAGGACGCGACTAGGACGTTAGTAGGCCGCAGCTAGGACGCAAGTAGGGCACAACTAGGGTGAAACTCGGGCGCAACTAGGGTGCAACTAGGAAACAACTAGGACGTAGCTAGTGTCCATCTAAGGCGCATCTAGGACGCAACTAGGACGCTACTAGGACGCAAGTAGGACGCAACTAGGACGCAACTAGGGCACAACAAAGACACAACTAGGGCGCAAGTAGGGCGCAACTAGGGCGCAACTAGGACATAAATAGGATGCAAGTAGGATGCAACTAGGGTGCAACTAGGAGCCAACTAGTGCACAACTAGGGCGCAACTAGGGCGTGACTAGGGCGCAACTTGGTTGCAACTAGGGTGCAACTAGGGAGCAAGTAGGACGCAACTAGGGTGTAACTAGGGCGTAACTTATGCGCAACAAGGGCGCAACTAGGACTCAACTAGGGCACAACTAGGGCGCAACTAGGGTGCAACTAGTGCCCAACTGAGGTGCAACTAGGGCGCAACTAGGGTGCACGTAGGGTACAAGTAGGGCACAACCAGAGCACAAGTAGGTTGCAACTAGAGCGTCACTAGGGCGCAACTAGGGCACAACTAGGGAGCAACTAGGGCTCACATAGGGCACACCTAGGATGCAACTAGGGCATAACTAGGACACGACCTGCCGCCAGTGATGACCTGCCGCTAGCGACGACCTACCAGCTGGCCTAACGCTAGTGGTGACCTGCCAGCTGGCCGGACGCTAGGGACGACCTTCCGCTAGCGACGACCTGCCGCTAGCGAGGACCTGCCGCTAGCAAGGACCTACTAGCTGGCCTGAGGCTATCGACGACCTGCTGCTAGCGAAGATCTGCCAGCTGGCCGGACGCTAGCGACGAATTGCTAGCTGGATTGACGCTACCAGCTGCGGCCGGTGACCTGCGACCTGATCTGCGATCTGTGCCCCTGGGCCTGCGACCTGCGACCGTGTGCCTGCGACCGGCGACCTGCGACCCTGGGCCTGCAACCTGTAACCTGCGATCTGCAACCTGCAGCAACAACGGCAGCAGCCATGGTATCAACAGCGGTAGCAGTGGCAGCAACAGGAGAAGCAACAACAATAGGAAAAACAGGAATTGTTGCAACTTCAACAACAGCAATGGCAGTGGTAGCGATAGCCGCTATCCTCCTTCTTCTGGCCTCGCACCCTCTCCCCTTGCCGCTCTTAATGCCACCGTAGGCGTTGCGCTTCTTGCCACAACAGCAGTAGCGTCCTTGGCGGCGCCTTCCAGTAGCAGCGGTAGGGGCAGTCGTTGTAGTGGACACTGCAACGGGATAGCAACAGTTTTGGCTGGCAGCGCCACGGCGGCGGTGGCAGTGGCAGTGGCGACAGCAACAACTCCAGCGGCAACTCCCCCCTTCCTCATCCTCTCGTCTCCCCACCCTCCTCTTAGTTCTTGCCTCCTTCAACCTTGTTTTTTCTCCCCTCCCTGACCTTCCTCCCCACTCCATCCCCTCCACGCCTTCCATTACCCTCTCTTCCCCTCGTCCTCTCCTCTTCCTTTGCCTCCTCCTCTGCTAGCACCTCTCATCTCCGCCTCCCTCCCCTCCCTCCCTCCGTGGCCGCTGGTGGTCTCCCTGGCGGCAAGGTCTTTGGCGGCCCGTTCGCCTTCCACCGGCCGGCACTGGCCTTCCACAAGGGACATTCCTCCTCCCCCCCCTTTTTTCCCCACACTTTTTCCTCTTCCCTTTCTCCTTTCCCCCCTTCCACGCCCTCCGCCGCTCCTCTAGGCCCTCTTTCTTGCTCCGGGTCCCCCCTACCTCCCCTCCACGCTCCTTTTTGCTGGTTGGTCCACCTTCGCCTTCCCATTCGCCCCTTTACCACCCCCCCCCCCCCCCCCCCCCCNACCGGCCGGCACTGGCCTTCCACAAGGGACATTCCTCCTCCCCCCCCTTTTTTCCCCACACTTTTTCCTCTTCCCTTTCTCCTTTCCCCCCTTCCACGCCCTCCGCCGCTCCTCTAGGCCCTCTTTCTTGCTCCGGGTCCCCCCTACCTCCCCTCCACGCTCCTTTTTGCTGGTTGGTCCACCTTCGCCTTCCCATTCGCCCCTTTACCACCCCCCACCTCCCTCCCCCTCTTTCTTCCCCCCCATCCCTCGCCCCGTCTTGTCTTCCCTCCTTCCCCCAATTTCCTCTCCTTCTGTCCCATCCCATTTTCCTTTCCCTCCTCCTTGTCTTCCTCATTGTCCCTTTCTCGTCTCCTATCATCCCCCCTGGCTTCCCCTTCTCCCCTTCCGCCTCGCCTCCCGTTGCCCCTCCCATCTTCCCTCCACCCTTCCCCGCCCTCTCCCCTCTCCCTCCCACTCTCGCTCCCCCTCCTTCTCCTTCCCCCGTCCCTCCTCCCCTCGTCTCCCCTTTTACATCATCCCTCCTCTCCCCTTCCCCCTCCCATCCTTCTTTACCGGGGGCGCTTGGGCACATGGTGGCGCGGGTCACGGCCGGGGCCCCCTCCCGGGATTGGGGCCCTGGGGCGGTTGGGACGGAGCACGCCTTAGTCACATACAGTGCTCGGAAACGGAGTAGGGCTGCCACCTCCGTCGACTCAGACTTCGACGTTTCAGATGCGGCCCAAAGTGGCCGTGCGCTCGTGCGTCGGGTGTTGTTTCCGGACGTCGTCAAGGTGTCCTCGCTGGGAGACGACACCCCTCCTTGGGTGTCCGTTCTGGCCCACCTCAGTTCTCAACCTGGGGGTGGTGGTGGGTTCGGGTTGAGGCGGGTGCACCTTGGACAGCCCCCGTGGCCTGACACGGCTGGTCCCCTTCTGGGTCCGCGGGGGTGGACCGAGGACCTGCAGGTTGCCCTGAACACGGCGCACGAGCAGCTTACGCGGGTCGGCTCTGGCATCGACTACATTGGCGAGATGCAGCAGACTCTAGCCAACTATCTCAGCATCTTGGCATCCGACATGGTGTCGCGGCTAGACGATAGTTTCCATGATCTCCGGTTGTCACAGTGGGAAGTGCTGCGCATCCATATGGAGTGCTTCTTTCACCTCCTTCGCCAGATGAAGGCAGGGTCCGAGGTCGCCGCAGAGTCAGTCCGCCATCTCCAAGCTGAGGTTTGCGAGGTCCTCGACGCCGCCGCAACTGTGGCTGCCACGACACAGCGGGTGGCTACAGACAAGCGGGTGCAGGAGCAGACGGGTCCCACCACCACTTCTTGGTGGGAGGGTGCCTTCCACCGTCTCTTGTGGCCGTGGCTAGAGGCAGATGGCAACATCTACTCCGCCGCCTACCGTGGTCGGGCCACCTCCGTACTCTTGGAGGCTATCCACTCCGTAGTCAAGGTCAAACTTCCAACCATCTCTGCCAGTGTCTCCGAGGTTGAAGTGTCTTTGGTGGCGCTCCTTGGCCGGGTAACTGACTTGGAGGGTCGCGCTGCTAGTGCTTCAGGCTTGGGCGAGCGCCGCCTTCTTGACTCCCTTCAGGAGGTTAATGCTGTCCCTGGCAGGATCGAGGGGCGGATGGCCAGGTTAGAGGCGCAGGGCCGTCAGGTGCCTCCCAGTGGCGAGGGGTTGGCCATGCCACCGCAGGCAACAGAGCTGCTTGAGCAGGTGCGGAAGTTTCTCCTACAGCACCCGCTGGTGTCTCCGTAGTAGTCCCAACATTCATAGCAGCCGTCCTTGGCGTAGCTGCCAGAGCAGTAGCAGCAGCAGCGACAATAGCAGCAACCATAGAAGTAGCAGCGTCAGCTGTAGCAGCAGCAGCTCCTACATCAGCAACAGCAGCAGCAACAGCTCAAGTGGTAGTAGCAGCAGCTGATGTAGCAGCAGCAGCGGCAGCAGTAACAGTGGCCTTCACAACAGTAGCAGCAGCGGCAGCAGCAGTAGTGGCCTTCACAATAGCAGCAGCAGTGGTAGCAGCAATAGTAGAAGCATCAACAGCAGCAACATCAGCAGTCGCGGTAGCAGCAGGCGTCATAGCGGCCTCCTCCGCCGCCCCCGCAACAGTAGCAGCAGCAGGTGCAGTAATCGCTGGAGTAGTAGTCGCAGCCTAAGAAGTAGCTGCCGCCGGAGCAACAGCAGCAGCAGCGACGACAACAGTGGTCTTAGTCTATAGAGCCCTGTGTAGGAGTCCGGTCCATGGCGGGAGCGCCCTGTGCCGGCCGCCACGAGGAAGCTCTCCTCGTTGTTACTACGGCGCAGGAGTCTGGTTCATGGCAACAGCCCCGGTGCTCCGTCCGTGTCTGTCCCCTTCTCTTCTGCTATGGGCTAGCCGGTTCGTGACGCCAGCAGACCGTGGCTCTCTAGAGGGCTCGCACTACGTACACTTTGACCCGCGGCTGCAGCAGATCCCCTCTGGGCACTCCCTACCCCGCTCTTCGGGGCAGGCGGGCGCCGGATGGCCGGTTGCAGGCGAGGGCTCGATCCTTGGTCGCCCACCCCCGTCGGGGAGTGCCAACCAGCCCCCCTAGCCTCCAAGGCGGCCGCAGGCAGTCGCGGCTGCGCCCGTTCCTAGAGGTACCTTGAGCCACCCGCCATTGTACTCGACATCGCTCCCGGACTGGATGCCCCTGGCCCCTACCATCCGGCACCCCTAACACTGGTGCTCGGCACCTTTGCTGCCCCTTTCACGGGACTGCTGGTGCAGGGGGGATACTCCGCCGTCCCTCCTCCCCTTGGATGGCCCCGAGGGACCCTTTTGGCGTTGCGTCCTGCTTCGGTTGTCTACCGGGTCCTTCCTAGCCAAGGGGGGGTGGGGTCAGGGACTGAGCCCGGAGTACCTGGCCTAGTGCACCTAGGGCCCTTTGGTCTTCCACCTTGGTGGATGAGCGCCTCACCGTCCACGCCTCCTCCGGGTTCGCTTATGCTCCACCCCCCCTTCCTCTCCTTCCTCTCCTGCCCCCTCTCCTGACCTGTCCCCACCCCCCTTCCATGCCTCCTTCTTTGCTCCTCTTCTTTTCCTTGCTTTATACCCCTTTGCTCCTTCCTCCACCCTCCCCGCCTCCCTCGCCTCCCCCTCCCCCTCTGCCCCTTCCTCACCCCTTCCCTCCCTCCCTCCTACCTCCCCAACCTCCTCCACCTCCCCCATCTCCCCTGCCTCCCCCTCTCCCCTGCCTCCCCCTCTCCCCTGCCTCCCCCTCTCCCCTGCCTCCCCCTCTCCCCTGCCTCCCCCTCTCCCCTGCCTCCCCCTCTCCCCTGCCTCCCCCTCTCCCCTGCCTCCCCCTCTCCCCTGCCTCCCCCTCTCCCCTGCCTCCCCCTCTCCCCTGCCTCCCCCTCTCCCCTGCCTCCCCCTCTCCCCTGCCTCCCCCTCTCCCCTGCCTCCCCCTCTCCCCTGCCTCCCCCTCTCCCCTGCCTCCCCCTCTCCCCTGCCTCCCCCTCTCCCCTGCCTCCCCCTCTCCCCTGCCTCCCCCTCTCCCCTGCCTCCCCCTCTCCCCTGCCTCCCCCTCTCCCCTGCCTCCCCCTCTCCCCTGCCTCCCCCTCTCCCCTGCCTCCCCCTCTCCCCTGCCTCCCCCTCTCCCCTGCCTCCCCCTCTCCCCTGCCTCCCCCTCTCCCCTGCCTCCCCCTCTCCCCTGCCTCCCCCTCTCCCCTGCCTCCCCCTCTCCCCTGCCTCCCCCTCTCCCCTGCCTCCCCCTCTCCCCTGCCTCCCCCTCTCCCCTGCCTCCCCCTCTCCCCTGCCTCCCCCTCTCCCCTGCCTCCCCCTCTCCCCTGCCTCCCCCTCTCCCCTGCCTCCCCCTCTCCCCTGCCTCCCCCTCTCCCCTGCCTCCCCCTCTCCCCTGCCTCCCCCTCTCCCCTGCCTCCCCCTCTCCCCTGCCTCCCCCTCTCCCCTGCCTCCCCCTCTCCCCTGCCTCCCCCTCTCCCCTGCCTCCCCCTCTCCCCTGCCTCCCCCTCTCCCCTGCCTCCCCCTCTCCCCTGCCTCCCCCACCTCCTCCACCCCCCCCGCCCCCTCCACATCCTCCTCCTCATCCGCCTCCTCCGCCTCCCCCTCCGCCACCTCCCCCTCCTCCGCCTCCACCTCCACCTCCACCTCCACCTGCACCCCCACCTTCTCGGCCTCCTCCGCGTCCTCCCCATTCCTCGCTGCCTCCTCCACCTCCTCCACCTCTTCCTCCCTCTTGGGTGTTCTTTGATGGCGCCGTCGACACTCGTGGTCCTCGGGCGGGCGGGGCTGGGGCCAAACTTTTTGACCCCCAAGGCATCGTTGTGCGCAGTGCATTGCTGCACATTGCGAGCCCGACCACCAACAATGAGGCAGAGTATGCGGTGGTGTGCTTGCGGATCGTCCTTGCGAAAGAGGCGGGTTTGTAACATATGCTCTTTGTGGGGGATTCTCAACTGGTGGTCAACCAACTCCGTGGCTATTACAACATCAAACTGGACCGCCTCTGTCTACGCCGTGACGCGGCTTTGGAGGCCACGCAGGGCATCCAGCGGACCTCGTTCCATTGGGTCCCTTGCGAAAAGAACGCCATCTCCAACCGAGTGTCCAAAATGGGGTTGGCTCTGACAGTACCACGGCAGGTTGTGGTGGAGGGTGTTCCTGAGGAGGTGCGCAGTTTGGAAGCGGCGACCTTGCTAGATGCTACCGACCTGGTGCGAGGGGGTTTGGAGGGTCTCCTGGAGGTTGGGGGAGCGGTCCGGCCAGTCCACGACCTCCTCATCTGCACGGTTTGGGAGTCTCTCGCGGATATGTACTGGGAGCAGCTTGGTATGGTGGTAGCCGGCCAAGCGGGTGTCAACCATTCTTCTCTCATCTCAGCACATGAGGCTAAGTTGTGCGTGTACTGGGAGTTGAAGCGGAGGGTTGCGGAGATCTTTGAGTGCTACTTGTCCTGGGTGGTGGGTCCATCCCTTGATGCTGATGCACTCTACATACGTTGGGTTCTCGTCCTCCACCTCTAGGTCCTGCTGTGTTGGACGGTGACATCGGAAGAGCGAGATCAGGGGCTGTGTTTGGTGCGTGGGGAGGGGTGCTGTCGTCCCAAGCACGAGATTATACTGGAGCGCTGTTGGAGGTTTGTGGAGGATGACTGAACGGGTCTTGTGGAGGAGGCCATGGATTCCACCAGGGCCGTATTTCGTCCTGCCCCTCCCGAGCTGCCTAGAACTTGCCTGTCGTCGGTGCAACAACTTGTAGTGGTAGAGGGGCAGTGGCGGCATGCAGATCGCATGGTACACTGGTGTGCTCCATGCCGAGGGGTGGAGATGCTCTCGGTGCGCCCTCCGGCGGCTGGTACAGAGAGCACTTGTTGGGCTCTTCAGGAGCGTCATCCTCTGTCGGCATCCCCATTGGCTGCACCCTTTGCGCCCCCAGAGGGCCTTCTCCTCGATGCGGTCACAGAGGATCTAGTTGTGGAGGCCTTGCGAGAGGCATCGCAAGACTCTAGGGCAAGTCCAGGGGGTCTGACTTGCGACATGCTCCGCGACCTCATCCTGGACACCCCGGGTGGGTCGGGATCTTTGACGGTTGTTGTTTGTCTCATCCTTGCCGGGGTGGTTGCGTCAGCAGACCCGTGAGCCCTGTCCTATTGAGTCTGCTGGCTTTCGGAGGGGCTGGGGGGAGGAGTGGTTGCGTCAGCAGACCCTTGAGCTCCAGCTGCTCTCAGGGCTAGAGGATCCGGAGGCGGCGGTGACTATGCTCCGGCTGTGCATTGTACCTGGGGCACACTTCCTTGTGTGCGCTCTTCCCCTTGACGCCGACTGGTTGTGGGTGCTACAGGAGTTTGATTCCATAGTGTGGTGTGCTCTCCTGGGCATCCTGGGGGTCGTGGAGGCCCCGCCGGATTCCCATGCTGGCACTTTGCAGGGATTGGCACGGCTCCAGGCACAGTTGCCGTTTCACGCTGGGGGCATGGGCCTTTTTGCTCTGGCTCCGAGGAGCCTCGCCTACGCGTGCTCTTCTGCAGCCTTACTACAGTCCCTTCATGAACTCTTTGGCCCCCACCTTCCTGCGGCTCGTGAAATGGAGTTATTGTGTCGTCTTTGGGAGGATGCTATGGAGCACCTGCCTGCTTCCATTGTCGCGTGCTTGCTCCCGCGCGAGGTCCTTTGCCGGTGCGCTGGCCGAGCGTTGTACGAGCAGCTCAGCCCGTCCTTCTTCCATTGCCAGTGTCTGCAGTGGTTGGATGAGGTGGAGATGGTCAAGGCTGCGCTGTTCCCAGAGGCGTGTTATGCTATGGTGTGGAGGTGCTGGGCAGTGGGGTCCCGCGGGGCAGATCTCTGGCTTCAAGCTAGCCCAGCGAGCCCTGGTGATCATCTCTACTTGGTCCCGGCCAAATTTTGGCTCCACGCCCAGCTTTGGCTGGGGTTTCCTCTAGGATATCTCTCCATCCATGGCGGTCATGGGCTCCTTTTGGCGGATGTCACGCGCCGTGTAGGGTCTGGGCTGATTAATCGCGTCCACCATGCCATTCAAGATGAAGTGTGGAGGCGGTCGGAGTTGTGCCGACAGGTGGAGGACGCGATATCAATGGATGCCTCAGTAGCGGTAGCCCATGTAGGAGCAACCGTTACAGTGGTGGACACTGCTGACAGCCGGGTGGCGGCTGTGTCCGCGGCAGTCAATGCCCCCACTGCACACGCCCCTTGTGAGGACGACGAGTCGTACAAGGAGTGGTCAGACGCGGAGTCGGAGATAGACGCAGAGGCTTCGTGCGCTGCCGTATTTGTAGAAGCCGCAGCACGAGCAAGGATGGCCCTTGGACAACGGCAGACGTCTGTGTGTGTGACAAGTCGACAACGGCTGATGAGCTTGCTGCAGTCACCCTTGCAGGTGCAGCTACCATGGAGGATACAGAGCGTGCTGTGGACCTCCGGCTCATTGCTGTCCAGACCAGCATCGCTCACATTATGGCGGTTCCAGCCATTGACACAGCTACAAACATCCAGGCTGTAATTCCCGTACCCGAGCGCTTGCACTCCATGGTGGATGCACAGGAGGCAACCGTGCTCGAGCAGAGGCGCACGTGCAAGGTTCAATGGCCGAGCTCCGGGAGGCCAGCAGCCATTGTTACACCGCGGATATTCCACAACGACGAGCTGTCGAGGAGTGCATGGAGGATGTGCACAAGGGTCTCGAGGTAGCTGAGTGGTCTCTAGAGGATGCACGCTGGGGAAGGGCAGACATTCAGTAGCAGGTGGACAATTGGCTACGCACCAGGGGTTGGAAGGAGCCCCACGGCGTTGTATGCGCCCCCAATGACAACGACGATGACGTCGTAAATGTAGATGCACCGATGGATGCCAACGTCTGGCCAGCAGTCGATGGCCGAGTGATAGGTGTGTCATCGGCAGCCGGTGCATCCGCAGCAGCAGCTCCTGTAGGTGCACACGCTGCAGATATCGACACGTTTATGGTGCCGACACCCTGCCAAAAGCTGGCGGCCAGGCGACAGATGAGTCAATGGCTGACGCAGAGGAATCTGACCTGCGCGATGAGGCGATGAGGCTACAGGAGGTCGTGGCTCGTGCCGACGCGCACGCAATGGAAGTCCACCATCAGTTTTGTTCCGCGACTGACCGTCTTCATGCTGCCGATGCAACCGGCCATCCATTTGCCACAGCAGAGCTAGACAAGCTCTAGACACGGCTCGACGTTACAGAGTCTTTGTGAATATGTGTAGCTCTGTAGCTGGTGGGCATACATATGGTGATGCCGTTAGAGGAGGCCCTCAGTGCTACACCAGTCAGAGCAGCAGATGGTGACAGTAGTGACGACTACGACAGCGACGACGATGGCAGTGTCGACGATGACAATGTCGACGATGCTACGGGATGAAGTTACGTGCGCACACCTACAACGAGCATCGTTCTTACCCTTGCTATTGCTATGCAGTGGAATTTGGCCATGGGGGAGCCATGCTCCCTCCTTAGGGGGTATGTTGTGCACAATTATCAGCTTTTCTCGTGCTGTCATGCTGTGCCACACAGGGGGAGTGTTGGCACGTGGGCTTTTGCCCGACACATCCCTGTGCACAGCACATAGAGGAACTTTTGCTCTGTGGTTGACATGGGTCAAGGAGTGATAGTCAAGACCCACAAATCTGGTGGGTCCTACCGGTGTGATGAGGAGACCTGACACCTTGAGACCACCATGTACTTGTTATACAGGTGTGTGTGTGTGTGTGTGTGTGTGTGTGTGTGTGTGTGTGTGTGTGTGTGTGTGTGTGTGTGTATGTGTGTGTGTTATGCTACAAGTGTCGCATTGTCGGACTCTATGGCCCAGGGGAAGTGTTGTTGTGTTGGCTTTGAGCCGACAGCGCTCCACACAATGGTTGTGGCACCATTGGTATTCTAGAGATCCCAAGACTGCTCT